>CM053582.1:507311723-507360911 GCA_028627135.1 Pseudochirops cupreus
ACTTTAGTGGGAAGTATCTTTGTGTGCGTTTTGGAGTTCCAGGATTGGTTTAGAGTCCTATTTTATGGGTATTTTGGGGTGGCTATGTGAGAGCTGCGATATGTTGCTGCTTCTATGCCGCCATCTTGGCTCCGCCCCCCATTTTTCTAAGTTAATATGCACATCACAGGGATCCTTAAGCAGGGTTTTGTGGCCCCTGATTCTATTTGAGTTTAACACCACAGGTGAACAGTGGCAAAGGCAGGAGGTAGGGCAAGAAGGATGAGGGTTGAGCAAAGACCACGAGATCTGGCAATTAAGAGATTATTGCTAACTTTGGAGGGAGCCGTTTTGGTAGAATAACAAGGCTGGAAGCCATATTGCAAAACATTGAAGACTGAACAACAGGAAATGGAGGCAGGGAGTTTAGATAATTTTTTTCAAGGTGTTTGGCTGATAAAGGGAGCAGAGGTAGAGGGTGAGAGTCTAGTAAGAGGCAGTGAAGGTTTTGGTTTTTGTTTTGAGGATAGAGTAAAACCCTAACCATGTTTTCGAGTTTGAAGGTGATACAGAAGGAACCAGTAGATCAAAAGAGGTTGAATGAGAGAGAAGTGAGAAGAGGAAACAGAGAAAGAGAGAAGGACTGAAGGGGAGACAGAAGAGAGACAGAACCATAGCACTTCTTTGTTGGAGTAAAGGAAAAGAGAATGGGAAATTATGTGAAGGGCTTAATCTTTGAGAGATGAAGAGAACGGGAGAAGATCACATTGAATCACCTCAATTTTCTTAGTAAATTAAAAGAGCCTCATCTGAGGGAGATGAAGGTAGAGGAGATGTGGAGGGCTTGAGGAGAGAATAAAAGATTTTCAATAGCTTCTGAGGATAGTGAGATAGAGAATCAATTAGGGAAATGCAGTGAAAAAGGAAGGAAGGAAGGGAGGGAAGGAAGAAGGAGGGAGGAAGGGAGGGAGAGAGGAAGGAAGGAAGGAAGGAAAAAAGAATGAGGAGGAGGGGGAACTATTGCCCCAGCAATAATTTAGCCCTAGGCTAACCCCTGTTAGTCTGAATTATCCACATTTTTTCTTTCTTCTTTTCAAAACAACCTTCACATATTCATCAAGTGGCACATAGCTTATTAAAAAAAAGGATGTAAAGTTTTCCTGAGAGGTCAGATCAGACTTGACAGCTGGGTTTTTGCTTGTCACCCAATTGACAGCTTCTCTAGCAGGAAGGTGTTGCTGAGGTTTTGAACTTTTTTCCCCCTGTCAGAGTTATACATTGTGGTCTGGATGATCTACGCCACCTGGCCCCATTTCAAAAAAGAAAGAATAAGCTTTTTGCACCAACCCTGTTCACCTGGGGATAATTGCTGGAGCCCAGGGCTATTCATTTGGGTTTCTTCATCCCGTCCTATGGGGAGCAGGGGTGACAGCCAATAATAATTCAGCTCCAGTTGCATCCAATCAAGGTGAGAACTCTTGTTGGTCAAGCACCTTCTAACACCAGTAAGTTCTCCTTCCTCAGAATGAAGTTGTATAATAATATGAAAATCATTTCCCAAGGATTCATCTCATATGAGAATTGCAGGACTCACCAACATCAGTGGGAGCTTGGTGTAGTTGATGGAATCTTAGACTGGGAGTCAAGAAGCTGGGGTGTGGGTCCCTCTGCAACTGCTACTCTGATTGCATAAATTTGAGCAAATCAGTTCTCATCTCCAGCCTAACACCCTCCATCTGGTGCATGATGATGCCTGTCTAGTCCATGTCTCAGGATTATCGTGAGGATGAATTTAGCACTTTCTTTTAAAATAAGCTGATGAGTTATGTTTAGTGATCTGTGTTGTGGTTCTGTATGTGCTTACCTCCTATCTAGGCTAGAGTGTAAGCTTGAGGACAGTGCAGGACCTGGGTCTTCCTCCTCTTTCTCTCTGCAGCAGGTGCAGCTGTATACTACTTTTGAATAAATAAATAAATTACTTAAACTGAGTAATCACATACAAGAAGATAAAGCAAAAGAAAAATTACAATAATTTTTAAAATATTAAAACTAGAATTACTGTATAACATTTGTAAGAGAGAGGGGCACAAAAGGGCCAGGGAATCATTCTGTGGAGCTTTTTAAAGGAAGAAAGAACTTTGACATTAGTGTCTGTTATCTGACACTCTTCTGACCTCATTAACAATAGTATGGTTATCAACAGGGTACCTTTACTGGATTATTATGTCAATCTTCTCGTACTACCTATTTCTACAGAATTATTTTGATATGCTGTAGACTTTAATACTCCTTATAGAAAAGTATCTCATTTTAAACAATATCCTGAGGATTGTTGCTGCTCACCTGAGCTGTGTTCTGTGCAAAGACTGTTTCCTACTTCAGTTTTCACAATGATGGCTGCTTTCTTGAAGAATGGATGTCCTTTTCTATAAAGGAAGGTGGCAACCACTGAGGCCAACCTCAGCGAGGAAAAACAGTGATCAGGTGAGTTGTCCTACTTCAAATTAAGTGCTTTGCAAAATAGAGATTTGAAACAAAGCTATTCAATCCATCAATCAATAAAGAGTTATTAAGTGCCTACTTACTGTGCAATAGGTACTGTACTAAAGTGCTGGAAATACAAAGACAGGCAGAAGACAGTCCCTGCCCTCAAGGACCTTGCAATCTAATGGGGAAGACAATATGCAAAGAAATACATACAGAGGAACTTAGTTAGTGATGTGTAAAATAGTAATAATATAATAAAGATACTCCTATTATTTGTTCTAATGAGACTGCCAATCAGTCCCTCAACTCCTCAGTATTTACCAAATATCCCTACTTTTTTTTTCTACTTTTTTCTTCTCCAGGCTCAGCCCAATAGTTAGTCATTTCAATTCTATGCAGTCCTCAACTGTTGAATCCCTTTGCTCCTTTGTCCTAATGACCCTCTTCTCTTACCAAATCCCAACTCCAGATGATTTCCACTGTCTCCTCTATTCCTACTCCAGCTAAACACAGCTGGAAGAAATCTCAGAAATATATTTGTTGTATACATTAGATACTAAAATTAACTAACTTCATATGGGCCCTCAATGCAGCAAGGTAGTACTTTCATTCTGGTCTAATTGATTCCCTATCTCACTCCTCAAACTTTTTCTTCCCTCCTCAAGCCCACCATAACCATTCTTCCCTCATGTCTCCCAGTTGAGAACTTTGCCTCTTACTTTACTGAGGCCATTACAGTTCTTTTTCCAATTTTCTTCGTTTCAAAAAAAACCCTCAACATCATTTCCCATTCTCTTCTCTTTTTCCCAACCTCCAAAAAAAAGGAGGTGGCCTTTCTCCTTACCAAGATCAACAGCTCTGTATGTACACTTAATCCCATCTCTTCCTCTCCAGCTTTCTTTACTGCTGGCTCTCTCTCTCTCTCTTTCTCTCTCTCTCTCTCTCTCTCCTCCCTTCTCTCTCCCTCCCCCTCTTGTGATCCCTTCCCTACTATCTTCGACCTGACCAGAGCTGCCCCTTTCATCCTTAAAAAACCTTCACTAAACCCTACCATTCCCTCAAACTATCATCCCATATCTCTTCCCTCTTCACCATCCCAGTCTCTTCTTTCTGTCTGATGACTGCCCTCAATTCCCCTCCAATCAGCATATCACTCAAGCAGTGGTCCTTTATCCAGATTTTTTCCCTCCTGTTTCCCCTCCTTTTCAGTAAAAATTTGTTTTTATTTTCTCTCATTTCCTCAGAGTCCAGTTCTTTATTTTAAATTTTTTATTTAGTATTTTATTTTTCCCCAGTTATATTTAAAAATAATTTTTAACATTCATTTTTAAAACTTTAGGTTCCAAATTTCTCTCCTTTCTTCTCTCCCCACCCCCCTCATTGAGAAGGCTAGTAATTTGATATAAATTATACATGTGTAGTCATGTAAAACATTTCCCTAACAGTTATGTTGTGAAAGAAAACATAAACCAAAAACGACCCTCAAGAAAAAGAAGTAAAAATTATGCTTAAATCTGTATTCATACACCATCAGTTCTTTCTCTGGGGATAGATAGCATTTTTCATCATAAGTACTTCAGAGTTGTCTTGGATCATTGTATTGCTGAGAACAGTGAAGTCATTTATAGCTGATCATCTTTCAATATTGCTGTTACTTTGTACACAGTGCATTCCACTTTGCATCAGCTCATGTAAGTCTTTCCAGGTTTTTCTGAGTATACTGCTCATCACTTCTAATAGCACAATAGTATTCCATCACAATTATATACCACAATTTATTCAGTCATTCCCCAGTTGATGGGTAACCCCTCAGTTTCCAATTCTTTGCCCCCAGAAAAGAGCTGCTATAAATATTTTTGTATATATAGGTCATTTTCCTCTTTTGTTTTTTATCTCCCTTGGGATAAAGACCTAGTAGTAGTATTGCCAGGTCAAAGGGTAGGCATGGTTTCATAGCCCTTTAGGCATAATTCCAAATTGTTCTACAGAGTGGTTGAATCAGTTCACAACTCCACTAACAGTGCATTAATATGTCATTTTTTTCCAGTCCCCTCCACCATTTGTCATTTTGTTTTTCTGTCCTATTAACCACACCAATAGAGATGAAATAATAGCTCGGAATTGTTTTAATTTGCATTTCTCCACTCAATAATGAGAGCATTTTTTCATACACTTTGACATGGATGCCTTTGATTACTTCATCTGAAAACTGTTCATATCTTTTTTTTTCTTTTACCAATTGGGGAATGGCTCTTATTTTTATAAATTTGAGAGTCCAGTGCTTTAAAACAATTGTATAAACTCATCCATGATCATGTTCCTAGATTTTAGGAATTTCATATTTTATTCTTCTCAGATAGCCTAACTCTATTTCAGCAAGGATACACAAAAAGCCTTCATCCACAGAAGTGACTCTTATAGTAGGAATTTTATAGATTCAATTAAGAAATATTTGCAAAGTGTCTATATAATGTATTTGGTGTTGGAGGAAATATAAAAACAAATGATGCTATAGGTACCTGCTCTGTAGGAGCTTAGGGTATAATGGCAGGGGGAGCGTGTGTGTGGAGAAATATGATGCAAACCACACAAATAACATTAGAGTTGATGAGTACATAAGTGAGGACTGACTACAGGAATAAAAGCTATGCAGATGATGTTTGAAGGAAGTAACAGACAGACAACTTGAATGCTACATTGGTACCTTGGGAATGGTTTTTTAAAATCATTTTATTGATATCTTTTTTTATAGTACCTACATATTCCAATATATCTCTGCCCTTTCAAGAGTCATCCCTGCCATCAAAGAATGAAAATGAGAAAAATAAAGAAAATTCAGCAAAGCAAACACATTACAAAAAAAAACAACAACAACTGACTTTGCGTTGGTGGAGTTGTGAATTGATACAACCTTTCTGGAGAGCAATCTGGAACTATGCCCAAAGGGCTATAAATAATTGCATACCCTTTGACCCAGCAATACCACTGTTGGAATTATATCCCAAAGAGATCACAGAAGTGGGAAAAGGACCCATATGTACAAAAATAATTTATTGCAGCTCTCTTTGTGGTTGCAAAAAACTGGAAATATATATTAAATATATTAAAATACAATACATTGAAGACATAATGGGGAAAATCACAAGGGAGAAGTGATAACTATATGTAGTATTCCACACTGATAGTCCCCTCCCTTTGCAAAGAAATTGAGTAGATGCTTTTTCATTCATCATCTTTGAGAACAAATTTGGCCGTTATGATTTTGTCACATTTTATAAGCTTCTGCCCAAGCCTGAGACGGTTCTCTTGAGTGACAGACACGTACCTGTATGATACACTTGTAGAGAGCTATGTGATGCCTGACTGGCTAAGAGAACATGGAGCTGTGTGACATCATGTAACTGCTAAGTAGAGACATTTTCCTCAGATGGCTGCAGGACTTTGAGACGGACAGATGAGAGAGATGAGCTCAGACATTCCTAATGGGGGAGACAGCATACAGATATCTGTGTACATAGAAGGGATGTGTGAGCTGTGGTATATAATAAAATCAGATTAGTTAATAAAGGTATATTGTGGCCAGATTGTGAAAGTCTTTAAAAGCTAAAGAGGGGAGGTTGTACTGGATCCTAGAAGAAATGAGGAGCCAATGGGGTTTATAGAGTAGGGGACTGATATGATCAGGTCCTCGTTTTAGGAACATCATTTAGGCAACTGAGTGAAGAAAACCACTTTGAGGAGGCTATTGCTGCAGTCCAGGTGAGAGATGATGAGGGACCGAACTAAGATGGGGGCTGTTTAAACAGAGAGAAGGGGAGGGAAGTTGCACACAGAGGATACATTTCCAATGCATCATAGATTTAGAACTAGAAGGAACCTCAGAGGTTATCTAGCCCAATCTCTTCATTTTACAGATGGGTAAACTGATCCCAGAAAGTAAGCAACATGCCTAAGGATGCAAAGCCACGTTCTCTAATTCCACATCTAGCCCTCTTTCCCAGAACTCTCATCTGAGCCTTCTTCTTAAAAAAATAAAAACTGAGCCAAAAACTGAACCAAGGCTACTCCAGTCGGTCCTGGGCCATGGGCATGAGGAGCATTGGAACTTCCTATCTCTGGGCTTCAATTGTTTCATTGCAAAATCAGGAAGTTGGGTTGATTTATCTTCTAGACAGTCTCTTTTGTATCTAAAAGCTTATGATCTAATGATACTATGAAAGTTTGCTCAGGATTAACAGCTTCTTTAAAAATTGTGTTTATGCCCCAAATCAAAGAAGGTTTTCAAAGTATCTGGGCAATTCAAGCTGCATATGTCCCAAGGTTGCTCTGAGTTGCCTCTGAAAGACATTCTATTCCTATGAAGGGTGACCTATGAGCCGCTAGAAATCTTGAAAAGTCAACCAAAGGATTCCTTTTGGGATATGTGCAAGGAGAAGACTTGATCTCAGTCAATGCTCATAGATGTTATAGTCATAGTTTGTAGAGCTCACATGTAGATCTCATTCAGTCCAAGCCCTTCATTTTATAAATGGAGAAACTAAGGTCTAGAGAAGCCACCTTTCCCAAGATCACCTCAGTAGCATGTGGACAAGTCAGGAGGATTTGCTCTGACTCCAGACCTATTGCTTTTTCCACAGCATTGTAGCTGCCTGGTCTGTTATTAGGCTTTTTTAAGGTCACATTACCCTGAACACATTAGTATTTTTCCAATAAACAGTCCTCTGACTCTGAAGTGACTCTATGCTTGGTCAGCCTCAGAATAGGTGCCTGGAGTTTGTCCTTTTAGTTAAAAAGCAGCCTCAGGGCAAAATATAGTAACTCTCAGCACACTCCCTCTCACCCCTGCCCCCCATGAACACTTGCACATGAGTAATATATTACAAATCAGTTGAAGTTCACAGCCAGGGAGCTCTAGACAACTGCACCAAAGACTTGCAAACCACATCTCAAAGTACAATGTGAAACCAAGGCCTGGCTTTTCACTTAATATTGTGGTTAGTCTAATGATATAGCATGTCTTTTGAAATATGTAGTGCTAGCCTCATTGACAGCCCAGACAAACAGACCCCCTTTTCTGCCTTAGAAGCCACAAAGTTTCATGACTGCTGCTGTTTTCCCAAGAATCATTTTTCTTATTCAGCAATCAGTAGAGACCACAGTAGAATAGAGTGAAAGCATTTTAAAGCTGGGAGAGACCTTAGCTGTGATACAGTCTAAACTCACTTTACAGATAAGGAAACTGAGACCCGGAATAAATAAAGGGAACTGTCCAGTGTCCCATGACTGCTTGGTGAAGGAGCCTTCCCAGGAGCTATGAGCTCCTGTTTCCCAGGCCAATGTTCCCTGCATTTCTGGAAACTATAAATCCTAGGATTATAGATTTATAGATGGAAGGGTCTTAAAGGTCAGTTGGTCCTAGCCCCTCATTTCAGAGATAAGGAAGACTAGGCCTCAAGAAAGCTAAAGGAGTTTGCCCAAGTTAACACATTAGTGAAGAGCCAAGAAAAGATTCAAAACCCAGTCGTCTGAATCTTAACCCAGAGTTCTTTCTACTCCCCCAGGAGGCTGCCTCACACACTTTCCACTTTTGGTATTGTTTGGAAACACTTAAAGATTTACCACTCAAGAACAGCCACAAATATTTTTAACAGGGATTAAAATCGTGGGAGCGGGGATTCACTGGCTCAGACACCCCAAATCTCCCATTTCAGCTGTGGCTGAATCCACTGGCTTTACTCTTTTAAAATGTGTTTGCAGTTTGTTTATGGAGAGGAGGGTCTCCTGCTTAAAATGGAGGAGGTGGCTGTGAAAAGATCCTCAAACTGGTAGAACTGCATTTTTTCCTTTTGCCTGACTCTGTCTGCGTCTTGTTACCTATTTGGATAGTGTCTGGAAGTAGCTGACAGGTCGGGTGGTGCAGATGCCAAGGCTCAGTTAGGCCCCCGGGGAGCAATTCTTTGTAAACAGGTTTAATGGTTCTGTCAATAACACAATGCCTGTTTGAAGGCCAAGGACTGAAGGTCAGCTCTCTGCTGGTTCTCTAGGTCATGCCTGGCCTACAGAGTGGAGTAGAGATGGGCTCCCTAGACCAACCCAAATCAATATTGTCATTATAGAATGACTTACATGCACAATCATTTATTTGCCCCTGAAATCGTTTGTGTGGAGCAAAGAGCAAGTAATGTATCTCCAAAAGTAATGTCCCCTAAATATTATTGATTGAAATATTAAATAATACCTTACATTAGTACAAAGGAATGAAATAATGAAATAAGAGATAGAGGACCTAGGTCAAAATCTTGGAAATAGTAGATTCTTTGAGTACATGAATGACCTAATTTTTAATTTAATAATAATGACAGCTTTTCTATGCTACTTCAAACTTTGCAAAGCACTTAACAAATGTCTCATTTGATCCTCACAACAACCCTGAGAGGTAGATGCTGTTATGATCCCTATTTTACAATTGGGGCAACTGAGGCAGGCAGAGGGAAAATGACTTGCCCAAGGTCACACAGCATGCATCTGAGGCTGGATTTGAACTCAGGTCTTGCTGACTCCGGGCCCAAGGCTCTCTCCAAGGTGCCCCCAAGTTATACTCTTAAATTCTCTGGGAAATTCTGAATGAAAAGAGCCTCAAAACCTAACACTTTCAGACCAGAGTTTCCTCCAGATTATAAATCCAGTTGCAGGCTGTCATGCTGACAGTCCTGAAGGAGACCACAGAGCTGTAAATGTGGTTTGGTGGGAAGGAGGCTAGCTTGGACCTGCCACTGAATCTCATCTGTGGTACTCACCCTTGGGAGTTCCAAAAGTCAGATAAGAAGGTCTGAGTGATAAACAGTGACAACAATAATGACAGCCAGCATTTATAGAGTGCTTTAGGGCTTGCAGAGAGATTAGTGTACATTTACACCAACTCCATTTTGCAGATGAGCAAACCAAGATGAGCAGAGACCACATAGTTAACCAATCGATGAGACTGGCTATGAACTCGGGGGTTCCTGACTCCAGGTCCACTAAGATATCTAGTTGCCTAACCTCTCTGGACCTCAGTCTCCTCATCTGTGAAATGTAAAATTCCTTAGTCCAGGGGGGAACCTGCAGTCTTGAGGCCCACGAGTTCCTCCCTGGAATCTGGATTCCGTCAAAGGACTGCACTCGAGGACCTAGAGGGCTGCATGTGGCCTCAAGCCTGCAGGTTCCCCACCCGTGCCTTAGTCTGCAATAGATGGCCCCAAGGTCCCTCACCACTTTAGATGGATGGTCCTACACTATGGAGCAAACAAGGAAAGGGTGGTGAGGAAGGACCTCTCTTGGGACAAGTAGGAAAAAATCTAATATTTATTATTGCATCTAGTATTCCCATGGTGTAAGAACTGTGAATGGATCAGACAAATTATGTCCTAAAGAGACCTCTTGGGACCATCAGTGAAGCATCTTGGTGCTGGATTATTATTATAACCCAGAGTGCTTTTCCACATTTTCATTTCACATTTAATTTATGCAGGGGGAGGAGTTTCAATTGTGCTTTTCTTGTGACTTTGTGTGCCAAATTGCTGAAGAGTGCACATAAAGTTAACATAAGAAAAGCCTAATAAAGTTCCCCTCAGAGCTGTAAGCACTGTGGCTTTTTCCACACTGGGAATTGTGAAGCACCACAGTAAATTAACAAAAGATTGAGGTTATATGTGGCTGTGCAAAACCCACCAAGGCTCGACAGGGAGGGTAAGTGGGGGTGGGGCATTTTTATTTCTGCCTTCCTCACAAAGCAATAACAAAAGACTCAAGACTCCCTTACCGTCTTAATGTAGCAAGAGAAGTTGAACAATCTCTTAATTGCATCACTTCAGACCCAAAGGAGGAATCTGTTTTGCAAAGGGCTGTAACCCCTTTTCTTCCACTCCATTTTGAAGATTAAGAAACATGGGATTTTTTGTTTGTTTTCTTCCCCCATTGAAATCAGAACAAACTCCCTCCATCTTCTTTCCTTCTCTGCACCCCCTCTCTGCCTTGGCATTAGAATCCAAGTCCTTCTGAACAGGGCTCAAATTAAGTTGAGGTATAAGGTTTGATCAGTGTTAAAAGCAGAAAGTGGGATAACCTTCAAGACAGTCATATATCACAAAGCTTTTGGAAGCCCAGAGTAGACTGTCTTTGAACTCTGAAAAGAACTACTCAGAATAAGAAACAGAGGGGGATGTGTCAAAAGCATTTAAGTCACAGTCACATAAGCAGAGCTGCTAACTTCTAAATAGTAGCTAAGATTTCAAAGTGTAGAATAGGTCTTTTACCACTAAGTCAAAGCCATAAATTGGTTGATTTTTTTTTGCTATTTGATTTAGATGAAAATGTACCAAGGCCTTCATCTAGATTAATCCACAGGTTGGCTGTTGGCAAAAATGTACTCTAAAATAAAAATTCTGTCAGTTGGTTCCAGCACCGTCTAAATAGAATAGGGGAGTGTGCTGATGAAGAAAAGGTGATTTAGAGATGATTAAATACAGAAGTACACCAACACCTGGAGACTAAACCTTTGATTCAGTATTGGCCAGCCAAATGACTGACCTAAAATCGTCAGCTCTCATCACCTTACACATCACCAGTCTTTTCAAGACTTTTATGTACATTGTTAAAGGTATAAATGACCAACTCACTCCCTTCAAGTCAGGTCAGCCAATGATTTTTTTTTCCCTAGTCAGTCAGTATTTTTCCCCCAACATCAGGGGTTTTAGTTATTCAAATATTCTGATTAATAGAAAAGTCACAGTTGTGTCCAACTCATTATGACCCCATTTGAGGTTTTCTTGGCAAAGATACTGGAGTGGTTTGCCATTTCCTTCTCCAGCTCATTTTACAGATGAAGAAACTACCAGGGTTAAGTGACTTGCCCACAGTCACACAGCTAGTAAGTGCCTGAGGCTAGATTTGAACTCAAGAAGAAAAGTCTGGCAGTATGTCCACTGTGCTACCTATAAGTCAGTTTCCAAAGAATTAGAATAGAGAAATATATAATTTAATATTGCAACCATGGTAAACATTGAATCTTCAGTTAATGATTCTGAAGGTACGTTAGGTTCTTGTAGCATCTCAAAGCCCCTATTATGTATATCAGTTCTAATTCTACTGTAGAGGGGAGGGGCATTCCATACCACTAGTAGAGAGTCTTAGTTAATAGAAAGACAGATCATTGTTCATTTACTTTATTTCTAAAACATTTTCAAAGGGATATATATATATATGTATGTATATGTATATATATATATAGAGAGAGAGACAGAGAGACAGAGAGAGAGACAGAGACAGAGACAGAGAGAGACAGAGAGACAGAGACAGAGAGAAAGGGAGAGAGAGACTTTTCCATGCAGGGATGGGATATTTGCCAGTCAGACCCAATATTCTGCTATGATGTACTATGGAAGAGTTTTTTCATGCTTCCTGACCTCAAACTGAAAGGTTAGGTCTCTCCTAGATTTTCCAAGTAGTTTGTTAGGATTCTGTCAACTATAAATGTTTTTAAAAAAACAACCTTTATTGGATTCTGCAATATTTTCCTAGCTTGACAAGTTGAATCAAGAGACTTGAGTTCCAGTGTTTGCTCTGCATCTAACTTGCTGTATCACCTTGGGCAAGTCACTTAATCTCTCTTAGAGGATCAAGTTCTTTATAAAAATAACTGTTTGGATGAAATGACCCTCTCAGGTTCCTTCTGAAGCTAACGTTCTATTCTATTTCATTTAAATGAATATCTTTGAGACTCTGCCTCATGTTTTATGATCCATCCCCCCTGCCCTCCAACATTATCTCATTGTGTCAGAGTGAGAATTAAGCACCCTGAAACATATGGGATCCCACTCTCTTTGAATTCACATGGATAGAGAGAACTCTTTTTTTTTTTTGCCCACTGTGAAGAAGGGTAAGGATAAAAAGAGGTCTTTCTTTCCTCTTTGACCCCCAGAGAGTATTGAGTCCTGTGGAGGTAGGAAAAGACATTTGAATGATTAACGTCTTATTCCAGAGTATTTCCAAACACTGCAACCTTAGGTCTAATAAGGCTTCAATTTAGGCAATATGTGTCAAATAATATTTGCTCCCGGGAAGATGGAGAAACCAAATGAGATGACATGATTTGTTACAAAGAATAATGACTCTACTCCAATTGCCATTTGGCTCTTCTTAATTTCTTCTGTTTTTCCTACATAACTTCAGCTCCTCCTTCTTTTAGCCTTAAAGCAGACATTTAAATTATAAAAAGAAACCATGATATAAGCCAAGTGACTTGACAGAGTAACATCAAATTTAAAGAATAAGCTTTCTTTGGATTCCAAAGACAGAAAGAAAAATGGGGGAGAGCTGACAAGAGTGATCTGGTAACCTATTGGGGAAAACTAAATCAATGCTCCAAATCAATTATATCTTATTTCTTACAAAGAGTACATCATTTGGTTTCCATAAAAATCTGGCCACAGTTTCTTGGAAAAATCCATGGAGCCAACAAGGAAAGAGTGAGGAAATGATTAAAAAAAACTTCTCTCTCAATGCCACTAATTCATTGAAACCTCTTCAAAGTATTGAGTGGCAGAGTGTGTTGCTTATTCTCCCTGGTTCTCCCTTTGATTTTTTTTTTTCTTACTGTATTTCTATTTATTCTTGAGGACTTACTTAGCCCAAGTTATCTTAGTCAGAGTTAAGATGTCTTATACCAATACTGGTTTACAAGTGTGCTGTGTCTGAGGCAGCCTTTCCCCTAAGTCCTTCTCGATAAGAGATGTTTGGGGGAAGGAAAAAATGAAACTCAATCCCATGAAGTGTCACTTATTCTGGAGACAAAATTGCTAGAATCGCAGAACTCTCAGACTTCCCTCAAGTCAAGTGAGTAATAACAGAACTCATATAGCTAAAGTATCTTGTCTAGTATAGATATCACAGAATGCTGAGATAAACTGTGGTTAGATCTTGTCTGATATTCTTTGCTCTTGAGATAAAAAGGAAGTAGAAAGAGCAGGTGAAAATAAAGGTTGCATAAACTTATAGACCCTTTTCCTTTGTAATAGCAGCAACTCTACAGAGGAATGTTGTTAGTTTCAGTTTATCCTTCACATCCCCCATGAAGTCTACTCTGGCCTGATGGTCCACATTGAAATCTTTCTCTTCTGAACTCACAGAATTATAGTCCTTAAAGTCCATCTAGCCCAACCTAAAGAATCCCCTCTACAACATTCTGGAAGGGTCATCATCCATCCAGCCTTTCACAGAAGAGGTCAGGTAAAGGAGAAACCACTACATCCCAAAGTGGCCCATTTCACTTAGGAATAAGATGGTACTTGATAATAAGATTATTGATAATAAGAATAATAATATCTTGATATTAAGATTGTTCTTCCACAGAGCCAAAATACGCCTCCCTACCATTTCTGCCCATTACACGTGGTTTGATTTCCAGAAAAACTAGTCCAATCCCACATCTACCTGGAAGCACTTCAGATAATTGAAGTGCTGGCATTCTCCCCTACCCCACTCCCAAATCTTCTTTTCTTCAGGTTCATCATTTTTATTTCCAAAAACTGATCTTCATATGGCATGATGGCTTTTCCCTGTCCTGGTCAGTCTCCTCTCCATATCCTTTCACTTATCAGTGGCCAAGCTTGGCCCCAGAGAAGAGATGAGAAGAGGCACTCTCCTCCATTCTTTGTAGGGGTGACAGACTATTGCATATACTGTCAGATTACATTAGTGTCTTTCTTAATTTTCATTCACTGCTTTGTAAATTCTTTATCTTTTTCATCTTTTTTTATGAGGGATGGCTCATTTGCATAAAGGAGAAGGGAAGGATATATTTTTGAAAATGAAGGTAATGTAGAAACAAAATTTTGTTTAGTCATTTTCAGTCATGTCCAACTCTTCATGACCCCGTTTGAGGTTTTCTGGGCAAGGATACTGGAGTGGTTTGTCATTTCCTTCTCCAGTTCATTCATCTAATTCTTTAGTTCCTTCACCTAGTTCATTTAGAAGGACAAGGAGGAAGAGGAGGAGGATGAGCAACTGAAGTAAAGAGTGCTACTGAGGCAAACTGGGCTAAGTGACTTGCCCAGGGTCATACAGTTAGGTGGTGACTAAGGCAAGATGTCAATTCAAATCTTCCTGACGCCACTCTAGGTGCTCTATCCACTGTGTCCCTAGCTGCCCCCAAACAAAATAGATTCGTACAATTTTAAAAATGAGTAAGATTTATTTAACGTATATCTGCACAATCCCTTAATCTACCAGTCTAGTAACCCTGTCACAAAAGGAAATAAGTTTAAGCTAATTTGATCTGTTCTTAATGAAGTTCTGTGGTCTTTCTCTGATCACTGCTTCCTTTTCTAGAGACCCACATTAAATATCCTATGAATAATTGGTTCTAGAGTTTTGCTAGGAATCAAAATCAAAATCAAAGGTCTATAGTTTCCTGACTCTATTGTCTTCCTGTTTTTCAATTGAGAGAAAAAAATGTAGCCTTTTCTACTTCTTCATAATCATTTTAAAATTGAGGACAAGAGCTCAGTAATCATCATCATCCGTTCTTTCCTTACTCTAAAATGTAACTTCTCTGGGATTGGTGCCCTGAACTCATCATGGACAGCTAAGCATTGCCTTTTTTCCTCTCTACCATTTTTGGGTTTCAACTCCTTAACTGAATCAAATTTCTACCTTGTTCTTTCCTTCCTAAAAATCATTTTCCTTGGCTGAAAAAATAGGAACAAAGCAGGAGCTGAACAGACCTATCTTTTCTCCATCTCCTGATGAGTAGTCCTATCCTGCAGCTCTAACTGGCTCCTGAGAGTTGTTAAATTTTCAGTGTGAGCACTTACACCTTATAAACTGGAAAATCCAATGAATCAACTAATTGATTCATTTTTGATTGTCTAGATTTTAAAAAATTATGGATAAAATACTAATAATGCAAATCAAGTTTAAAAGGGAGTCATACATATTTTTTTTCTGCAAGCTGGTTGTTAAACATTGACCAACATACTACTGCTACTATCCCTTCTTTAATCCTTATTTTTTCCTGAGAGACAAACAAGAAATAATTTTGTTATTATTGTTGTTCTTATTTTTTTCAGCCCCAATCTATTCTTAACTTTGGTGTTACTGATGCTTTTTTTTAGGGGAGGGGGGAACCTCAGATAGCTTTTCACTGTCTCACTCAAAAGAGTATGATTATTCAGGAGCATATATTTACAATAAAACCTGACTTCTCCAGCATCCTGCCACACTGAAGACTTTTAACCAGCTCATCTTCTGAAATACAATGAAAGTCTTGAGGTATGACAAGGATCTGAAGTACATTCTGAACAAGAAGGAGAAGTTGGAGGAGAAAAAAGAGGAGGGGAAAGAGAGGGAGAGGGAAAAAGAAAACAAGAAGGAGGAAAGAGGGAGGGAAGGAAGGGGAGAGAAAATGAGAGAGAAAAGGGGAGAGGGAGGAAAGGGAGGGGAGAGAGAGAAGGAGAAAAGAAGAGACAAGGAAAGGGAAGATAGGGAGGGATTCTCTTCAGCAGAGTTCCAGTCTTCAGGATATTTTGCTTTCAACTTCACTTTATTCTATAACTCTCCCCTTCCCCATGCCCAATCAGTAATGATTCTTCCTACCTAAAAACTTGAAAAGCACCACATACTTCTCTTACTCACTTTTCTATATGTATAATTTTGTAGTATTGTTATTTGGTTATGTAACATGGTTTACAGTATAGTTTTGGTTATGTATCATCCTACCTCTCCTTTCCCCTCCCCCATGATTGTGAGTTAAATTAATGGAGGCAGAGAGAACATATTTGATTTTTGAGTATCCCCTACCAAGTAACAGAGTGAGACCCATACTAAATACTTAAAATGTCTGTTAAAATTAAAGTTTTTTTTCAAATTAGGAATTCATGTATATGGATATTATGACCTAGAATATAATCACATTATGACCTAGAAGTAGAATTCAGACCCTGAGAGTCATCTAGTCAAACCATTTGTTTGGCATATAAGGCAATGGAGGCCCAGAGATTTGAATTGAACTTCTTGTTTTTTACTATTTTTTTCTGATTATATGCAAAAACAATTTTTAACATTCATTTAAAAAAAACTTTACTTCCAAATTCCCTCCCCCTCTCCCTTCATTGTAAATGTGGTTATAAATGTGCAGTAATGCAAAACATTCCCACCTTCGTTATGTTGTGAAAGAAAACACAGACAAAAAAAAAAAGAAAAAGAAAATTAAAAAAAGGTATGCTTCAATCTGCTTTCAAACTCCAGAGGTTCTTTCTCTGGAGCTAGAGATTATTTTTCATCATAAGTCTCTTGAATCATCAACTTAGATCTTTGTATTGCTGAGAATAGCTAAGTCATTCACAGTCGATCATAGGACAGTATTGCTATTACTATGTACAATGTTCTCCTGGTTCTGTTCACTTCATTTTGCATCTGTTCATGTAAATCTTTCCAGGTTTTCCTGAAAGGATGTAGCTCATAACTTCTTATAGTACTATAGTATTCCATTACCATCATATACCATATTTGTTTTACCACTACCCAATTGACAGGTACACCCTCAATTTCCAATTGTGTCCAATTAGTGTCCTAATTTTCCAACATCCCTTTCAATATCTGTCAATTTCCTTTTCTGTCATGTTAGCCAATCTGATAGGTATGAAATGGTACCTCAGAGTTGTTTTTTTTTTTAATTTGCATTTCTCTAACCAATCCTGATTTAGGGCATGTTTCCATATAGCTGTGGATAACTTTGATCTCTTTATCTGAAAATTGCCTATTGACATCCTCTCATCATTTATAAACTGGGGAATGCCTTGTATTCTTGTGAATATATAACTCTGTTCTCTCTATATTTGAGAAATGAGGCCTTTATCAGAGAAACTTGCTTTAAAACTTTCTTCACAGTTATGATAACTGTGCATTTCCCTCAATCCTGTTTTTCTTCTGTTTATCCTTTTCTCTCTCTCTCCTTTCACCCTGTCCCTCCTCAAAAGTGTTTTGCTTCTGACCACCACCTTCCCCAATCTTCCCCTCCCCTTCTTTTGTCCCCTTCCATTCCTACCTCCCTGTAGTGTACAATAGATTTCTATACCTAATTAAGTGTGTATGGTATCCCCTCTTTGGGACAAGAATTGGACTTTCTAAAGCTTCAAAATTAGATTGTGAAAGATTAGCACTTACTATGTGCCAGGCACTGTCCTAAATGCTAACATTTCATACTCTGTCCACTAAGCCACACTTTCTCTGTGTTTTTTTCTTCTTCTTTTTTTTTTTTAAAGAGAGACAGGAGTGTTTATTGTAAAGATATTGTCCATTTCTGACTCTGTAATGACCTTAAAATCTCTTTAAAAGTTAAAGCACTGCACATTGTATAGGAAATGTGCTACATCCGAGAACTAGGGTTGAATCCCACTCTTATCCACTATGGCCCTCGGTTTCTTTATCTGTAAAATGTGGAGGTTGGCCAGAAGTGACAAGCTGGATATGGGCCTCATATGCCACCTGCAAAACTCCCGCATGCTGCCCAAACCAGATTAAAATATAAATGGGAACTATGTAGCAAAGTAAATGAAAATATGATATAAAATAGATAATACTAATTTTCAATTTTCTAAGTCAATGTGTAGTTCACAGGATCTGTTTCTACTAGAGTTTGGCACCATCTGACTGGGTGATCTCTAAGATTCTTTCCAGCTCAAAATCTGTGAACTAGTCAACAAGTATATTATTTTAAATAGTTCACTATTCACCAATTAATAAAGGAAGTTTCAAAATGTTCATGAAAATATTAGAAATGAAGCCAGACTATTCTCACTGCACATCCCCCACCTTGCCCTGTTCTAACCACATTAATTGATGCTTCTTTCTGAAATAAAAGACCACTTTTTCAACACACAGTTTGCCTGTCAAATATACTTTGAACACGTGCTTTTTCTTACAAGATAATTTCTACAGCCACTGAGCTCTTCAAATTTCCCCTACAGTGGTTCTTAATTTTTCTAATTATTCACTGCTGTTTTACACTGTTTATTATGGTTTATAATAACAAGGGTAAGATACGGTTCATTACTGTTGTTAACAACAACTGTGTTTTTAAAGCGTTAACTACCTTCAGCTTCCCCTCATGATGACTACCAGACTAGCAGATCATTAAATCCTGGAAATGACCAATTTTTCAGGGATTATGCTTAACCATTTGGTTTCAGGGCTTTTATGGAAGGAGCTTAGGCTTCCTGAGCATCTGAGCTGAAGCCTATGAGCTTTTTTGTTGGGTTGGTTTTTTTGTGTGTTTTTTTTTAAAGCCTGGCAAATAGTAATGTTGATAGGAACTATCTCAGGCTACTGTTGGGAATTCCTGTTAAGGCTGGCAGTTTCTTCATTTTAGGAGAGTATGGAATTGCTGGAGCTGTTACAGTCCAAGAAACTCACTTTTATATCCCTGCTAATAAGGACAATGTGTGCCTTCATTGGCCATTGTTGAACAGATGCTGTTGCTGATGACATCACCCAAACTGATGAAACAAACCATCAGGGGATGTCACTTGAACAGGTGCTTCAAAGAAGCCTTGAGTTCTTGTGACATTACCATGCTAACCAAAATTTGTGTGTTTGGTGCATGTGTATATGTATATATACATATATGTGCATGTGCATATACACATACACATATATATGTATTATATATGTGCACACATATACATACATATATACATATGTGTAGGTGTGTGTATATATATATACATATACATATATATGTGTGTGTGTATATATATATATATATATAGTTTCTTGGTTTATATTTTTGTCTTGCATATATACATTGCCCTCGAATGAATCACCAAGCAGCCAACTCCCAAGACTGTTTCTCAAAAAAAAAAAAAAAAAAACGAAGGCAAAATCTTTTCTTGGGATGAAATTCAAAGCCTTTCCATCATGGCAGAATTTGCCAGAACTTTGCAATGAAGCATTAGAATAAAACTTTATGGAGTCGTACTTTTTTTTTTTTTTTGCTCTCGACCTATTGTGGTATAGGGAGCTGCCTTGAGGAAATCCCGTCTTCCAACACAGATCACCAACAATTCTGCAACTTAGACATTGTATTAGAAAGTTTCCTAGATCCCTTATGGTTTCAGTAACTGACCCAGGACACACACAGCCAGTATGTGTTAGAGATGAGGCTTGAACCCTGGTCATTTTGATACAAAGCTAAGAACTTTTTCTGTAAAGTCATGCTACCTCCCTTCTGGAGTCCTACTTGTTTTCTCATCAACACAAGAAGACTGTAAAACAGATATCTCCTTCCTAGTACCCTTTCCCTACCACACCCATACACTATTGTTAGAACTCGGTTCTATCATATGGTCAGTGATGGTGAAAGCGAAACTTTTGACAACATATAAAGACATTTCTCATTGTACTTTGGATAAAGCAGGGTTGTTTAGTGGAAAGAGAACTAGATTTGAAGTTGAAGGATATGCTAAGTGACCTTAGACAAGCCACTTTATTTCTCTGGGTCTCAGTTTCCTCATCTGTAAACTAAAGAGGTTTCAGTGAATGATCTCTAAGATTCCTCCCAGCCCTGCATCTAAAGCCACTGGTCCAAATCAAGCTGCCCCTCTACTGTACTAAGACCTATATGTGCAATCACTTTCAACCTAACTGGCCATTCCAATGGAAACTGGTATTCCTCAACAGTGGGCACAGAACTGTAAGAAGTAGACATGTGGCTTCTGGCTCATAGTTGCAACCTTAATTGGCGCTAGTTGCATATGCAGAAAATGTTTATTTTCCCAGTCACCTATATAAAGGAATAGGCCAACTGGACCAAGTCAGAAAGACCAGTCAGCCAAAAGCAAGCACTTCCAGGGTCTGTATTTAGCTTCAGCCTAAGCAAGCACATGACGAGATTGCCTCACTTGTCAGGAGGTTAATTACTGATCCAATTGACTTAGCCATTTGGAAGTAGGGGTAGACTACTAAGCTGATTCCTTCATAGTTCTGCTTAATTGAATTAGTGGACCACATGACACCATTCCCAAAATCACATGAAACAATACATCAGCCACCTGGCTTCTGTTGCTTTCAAATATGTTTAGGTTGCCTTATAGGATACATTCCTTTTTTAATTCCATAGGACTCAGACATTTTTGCTCTTGAGTGAGAAAAAAAATAGATCTCATTCATCTTTGTAGGGTTTCTTTTGATTCCTCTCTTATTTCCTTATAAAACCTACCACAAAAGGATGTGAAATGTTCTCAATTCAATTCAAATCAACAACTGTATCTGAAGTATTGTGCAGATGCTAGGGTTGTGGAGACAAAAAAAGGAAGCAATCTCTATATTCAGAGGGCTTAGGATCTACTGAGAGGATGCAACATGTGTCAGTAAGTAAATAGAAATTATATACAAAGTTGCACAAGTAATTTCATGATGGAATATACATTAACAACTTGGGAGGGAATCTGGAAGGGTCTCATGTAGAGGACAGTACCTAAGCTGTGCTTTGAAGGAAGCTAGGGGTTCTAGAAGAACAGGGAAGAAGGCAGTGAATTTCAGGCATGTCGGGCAGCTCATGCAATGGTGTGGAAGTGGGAGATTGGAATTTGAGCAAATTAATGCATTACTAGATAGTCACTTCCTTTTCTTAATGTCTACCATACTGCTTCCATACGTGCTGAGAAATAAGGTTTTGGTTTTGTTTTTTTGTGAGCACTACTGTTTCATTTAACTTAGTGCTACACTTATTCCCAAACCTAATGTTTATGGTGTTCGTAGCAATATTGGGGGTCCCTCTTTCCATCAAGAATTAAGGCATTGTGTTTTGCACAACTGCACATGTATAACTTAAATTGAATTGCATGCCTTCTCAAAGAGAAGGGTGTGGGAAGGAAGGGAGAATATTTGGAACTCAAAGTTTTAAAAACAAATATTAAAAATTGTTTTTACATGTAACTGGGGAAAAATAAAAAATTAAACAAAACAAAACAAAACAAAAATTCAGGTGCTGTCCATCAATTGTCTTATTTTTTCCCCCCAGGAAAGAACTTATGCTTCCTAAGAATGAACAGAGTGGAGGCTTAAACATCATCCCCTTGATTTATGAGGTTTGCCTCTGAGTGTGATTGTTAACTGCCAGAGTACTTAAGTTGTCAAATAGAACTTGAATATCTGGTCACTGGACATGTGAAGCAATTTGATTGAACTCCATGACCTTCCACTCCTATAGGAATTGCTGTAGGAAAGAAGGAAAATGAAATTTACTGGAGGAAGTAGTGGATGTGGTCCTGATGACTCCCGCCTTTTCCTGCTCCCCTCCCATTGTAGCTCTTCTAGGGAGGGATAATGTTAATTGTTCTCACATTGTTCAGAACTAAAATGAACCTTCAAGCTGTTTTGAAGCAGGTGAGCAGGTCCTGATTTCTTTTATTTTATTCTACTAGACCCACATCAGTGTCTTCCTGGGCTTGCCTTCCCGGCTAGCTCACAGATTAGCTTTCAGCTCCTGCTTGCTCCAATTGCCTCATATTTTACTCACAAGGCAGAGCTGTTGAAAGATTTGTGGAGCAATATCTTGGTGTTATTTTAAGCTGGTTAAAACAAAAGCCTTCTATTGCTCCTTGATTTTTCTGAAGAATGAGGTAAAATGGCCTCGAAAACAGACTCAAGGAACCCCTTTCCTCCCTCTCAATTAAAAAAAAAAAAAGCAAAACCTAGACCAGCTTGAAAAATGCATGCATTTGTGACACTCAAAATTTATTGCTTTGATTAAGCAGGCATAGTCTTGCTGCCTCTGCCTCTATCATGAAAGGGCCAAGGAAGCATTCCGTATACCCTGCAGCAAACTCTATTGATTTTTATAATTGGTGTCAGAAAACCATATTTCATGTACATATTTCATGGGGATTTTTTTCAGTTTTTATTTTACAAATGAGCACGGTCCTCCTCTCTGTCTATTAGAACAGGTCTCTCCTTTCTACTATAAAGCCATCTTGGAAGATGAGCCAAAAAGGCAAAATGAGATTACAGAATTTTCAAAACTCACCTTCTGATTTTTACAAGTCAATTATCATTCTGCTGGAGTGAAGTGAACCAAATATGAAGTTGAGAAAGAATAACCCATCGGTGCTGAAGTTGGTGGATTTCAGACATCTGGTCAGCTTTCCTGGGGATTTATGATAAATGAAGTTTTAATAATAGAAAACATCTGACTTTGAAGGTCTTGTTTTCATACTTATTGTGTGTCCTGCATGTGCGGCCACACCAGATGCACTCTGTATAATGATATAAGTAAGGACTTTATTTTTTGGTAATCCCCATATTGAAACTTCAAACCTAAGCTAATAATTCATTTTACCGACCTTACTTAACGAGGTCCATACACTGTTATTTCAGCCTAGTCACCCCAGGGATGCCACAACTAGTAGCAGTATATGGCAACTAATTCTAGTTCCCTTGACTAAAAATGGGAATATTTGACCATCATCATGTGAACTAACAGAGTTTAACATTGGAAAATGAAAAAGAATTCAACTATATGACTCCCCTCATGTTCTGGGGGAAAAAAATATGCATGAATAATTCTAGACTCTCAAAAGAAAATCACTGGGTATCTGAATATAAAAACCATAACATTTACAACAAACTTTAATAGCAATCATCCATTTCAAGGCATGGAATCCTTTCCTATTTTCCAAAAATATAAGGTACTGTGATATTTGTGATATGTGTCTATGTAAATATATACACACATATGAGCCAGCATGAATAAAGAAGTAGACGATGTCAGGAGGATGTAAGGCTCAAATCCCTATGTGACCCTGAGCAAGTCATGACTTCTCACAATTTCAGGCAACTTCCTGAAACAGATCTACTGAGTCCTGGATAAATTAGGATCTCTTTTGCTGGAGGGATAGAAGTTCTCATGCTGATGTCTTCAAAAATTCATGCACACAAACTTCTGTGGATGCATGTATGCATGTATATATATATATATATATGAAGTTGGTTACATGCATGCTAGATTGATAGACAGGTAGATAGACACGTAGATAGATAGATAGATAGATAGATAGATAGATAGATAGATAGATAGACAGATAGATAGATGGGTTCCAGGACTATGTCCTACTGCTGGCACATACCAGCTGAGTGACCCTGGGCAAGTTATTTACCTTCATAGTGTTCTAGAAATTGTCCAAAATTATAACTTGCAGAGCAAGTGCCAAATGCCATGTCACTCACATAAATTCATTCATTATCTATCAACAGCCTAATATTAGAGTAGAAAAACCACTGATCATATGAACCAGGTTCAAATCCTGAATCTGCTGCTTAAAAGTTATATCCATATACTTGAGTCACTTGGCCTCAGTTTTCTCATTTGTAAAATAAGAGTACTGGAAAGGTATCCTTGAAATATTTGTGACCATTCATCAGAATCTTTACTAGCTCCAGATGTCCAGGGTTTTGCCCCAAAACACTGACATCCATCAAGTTTTTCATCCAGGGGCCATTAGCTATTCCATCATTCAAAACTCATTCTCCATTTCTCACTGCCTCTAATCCCATATTCCTACTTCCCTCAGCACAATCCCATCAGTGTCTCACTCCAAGGCTATCTACACCTTCCACTGTACTTTCTGGAGTGTCTGCTCCAAGGGTAATAAACTTGCCTTCATCTTAAAGTTTCCTTTCTCACTCCTTCCATCTTTTGGCTCTCTGCTACCAGAATCCCTCTTGGTAACATAGCCTCCCTGGCCATCCTTTCCAACGCTGGTTGTACTTTCACTCATTTCCCCCCAAACTCACTGTTTGGGGGAGGGGCAACTGGAATACTTCGTGTTCCTCAGTGTCACTTCCAGGCTTTATACCACCCACCATCATTTAGTCATCCTTCTTCCTTTGAGTCTCACTCAATCCATATCTCTCATACAACTAAAATTCTGGCAGCTGTTAATTTATTGACCTCCAGAACATTCCCCTTCTTTCTTCCGTCCTCAAATTTAATGCCTGGCTTACAGTTTTTCTCCCTTCTCTAATCCTGCCCTCACACTAGGAGATTTCAATATACATTTTGACTCTCCTTCAAACACCCTAACCTCCCAGTTCATCAACTTACTCATTTCCCATGACTGCCTCCTCCATCCCACCTCAGCCACACACAGAAATGATTGTACTCTTAAAAATGCCATCACTCCTAAACAAACACCATGAACTCTGAAATTCCTCTCTTTGATCACAATCTATTGTCATGCCACCTTTGCTTAGCAATTCCAAATCCTCTTCTTCATCCTCAGAGTGACTTCTGATCCCTCAGTCCCTCCATACTTTTCCGTGTCATCACCCCTACATTAGCTACAATCGCCTCCCTTCCCTATCAATGCATTGGTAAATCAGTTCTGCTCTACCATGTCCTCTTCTCTTGGGTCATTTGCCCTCTTTAGCCTATTACTGATCTTGTGGTTCCAAGCCTCAACCTTCCATTATTCTTCCTATCTACTGCCTTCATTCCTGTTCACATGCTGCTGAATGAAGCTGGGAAAAATCATGAAACCTTAATGACTGGATCCACTATAAATTTATGTCATATAATCTCAACTGGGATCTCATCATGACAAAGCAATCCTTTTATACCTCTCTAATTAATAGACTATCCCAGTCACCACAGTATCTTACCCGTCTCACCATCCCTCATCAAACTCCACATAGCTCTCCTTCCCACCCACCCCCACCTTCCTAGCTGAGAATTTTGCCTCATATTTCATGGGGAAAAGCAATGTCATTCTCTGAGAGCTCCTTATTTCCACCTTCCTTATCTCATATGACCCAGATGCCTTCTGCCATTATCTCCTTTTTTACCTCTGTCTCACATGAAGAGATAGTCCTTTGTCTTTGGCTAACTTCTCTACATGCGCAAATGATTCTCTATTCCATCCTGTCTTTTGTAGCAGATTGCCCTCCATTACTCTTCCACTCATCTTCAATATATCCCTATCTACTGACTGCCTCCCTATGGCCTACAAATGTTCCCATAGCTTTTCCAGCCTCAAAAACCCTTACTTGGTCCACTTAAACCCATTAGCTAGCATCCTATATCTCTTTTCTTTTTCATGATCAAACTCCCTGAGACGGCAATCACAATAGATGCTCCCATTTCTTCTCCTTACTTTCTTATTAATGCTCTACAATCTGCCTTCTGCCAACATCAAACTATTCTCTTCAAAATTATCAATTATCTGTTAATTCTCAGATCTAATGGTCTTTTAAAAATCCCCATAGTTCTTGACCTCTCTAAAGCCTACACTGTTGATCACCATTTTCTCTTCTTGACTCTCTCTTCTCTCTAGTTTTCTAGGAGGTTCTCTTTTTCAGTATCCTTTGCTGATCTTCATCCAGGCCATACCCATTAAGTCTGGTTGTCCCCCAAGGTTCTGTCCTGGTGCTCTTCTCTTCTCCCTAAATACTGAACCAAACAGTTAATCAAATTTGTTTGGTGATCTCATCAGCTCCCCTATATTCAATTGTCATCTCTATGTTAATGATTCTCAAGTCTATTCAGCCCAAACCTCTCTGCAGACCTGTCACACATCAACACCTGCCTTTCAGACATTTCAAATTGGATATCCAGTAGACATCTTAGATTCAATATGATCAAAACTGAACACTTCATCTTCCTTCCCAAACCCTCCCCTCTTCCTACCTTCACCATGACTGTCAAGTCTCCTACCATGCTCCTAGTCACCCAGGCTCACAAGCTACATGTCATCTTGAATTCCATCCCCCCAGCCCCAATAACTAATCTGCTGTCAAGGCTAGTCATCTTATCTTTGGAAAATCTCTCATATGTGTTTCCTTCTCTTCCCTGATACTGCCACCAGCCTAGTACAAGCCCTCAGCAATAGCCTGCTGACAGGTCTCCCTGCCTTGCCTGTCCACACTCCAGCTCATCCTCTACTTTGGCCAAGGTGATCTTACTCAAAAGTTCCTAGTTTGATTATATCACTCCCCTCCTCAGTAAATTCCAGTGGCTTCCAATCACCTCCAGGATCAAACTTAAAATCCTCTGCTTGGAATTCAAAGGCCTTTATAACCTACATAACCACATCTTTCTAGTCCTCTTGTACCTTCCACTCTTCCCCAACATGATCTTCAATGCAGAAACAATGTTCCTCACATAAAACACTCAGTCTTGTGACTCTGGGTGTTTTCACTGGCTGCCCCCCATGCCTGGAATTCTCTCCTCCCTCATGCTTCCTCCTGGCTTCCTTTACGTATCAACTAAAATTCTATCTTACATAGGAAGTCTTTCCCATTATCCCTTAATTCAAGTGCCTTCTTTCTGCTGGTTTTCTCCAATGTATACCATCATCCTGTATGAAGCGTATTTGCATATAGTTGTTTATATCTTGTCTACACCGTTAGACTTTGAACTCCCCCCAAAAACAAGGACTGTCTTGACTTCATATCTTAGCACAGCACCTGGAACACAGATGGTGCTTAATAAGTGGTTTTTTTTATTAAATAGCTAACATATTTGAACTGAAATATTAAAAATAAGAAAGGTTAGGGCGACTAGGTGGTGCAGTGAATAGAGCACCAGCCCTGGAGTCAGGACGACCTGAGTTCAAACTCGACCTCAGAAACTTAACGCTTGCTAGCCATGTGACCTTGGGCAAGTCACTTAACCCTAACTGCCCTGTGTTCCCCCTCAAAAATGTAAAAAAAAAAAAAAGAATAAGAAAGGTTCAAAACAGACACTTAGACCACATTCACAAATGATTCTGTTGACTACTGGGCTGCTAGGGCGATTGACCCTTCGCATTAAATAGTCAAACTGAACCAAAGTCTCAGAAGTCCTTACCAATCCATTTCCCTGCCCTTTTCCAAAAATGGAAGATGAAGGAGTAACCAATTTCAGGGGAATAAAATCCCAGCTTTGACAATCATTCACTGTCTGTATGACTTTGGACACATTTTACCTCTCCAACTTCTCTTCATTTATAAAATGATGAGATCAGACTAAATGACCTCCAAAGTCTCTTCTAACTCTAAACTGATTATCCAATGTGATCTTTCAAATATATGCACATGAAGTAAAGGAGGCAATCAAAGCAATTTTCCAGATAAGTTGAGTCAAAACTATGGTTTCTTCAATTATCTGGGCATGCCAGGACAAATCGTATGGAATTGTCTGGATAATTCCAGTCTCACTTCACTCGATGCCTTGAATACACAAGTGTTTTGAAGTGCTTGGAAGTTTCCCTGGCCATACTGGTTCCATGCGGCCCTTTTTCTTATCTTGAATTTGTTTTCTCAAGTACTCTAACAAGAGTAGCAAGTGTTAACATCTGTCTCAACTTGGAGCCACAGATTTTATTTTACTCAAAGAAAACCTTTTCATTACAACACCCATGAGCTGAGCTCTCCTTTATTTATCTTCTGTCATCCCATCACATTGCACCGGAAGAATCCAGGTCATTTTTTGAGTTGCAAGACACTGAGAGACCAGTTAGATTATGATTTATGTTATTGTGAGCAATGCTTCCCAGGGCTATTACGTGCAATTGACCTAGAGAACAGGACAGCCAGAATGGTTCCCACTACACATCTAAAACACATTTTCAGCCTCAGTACTTGAGAAATTACATTCTAATTCAGACATAGAAGCCCCATTCCCCTACTCATTCAAGATAAGGAAGAATTTATATTGGAATAGTAAACGAGAAGGCCATATTTATAAATCTTATTACTAAGGAAGGCCATAAAGTATGTTATGTAGGTTGCCCAACAAAGTTTCTTTTTCTCATCTGTAAGTCTACTTGCTAAGTTTTTAAGTTACAAGTCATGCCAATGACAACTTATCTTTTGTTATTTTTAATAGTATGGAACTAACAATAGATCAACTGGTCCCAACCTATGGGCTGCAGGGGGTCTGCACAGTTATTGCAAGAGGTCAGTGAATCCATATGCACACCAGTCATCTCTTTAAATGACTCAGTACAATAAACACATGTATTTTCTGCAGATTGAATAATGTCTCACGTGTTTTTCTAACATATATACTATAGATGCCATTGTTGTCAATAAAATAAAAAATTTATTTCAAAGTGTCACTGAATTCATAGTATCTTTTCTCACCTTTTATTTTTCCAGTCAACAGGGGCTAACAATTTTATGATGCTATCATAGTGAAGGGAGGAGTGGAAGATTCCATAATTTTTTTTTTTGGAGGGCAATTGGGGTTAACTGACTTGCCCAAGGTCACACAGCTAGTTTTTGTGTTAAATGTCTGAGTCCGCATTTGAACTCAGGTCCTCCTGACTCCAGGGCCGGTGCTCTGTTCACTGTGTCACCTAGCCTCCCCGAATCCATAAATTTTTAAACATTAATTAGGGGTACTCATATTATAAACTACTGGGAATCAACATGGTCGTTTTTGGAAGAGGAACAATTCTTCAAGCATCAGACTGCTTTTCTTCATTCATTTAGGATACAAACATTAAATGCCTGCCTACGATGTATGATTCACTCTTGTAGGCACTCTAGTTACAAAAATGAAAATGCAATAGTTCCCTCAAGGAACTTACTTTTGAAAAATATGAATGTTCTATGTGATTTGTTACGCTGTAATAGGAAAAGAATTGGATTCATCATTGGAAAAATCTGTATTTGAGTCCTTGTTCTGACACTCTCACCTCCTTGACCTAACACAGACCTGAACAACTTGGCAGTAGGAAGAGTCCAAAATTAAAAGAGGATAAACTGCTTCTGGCCGCAGATAGTTTAGACTAGAGACAGACTGACGATGGTTGGTTGTTTGGGTCATGTGACAAACAGAAGGGGCAACCCAACATTTTTCATGGCTGCCCAGAAAACTCTGGCCAGCCGCAAGCAGCCTGTGGGCCATATGTTGTGCAGGCCTGACTTAAAACAAGTCACTCAATCTGTAGGAGCTACACCTTCTATATCTATAAAACAGGATGAGTAAAACCTTACCTGCTAAACATAGATGATTATGAAGATCAAATAAGATGATAAATATAAGATGTTCAAAATGAAATTTAATGGTGTAAGGATATGGCCCACATGCTTGAGATCTGCTCTTTTCCAATGTCATTTCACTAAGGTAATTAGATTGCGTCATAAATCAGTGTAATAAATCATTGTTCATCATGTTGAAAATTATCATTTTTTCCTGTTCCACAAACAAAAAAAGACTCACCCAAAAGGAGTCTATCATTTCCTGATAGCTTATAGAGGATGCTAATTCTTCAATAGTATACAGAATTTCTAAATAGTTTGCCTTAAGAAAAAAACTGTAGTGTTCAACAACAATTTTGACATATAAGTACAGTTATAAAGGAAAAAAAAGGTGCGTTATGAGACAGAGTGTAAAACTAAGCCCAAAGTAGAAAATATCCTCAACATCCCTGGTATTTCATTGACCATGTTTACACAATATCAAATCGTGCACATGAAAAGGGAAGCTTTTGAGTTGTTCACTGTCTTCTTGTTCCCTCAGTAAACATCAGCGACTTCCTATTAACTCCGCTATCAAATATAAAACCATCTGTTTGACTTTGAAAGCAATTCACCACCTAGCCCCTTCCTACCTTTCCTATCTTTCCAATCTTTTTCAGATTTTAGTCCCCCCACACCCACCTTAGTGATCCAGTGACACTGGCTTCCTGCCATTCCTCAAACTTGTGGCTCTAGCCATACTTTTTCATTGGCTATACACCATACCTAAAACAAGAGAGGTCCTCACTTCTGCCTCCCGGTTTCTCTGGCCTCCTTCAATACCCATCTTCTGTAAGAGGCCTTTCTTTGTGTCCCATATGCTTGTCTCTCCTAATGATTTCCCTCTAAGATTATCTTCTGATACACATACACACACACACATACACACACAAATACACACAAACACACATATTTATATTGCGTTTACATTGTAGTATATTATCATATCACATTATATATGTGATATAATATATTATTGTAGTATATTATATATGTATATTGTATATATAGTATATAATATATATTATTGTAGTATATTGTAATAATATAATATTGTAGTATATTATTATATCACATTATGTGTGGTATGGTAAATCTCATATAAAATATACCAGGACAAATTCAGGAGATAGAAAGAAAGGCAAAAAACAGCCTCTCCCTCAAGTAGCTCCCGATCAAATAGGAGGGAGGGGAAGGGACAACAAAATACATAGTTAGGTGACATAGTGTATACAGTGCTGGGACTGTAGTCAGGAAGACTCATCTTCACAAGTTCAGATCTAACCTCAGATAGCTGTGTGGTGCTGGGCAAGTCACATAACACTATTTGCTTCAGTTCCTCATCAATAAAAATGAGCTGGAAAAGTAAATGATAAATCACCCCGGTATCTTTGCCAAGAAAATCCCAGGTGTGGACACAGAGATCTAGACATGACTGAAATGACTGAACAACAAAAACTATATGTGTGTGTACATATATATGTATATATGTATGTATACATACACCTACATACATTTACCCCTACCTTATGTGTGTGTGTGTGTGTGTATACAGGGAGAGAGAGAGAGAGAGAGAGAGACACCTCTCTGTATATATGCAACAGTTTCCTAGCAAGGTGGGAGTTACTTGATTAAGTGGTTTATTCCTTTACTATATGATGTGTGGAAACCTAGAGTTCCATTTTCATAATTATCCCATGAAGCCCTTGCTGTTATAAGTAGTACCAAAGTAGAAGTGAAGAATAATTATCTCAACTACTTCACAGGGTTGTAATGAAGAGTGATGGGAGTTTCTCTTAACATTAGAGCACTTTATAAATGTGAGTTAAAGAATTACAAAGGTCTTTTTCACATTCCAACCTGGGGAGGCAAATAGAACAAGGATTAACTCCATTTAGGGGTTTGGAAGGTTAAGTAACTCACCCCAGAAAGGATTCATTATTTAACAAATAGACTTGGGAAAACTGGTTGGCAGTCTGGAAAGGATGAGATTTATATCTGCATTTTATAGTATTTATGCTGGTAAATTCCAACTGGATGAAAGACTTAAACATTTTTTTAAAAACTATAAAAATGTGAAGGGAAAGGGAATAAAACATTTTTCTCAGTTGTGAAGAGATGAATCTTTCTTTTAACTTAATGATCAGATGGAATTATTAGGGACAGGATAGATGTGTTTGATTATATGAAATAAGTATATACAACAATCTCTACTTGAGTCAGCAGAATCATCTTGTGACAGATAAGGGTCCTCAGCTTAGAGTTAGGAAGGCCTGAGTTCAAATCCAACTTCAGACACTTGCTAGCTGTGTGACCATGGGTAAGTCACTCAACCACTGTTTGCCTTAGTTTCTTCAACTGTAATGAGGATAACTACAATAATAATGATAATAATAATAATAATAAACTACCTCCCAGAGTTGTTATGAGGATCATTAAGGACCAAATGAGATATTTCTAAAAAGCACTTAATGCAGTTCTTGGCACATACGAGAAATATGTAAATGCGATATAAATGTTTATTCCTTCTCTCCCTATAAAAAAGCTAATATAATATTAGGCTGGTTAAAATAGGACAAGGGAAGTGATGTTCTTCTTGTAATCTGTCCTCATCACTGTCAAGTCAACAAGCGCTTATCAGATTCTTACTATGTGCCAGGGACTGTGTTGAGCACTGGGGATACAGATAGGAGCTTACGTTCTAAGAGGAGGGGAAGGGGAGGTCCCACATAAAGTACAGTGGAGGAATGCTGAGGGTAGAGGCAAAACAGAAGTGATACTGGCATAAAAGGATAAGACCCACAGGGTCTGGCCAGCATAACAGAGCTAGAAACTATGGTAGTGGGGCCAGGGATGGTTAAATTATTGATAAATATGGAAGAGATTAAGTCATTTTTGGTACAGTCAACCGAATTTGTATGGTCTAATTAATTTTCCAAATTATAGCAAAATGAAGTTTAAACAATACTAGAAAAAGGTGAAGCTGAATAAGTGGTTTCAAAAAAAATGGGCAGTTTGTGTAAAAGGAGCTTGGTATAGGGCGATGAACACCAGACATGGAGTTAGACGTGAGAGCCAGGACTAGCTCTGGTCTATGATCTGCATGACACTATGGGCAAGCCACTTCACTCTCTGAGTCTACTTTCCCAACTGTAAATTTGGAATCATGGTATATATACTACCAATGACACAGGATCTTTGGGGGAGAAGTACTTTGTCAACCTTGAACCACTAGATCAAAAAGGCAAACTACCCCTTATAGATACTCCTAAAAATTGGCTTTATTAAAGACAAATCTAATGTGCAATGAGTTCCTGTTTCCGAGGAAAGGAATGCTGAAACTGTTTATAAGTAAGTGAATGTTGAAAATATTCTGTTTTCCTAAATGATTTAAACATTCCCCTTGTAATTTTTTTTCGTTTTCTAAGCAAACATTATGTTTTTAAAGTACTGGGCTAAGCACAGGGACTGGATCTGTGATTTAGTTAGCATAGGAAATTCCCTGATGAGGACCTACTTCTAGAGAAGACTGATATCTTTTCTATAATTCACAATCTCAGAAAGTTGCCTGGGGCACTGAGAGAGTGACTTGGCCAGGGTCAGTATATGTTGGAAGCAGCACTCGAATTCAGATCTTCCTAACTTTGAAACTGGCATTCTATCCATTAAACCACATTCTCTCTCTTTAAAAACAATAGACAATATAAACCATACACATTTACACAAATTATTAATAGAATCACAATCCACTTGTTTTTGTTGTGTTGTTGAAAAAGGTGTCCAGGATTCCGGAGACATAAAATATCGACCCATCAGTGAGGAATGAGGAATAGTATTATGAATAATGATTTATTAGAAATAATTGATTGTTGTTAAGAACCGTAACACTGGTAATATAAATAATGATGGCTAACATTTATATCGTACTCACTGTGTACTAGGTCCTGTGCTAAGAACTTTCCAATCATCTCATTTGATCCTCACACCAACTCTGGAATAATGTGCTTTTATTATCTCCACTTTACGCATGAATAATAATGAGAATGTTAATGTCAATGATGGTGGTGGGGGTGATGATAGTGAGGATTAGACTATTTCTCTAATACTTGAAAGATTACAAAAATGTTTTTCTCAAAATAATCCTGTCTTGTAGGTAGTATACTTTTTATAGCCATTTTATAGAAGGGGAAACTGAGGCTTAACAAAGTTTAAAAGCTTACACAGATAGTAAATTCCAAAGCAGAGACTTAAACCCAGGTCTTCTGACTCTATCTGATAGGCTTAAGTCAGAGGAGAAATTCTAAACCTGGGCGCAAAGGGAATCAGTATTAGTGTTAGGCCACTGTCTCTTTTCAAGGAATCTGAACCAACCCCTATGAAGACTAGTAGGCTAATAGAAATAGATTAACTCTTCTAGTTGTGACTACCATGGTTCTTAGGCTGCAGACCAGGGTCACAAAATGGTGTGTTTTTGTTGAAATCCAAAGGGCTACAGGAGGTGAGATCATGCTGCCATTCTCCATAACCAGTATCAGTCTTCAAGGGTGAGGCCAGTTGAGTCATAACAACATATACATGTTGGAAGATGCTGGTTACCTGTGATGGAGCTGGGGAGGCTCTCAAAGTCCAACACCCAGGCCCTCCTGGAGCACCGATGAGATTTTCTTGGCTTCTGAGTTAAGATCTCTGATGGTAAGTGTGCCAAAACTCACAGAAGCCCTGTGGCAAAGCTTGTCAAGCTGAGGACAGGCTGCTTCCTTTAGTGGTTAAGGAAATGGGAGATTAAAAAGGGACTTTTTTAATAGAAGGCAACAAATCTTCCACAAGCTAGAATTGTAGAATCTTGGAGTATCCCAACACCTTTTCTTTCAATCTATTTTTCCCCCAGTAAATTGTCAAATATATATTGAGTACTTGGTACATATCCAGGTAAGTTATCCTTTGAAGCCTTAGGTGGGACAGTGATGACACATAAAAGAATTGAGCCTGGAAAAGTCTGTTTCCACATGACTAACACTTCTCTCTGGGCTTCTGGTGCGTTTTCCCTATTGCCCAGTTTTTCTGCCTCCTCACCCTACAGACCTACTGATCTTCTAGGATCTCTGGTTTGCCTCTTATTAAAAAAAAAAAGCCCTTCTCAATTTCATAGCAGCTTTAAGGTTCTATGCACAAGGTATGTGCTGAGAGTGGGCATGGCCTAGATGAAGTTAGAAAGACCTAGTTTCAAGTCCTAACTGTACTATACTATTAAAGAAGTGTGACCAGGGGCAATGGGGTTAATCTCTCAGAACCACAGGCTCTGAGTTACAACATAGTTGTTGATTTGTACCAGTGTAAGGAATTTCTCCATCCAGAGTTCCCTACACCAATAAAAGCTCAGATTCAAGCCCAACTGAGAACAACGTGCAAGGAACCTTGCTAGGCATAAAGCCAGGGAAAAAAGATACTGCTTTCAAGGAACTTATAGTGATGTAGGAGACAAAAGACATGATCAATTAATCAACAAGTAGTATTTACTAGGTGCCATGAGCATAGTGGATGGAGTGTCGGACGTGAAATCAGGAAGACTCATCTTCCCAAGTTCAAATCTGGCCTTAGACTCTTAATAGCTGTGTGACCCTGGGCAAGTCACTTAACTCTGGTTGCCTCAGTTTCCTCAGCTATAAAATGAGATGCAGAAGGAAATGGTAAACCACTTCAGTATCTTTGTCCAGAAAACCCCAAATGGAGTCATGAAGAGTCAGACATGACTGAAAATGATTAAACAACTACAACAAGGGGCCAGGCATTCAAGGGTCGGGAAGTTGCAGCCTTGGGGCCACATGTGGCCCTCTAGGTCCTCAAGCGTGGCCCTTTGACAGAATCCAAACTTCAATGGACAATCCCCTCAATAAAACGATTTGTTCTGTAAAACTTGAATTCAGTCAAAAGGCTGCACCTGAGGACCTAGAAGGCCACATGTGACCTCAGGGAGGCAGGTTGCCTTCAGGGAGCTTATAGTCTAGTAAAAGAGAAAAAATGCACATGTATAGATAGATATATGCTAGCTCTTAACCTTTTTCTGCATCATGGATCCAACCTGAGTCAATGGAAACCCTTCTCAGAAAACTCTCCTTTCTTTTCCTTTTTTTCTCTTCTATTCTTTTCTCTCTCCTTTTTGTTCCCTCTCCCTTTTGCCTTTTTGCAGTTAGGTTTCTCTTCTTCACCAAGCAGACAGACAGCAACACAGGTTGATGTGGGAGCTTTGACCTGTCTCATTTCTGATCTGGGATGGTTTGCCCATTCTTAGACAGTCTGGTGCCCCCTGCTCCCAGCGGCTCACCAAATTGATACCAGGCTTATAGCAGATGCCTGATAAAACCAGGCCACTGTAACCCAGAACTCCCCATCTGAACAACTACATAAGGTCCAGACTCTCTAGCAGCAGAGATTATAGTCAGCACCAACACACCGAGAAGAATATTTCTAAATGCATAAAATAAAATACATTGAATTGCAAAGGAATATAATTATTTAGAAATAGTTATAAAATATTTTTAGAAGACTCCAGGTTAAGAATCGCTGGCATATATAAAGTAAATTCTAGTTTATATTGAGAAGAAACGTTAAGGGAAGATGGGCAGAGGTTTTATGCAGGAAATAAATGACTTTTGAACTGAGTCTGAAATGAAATGAGGGCTTCTAAGACACAAAGGCAACGAGGAAGTATGTTCTAGGTATGGGGTACAGCTCTTCTAAGGCACTGAAACAGAGCTGGAGAGCCATATACAAGGAACATTAAGAAAAGAAGGCCAGTTTGTTAAGGCACCTGCTATCAGTGAATGGGTAATGTAATGTCAAAAAGCATCCTTAAGGATCTTACATTCTAATAAAAGAAAACTGAAGAGAAGATGAAGAGGATTGAAGTACCCAACCACAGGCACTGCAGGAAAAAATCTGGAGAGTCAGGGACACAGGCCAGAAAGGAATGAAGATATGACTAGCCAGGCATCCTCCTCAAAATGGAGCTTGTGGGTGGGAACCAGCCAACCAGCCAATCAAAAGGAAGGAATAGAGGGTGCTTCCAATGTGAGGAGTCCAAGGGTGATGTGGACTAACAGGAAGAAGTGAACTTCATAGTAAAAAAAAAAAAAGTAATGTGTGATAAACCAGGAAAGCAAAGGAGTCAACTTGTAAAAAACTTTAAATGTCAAAGAGGATTTTATATTTCATCCTCAATGTAAGGGAGAGATACTGGAGTTTATTGAGTAGGCAAGTGACATAAAATACAGTGCAGGTTATAGGGCGATAAGTACATTAACAACAAGTTGAATAGGGTAGCATGAAATATTAGGAGGAAGAGGTCACTCGTCACCAGGAGAACACAGGTATGCACAGGTATGTACAGCTCTGAGGAGCATCCTCAGCCTTTCACTGCCCCTTCACCCTTTCTGGTTTTGGCATTTCTCCTGCCATGTTGGATCTCTGACTTGATTCTCTTTCCTTTTTTAAAGTTTTACTGATTTTTTTGCACCACAGTTTCCCAATAGAGTCTGATGTCCCCTCTTTCCCCCAACCTGGTAGCACATAGAGCCTTCCCTTATAACACAGAAAAATAATTCAGCAAACCAATGGGATCTTGTCTGACCACATACATACCCGTAGCCCCTCACCTAGCCTCCACAAAGGGGGTATTTCTGATCCTCAGTCCCCAGAGACCAAGATAGGCCAGTGTGTTTAATATGTGTACGACCACATTTTTGTGATGTTTTCATCTACTACATATTATTTTAGTCACCGTGTAGATTATTTTCCTGGGAAACAAGGTGGTGCAGTAGATAGAATCAGGAAGACTCATCTTTGTGAGTCCAAATCTGGCCTCAAACACTTACTAGCTGTGTGACCCTGGGCAAGTCACTTAACTCTATTTGCCTCAGTTTCCTTACCTGTAAAATAAGCTGGAGAAGGAAATGGCAAACCACTTCCAGTATCTTTGCCAAGAAAACCTCAAATAGGGTCATGAAAAATTGAACACAACTAAAATGATTGAACGACAACAAAAAATTATTCTCCTGGTCTACAGGACCTATACCAGCTCATGCAAGTCATCTGTGTTTCTCTGAATTCCTTATATGTGTCATTTCTTATAATACAATTAGTCCATCACATTCATGTTCCAACACTGGTTTAACTGCTGTCTCATCAATAGTAACATACTCTGGTTTTAGTTTTGTTAACACAAAATGTGTTGCTAGAAAATTTTTTTTTTTTGCCAAGGGGGGAGATTTGGAGGTGGGGAGGGTTTTTTCCTATCTTTGGTCATCTTGGGATATTTTCTGATTTGATTTTCAAAGATTCCAAGTGAAGAAATTTCTTGTTATGGCTTTATCTTATAAGCACATACTTGTGTGAGTTGTTATTCAACAAGAATCCTAGTAGTGGTCGCCAGAGGAAGTCTTTTCAGTGGTAAAGATGCAGGGGCACTTTTAAAGATGAAACTAATTATTCTAAACTTACCTGAGCATAAAAATAAAGGAGTATGAACATGTTGAAACAGGTTTCCCAGCAGACAGATTTATCACAATATCCTTCAACTGCTCACTAATAGCACCCTTGGGAGACTAGCCTTTTTTTTTAAGCTGGATATGGTGTTTTAGAGCTGTGTAATGAGGGGGAAAAGGGGGGAAGCTGTATTCTGACTTTGATGCCTGACAGGGATTAGCAGAAATGCTTTTTTGAATGTGTTTACTTTGGAATTGGGAGGAAGATGAAAATGTGTCAGAGAAATTAAGTCGTCAGAGGCTTTGATTCTTCTTAGAAGGAATAAGGACGATGTTGGAGTCATTGACTGACGGCATCAGAGAAGGGAGAATCTAAGAGATGCTAGGAATGGGAACACCAGACGAGGCAAGACTCTGTGAATCTGAGGTAGAGGAATGAGGGGGCAGGGGGTGCATCAGAGAGTTCAATTCTAATTACTCAAAATCTGTCTTCCAGTAATTTCTCATCTTTGGCCCTACTTCTAGCCATTAGAGCAGCAATGTCTAGTCACTTTTCTACATAACACTTCAATTTTAAAAACATGGACTGAATTCCTAAGGCCAGGGAATATTTCACTTTTGTCTTTATATACCCTGTGCCTCACACATGTTAGACCCTTAATTCTGTTTGATTAGCTTTTATTTCCCTCCACCTGGAGGCTATACTTCTGTTAATGTTCCTTAAAACTGCATTTTTAGTAGCTATGTTGAGTGATATTGAATTAATAATCAAATAAAAGCCTTGTGTCTCTTTTTGTTTATTCTGTTTTGTTTTGTCTTTTGGGGTTTTTTGCTTTTTTGGAGGGGAGAAGGCAGGGCAACTGGAGTTAAGTGACTTGCCCAAGGTCACATGGCTAGTAAGTGTTAAGTGTCTGAGGCTGGATTTAAACCCAATCTGACGCCAGGGCCAGCTTTCTATTCACTGTTCCACCAGCCCCCTCCCTCCCCCCCCTGCCTTGTGTCTTTTTTTTTTTTATGTTGACACATGTTAAGTTAGAGCTTCTTATGTCATAATTTTGCAGTATTTTTTTAACATAAGCTCAGGACTTTATATTTCTTTTCACCAAATTTGTTTTACAAAGAAACCAGGCTCACCAGTAAAATATAAATTCTGAGAAGGTAAGATTTGTTTTTTCATTTTACCTCTATGTTCCCAGTATCTAAAACAATGTCTAACATTCAATAAGTGCTTTATAAATGCTTGCTCAATTGAATTATAAAGATTATTAAACCTAAAAATTAAATCCATGAAATGTGATAAATATTGCATAGTTAGATTTCAGCAAGGCATTTGTCAGATGGTCTCATGAGATTTTTGAGGGCAAGATACAAATGGCCAGATGAGCAGATCTAAATAGGGTTGATAATGATTTGTGTCAGCGAGGAAAGAGAACCTTAGTGCACTGTTTCTGGTTCCTCAGTTTGGTTCTTTTAAGTAATTTTATCAGTCTTTGGATGAAGATATAGATGGCATGCTTACCAGATCTGAGGAAATGGATACAATCTAGCTAGGTAAGATTTAGTAGGGATAAATGAAAAATCCTATACAGGGTCAAAAAGAAAATCAACCACACAATGATGATTTAGCAGTTCAAGTGAAAAAGACACAAAAATTCTGAAGAATTGTAAGCTTAGTATTCAACTGCACGATGTGTTGGCCTAACAAAAGCTAAAGTAAACTTAAGTTGAATTAATAGAAGTATAATGTCCATGATGAGGAAGATGAGTCTTGCGTTCAGTAAACATTTACCAAGCTCCTAACTATATCAATAGTCAATAAACAATTATTATGCACCTACTATGTATCAAGTATTAAGCTATGCATTACAGATGCAAAAAAAGGGTAAAAGATAGTCTCTGACCTCAAGGAGATTATGTTCTAAAGGCAGAGACAACATGTAAACAATTATGTGCAAACAAGATAAATAAATGATAAATTTGATGTAACAAATAAGATGCTACTATATTGAAACTACATATGGAATGTTGTGTTAGATGCTCATCTGGAGTATTAGGGTCAGTTCTGGGTACCTAGTTAGGAAGGGCATTGGCAAGGTGCAGTGAGCTAAAGGAGTGTGATCAGGATGTTATGGGGATTGAAAATTAAGCCAAAGGAAGACAGAACTTAAGAATCTTTAACTTGGAAAAGAAGAGATATAGACTGATTATAATCATTGTCTTCAAATACTTAAGGAATTGCCATATGGAAGAGAATTAGATTGAGTTGGCTTATCCTGGAGGGTAGAACAAGGACTTCTAGCTAAAAACCAAAAGGAGACTGATTTCAGTTCAGTGTACTGAGGAAATTCCTCATAATGAAAAATGTCCAAAAATGGAACAGGCTACATTGGGAAGCAATTTATAAATCTTCCATCACTAGAGGTCTTCAGTCATCAGAATGGTGGGTGACCATTCACGAGGGACATAGTAAAAAGGATTCTTGCTCTAGTTTGGAGTTGTATTAGATTGCAAGTTTTTTAATCTTCTCTGTATCATGGACCCCTTTGACAATTTATTGAACTATACAGACCCTCTTTTTAAATGTATAAAATAAATTACATGACATTACTAAGGAAATCAATTATATTGAAGTATAATTATCAAATCTATTTTCAAAAACATGTTCATGGACCCCAGGTTAAGAAGTCCTACATTAGATGAACTGTGAGATTCTATGACTCTAAATTTGGTCAGTATTTCCACCTTGGCCAGTTCTTTGTGAATTCTGATGCAGTCATCTATCACATTATGCTTCCAAGCTCTGTGTCATACAGATTTGATGATCATGGGTCTTTGTCCAAACCATTGACAAAAAAATATTTAAACAGACCACGATTCCAGCCACTCTTCTCCAACTCTGATCTAGCCAATTCAGTTATCCACAAAGCAGCATTACTAATTATTTTCACATGGCAGATTGACTTGGAGTCAAGACACCTGGGTTTTAGTATCCTAGCTCTGTCACAAACTAGGGCAAGGAGCTTTCCTTCCCTGGATTTCAATTTCCTCATCTCTAAAATGAAAGGGTTGGAATGAGTGATTTCCAAGATCCCTTCCAATCCCAAAATTCTGTGATGAGTTAACAAAAATAAGTCACTACCATACAATTTATGGGTGTGGGGGCAAAGGGGCAGGGAGGTGGGAGTGGGACTAATGCTTTGCTCTATTGCTGAAGTGGTTTATAAAACAGGAAAGGAAAAATAGCTACTTTTCTGGAACAGTGGATGGTATCCTAGATTATGAATTGGCAAGGGTAATATGGGGATGATTACATTCTGGTTCATAGTGAAAGTTAAAGTTTAAAACACTGCAGAGAGGGGAGAAAGCTGTTTTCTATTCACATTTGGCTGGAGATGCAAAAAGAAAAAGGAAAAAAGAAAAAAGAGATGGGCCACCCACTATCTGACACTTATTCTACACAGAATGCAGTGGAGGAAGTGGTGTAAGTGAAGGAACACTGTTCTGTGATTCAAGAGACATATGCGTGTTCAAGTTCTTCCTTCTCTGCCACTAACTTACTGTGTGAGTGCGTTACTTTCTTTCTCTTGACCTGAGTTTCCTTGAAAATGTTGGACTAGATCATCTCAAAGTCCTGATGTTCTAAGTTTCTCTGATAAGTGTCAAATCTCCACTTTTCACTGGGTAGACATGGCCCAAAAGGGCAGTAGAGTTTGTTAACTAAGCAGAAATCTTTTTTTTTAAGAGCCTTAACAGATACCCAAGTGATGTGCAAAATCTCTGGAAGTGGCAAGTTATGTTAAAAACCACCACTTTAAATTTGAATATGGATGAGAAAAGGCATAAATAATAGAAATGACCATCTAGTAATGAATTCAGTTGAACATTTCAGATAAGTATGTGAATCCTCAAATGAGTTCCAGGAGTAGTGAGATCATGAAACTACTAGAATGAAAACATGACTGAGGCTGCCATTTTTAATAGCATGTTTTTGGTTGCAGTGTCAAAGTTTTGCTAACCACAAAGTTTTTGCTAAACACAATACTAAAGAACATTTATTTTTCAGTCAGAAGACTCAAGTTCAAATCACACACACACACACACACACACGCGCGCGCACACACACGCACACACACACACACACACACGCACACACACACACACGCACACACACACGCACACACACACGCGCACACACACACACACACACACACACACATACCTTTGCTACTTACCACCTTTGTGACCTTCCTCAACCTCATTGTCTTCATCAGCAAAATGATGGACTGGATGGCCTCCGATATTCCTTCCAGCTCTAGAGCTATAGTCCTATTATCCTGTAAAAAGTTGATAATTAGTTCCACATGCTTATAATCTCCTTCTGCTGGTGCAGGTCACAACCTAGCTATGCTTTCTCACTCTGTGAAATTGGAATCCATTTTTCCCTCTATAGGAAAATTATGTAAATGCTAGTACTTTATTCAGGGTTTTTTTTTGTTTGTTTTCTGCATACAAATACAGCTATTGCACCATCTACCTTACATCCATGACTCTCCCTGAATGATCTTCATGTTTTCTAATCATACATATGCTTGAGGTGGGAAGTGTCTTGCAAACATTCTCAGAGGTAGGGTGGCAGCAGACAAGGTCGTAGAAAAGGCAAGGTTCTGTTTGATTGGAGCTCAGAATACATGATGGAGACAGAGAGTGAACCAGGGATTTCTTTGGCATAAGAACTTCCCCTACCAATGCAGGCAGGCAACTTCACTTTAGAGAGCTGCCTAGGGGCACTAAAGTCATTCACCCAAGGCCACAGAGCCCATATGTGTCAGAGCCTAGATACTAACCTGGCTTAAAGGCTAATTCCTTACTATGTCACCTTGCCTTTCATATGTGTGAAGGAAAGCAATGAAAATAATCTGGAAGAAGAGGAGGCAGTCAGCTTGGAGACACTCTTAGCTGATTGGCTAAGAAGCCTATATTTTATTCTATATAAAATAGGAAATCATTGAATGTCTATAGGAAATAGGAAGTCATGTCATTCTTAGAGAGGTGGTGTTGCTTGTGAAGAGAAGGCACAGGGCTGAAAAATAATGTAGATTTATAATCAAAAGGATTTGTCCACTGATATAATGGGTATGTTTAGGGAGGGGAGTGGGGAGAGGAGAGGTAGAATCCAAAATGACCTTGAAGTCTTGGACCTAGTTGACTGGGAGGATGGAGGTACATCAACACCAATAGGGAGATTGGGAGGAGAAACGATTTTAAGAACAAGATGAATTCAATTTAAGGATGCTGAGTTTAAGGTGCTCAAAGGGGAATCTGGGTAAAGCTGTCTAGCCGTAAATTAGAAAATGCAGGACTAGAGTTTGAGGGAGAGATTGGGGTTAGATAGGTGGATTGGAAAGTGTCTTTGATGGATGCAGTTTATGGGAGTAGGTGTTGTCCCTAAGGGAGAGAACGTAGAGTATGAGGTTCTTAATGTTTTTGTTTCAGTGGACACTTTTGGCTGCCTGGTGAAGCCTGTGGCTGCCTTTTCAGAATCATATTTTAGATGTATAAAGGAAAATATATAAGATTAAAAAGGAATTAAATTATGCTAAAATACAGTTATACAAAAATCTTTAATTCACTGACTCCCATATTAAGAAGACCTTTCATAGACAAAGAGAGAGAACCTTGGAAGGCACCCATATTTAGGATGTGGGAGGACAAAGATGAACCACTGAATGATGGTTCTGGACTGGTCTGGAAGGTAAGAGAAGAGCCAGAGACAATTTCAAAAAGAAAAGGCAATGAACATTATGGAATGATTCAGAAAGGTCAACAAAGTGTATCCCTGAGAAAGATCTATTATATCTGGCAATTTAAGAGTCACTGGAAACCTCAGAGAGACCATTTTCATTGTAGTGGCTATGAAATGCACGTTTCCAGGGTTAAGAAGTAAGTGGGTGTTGAGGAAGTAGAGACAATGAATACAGTTTACTATATTCAGAAATTAAGCAGTGAATGAAAATGGAAGTATCAGATTATGGTTTGAGGAGGTAAGAAGGTCAAGAGAATGTTTGCTGGTTGGGGGAGTGATTTTTATTTATTTAAGAATAGAGGGTTCTTGGTTTTATTTGGAAGCACACAGGAAGGAGAGAGAGGGAGGGAGAGAGAGAGAGAGAGAGAGATGAAGACAGAGAAAGAGAGAGAGAGAGAGAGAGAGATGGAGACAGAGAAAGAGAGAGAGAGAGAAACTAATAAAGCAAAGTCCAGAAGAAAAATGTAAATATGAAACACAATAGCCGAAGAAATAATAAAAGGATTAGTCTTGGCAAGGTCAAGTGCTATCACATCTTTAGAGAGTAGATGATTGGAATAAAGGTAAATGAAGACACGAAAAAGTTGAAGTATGCAGGAGAAATGGAAAATCTCACAACTAATAGTTTTCTGGATAAAATGGGGGTGAGGTCATTTGTTAAAGTTGGAAGACTGAGGAGAGAGGTGAAAATGCTGCTTGTCATTTGGAATGACCATCTGGGAATTGGGATATGGAGGCAATAAGAGATGAATAAGAGAATTGAGTTGAATATATATTCACATTTGTCAACTATGTATAGCACCTTTACAAAAACTGACCATGTGCTAGGCCATAACAACCACTTAAGTAAATTTTTAAAAAGCAAATATATCAAACATACTTTTTTTTTCAGACACAGCCATTGTATTGGTTTATTCTGTATTGGTTTAGCTGTACTTCTTTGTGGAAAGTAAGATTTAGTGGGAAGGAAGGGAAGGGAAAGGTGCCCTGGAAAGTAACAGCAACATGAAAATGAAAATATTATTGTTTTGTTCGTTTTTCCAATTAAAAAAAATTTATTTAAAATTTTGAGTTCCAAATTCTATCCCTCCCTCCTTCCCTGAGACAGTAAGAAGATGCGGAATATACATATGCAATTATGTAAAACATTTCTGTATTAGTCATTTTGTACAAGAAGACTTGAATAACAGGGGAAAAAAGGAAAGAAGGGAAATGAAAAATAGCATGCTTCAGTTTGTTTTCAGTCAATACAGTTCTTTCTCTGGAGGTGGATAGTATGTTTCATCATTAGGCTTTTGGGATTGTCTTCACCATTGTATTGCTGAGAATAGCTAAGTCATTCACAGTTCTTCATCAAACAATACTGCTATTAATGTGTACAATGTCTCCTGGTTTTGTTCACTTTACCATGCATCAGTTCATGTAAGTCTTTTCAGGTTTTTCTGAAATCATCCTACTTATCATTTCTTATAGCACAATAATATACCATTACAATCATATACCATGGCTTGTTTAGTCATTCCCTAATTTCCAATTCTTAGCTATCACAAAAAGAGCTGCTATAAATATTTGTATACAAATAGGTACTTTTCTTTTTCTTTTTTTTTTTTAGATATCTTTGAGATATAGACAGAGCAGTGGTATTGCTGGATAAACGATATGCACAGCTATATAGCCCTGTGGACGTAGTTCCAAATCTCTCTCCAAAATGATTGCATCAGTTCACAACTCTACCACCAGTGCATTAATGTCCTAGTTTTCCCACATCCCCTCCAACATCCATCATTTTTCCTTTTTTTTTTGTCATATTAGCCACTCTGATAGGTGTGAGGTGGTACCTCAGATCAAACATATCTTTTACAATCAATACAGAGCCCTGGAAGAAAAGACTCAAAGTAAATTGAAATTAATTTAATCCAAAATGATATATGGATAAAAAGAAAAATGATCAAAATAATAGATGCCATCAAAGTAAATTACAATTAGGAGGCAACATACCGACTCTTTTGGAATTCAGTCAAAGCAGTGCTGGGGGAGGGGGAAGGGAGATTTACATCTCTAAGTACTTTCATTCACAAATGAACAGATCAATAAATTGGACACACAACTTTTTAAAAGAAACTAGAAAACGACATGCCAGAACTTTCAGTGAATACAAATATAGAAGATTAAAGAAAAGATTAAACAACTAAAAGCAAAATCCATTGAACTGATTAATAAAACTAAGTTTTAAAAACCCATAAACTATATAACTCCTCAGCTGCTTAGATTTTTTTTTCAAAGGAAATTGCTAATTTCAAAAAATAAAAAAGTAAAAATTTATAATTATTGAAGAGGAAATAAAAGAAATTATTAGAATCAAAATAGATAAGTGAAATGGATATTTATTGAAAATAAAAAATACCCATATAAACAGAAAAAAACGCAAAATTTAAATAATTTAATTTAAGAAAAATAAACTGAATAAGCCATAAAAAAACTTCCCAAAGGGAAAAATACAAGACTAGGTAGATTTATCAACTGAATTCTATCAAACACTCAAAGAACAACTAGTTCCAAAATTACCTAAATTATTGGCAAAAATAGACACAAAGTTCTTGAATGAGACAGATATGGTCTTAATATACAAGCCATGGAGAGAAAGAAAATTAGAGACCACTTTCTCAAATGTATATTGATGGTTCGTGTTATGATGGCAAACTCAGGGAATTGTAGAGAGGCAACTAAAATCTTACTGAAACAATGATTAATAACATCAGCAAAGTATCAAGACATAAAATAGAGATACAAAAATTTCAGCCATTCTATAATATTACCTACAGAATCCAGCAAGTAGACATAGAAAATGAAATTCATTAAAAAATAACTGTAAGATATATAACTTGCAGAAGCAGCTAGGTTGCACAGTGGTTGGAGCACTGGGCCTGGAGGCAGGAAGAGCCAAGTTCAAATCTAGTTTCAAATGCTTACTAGCTCTGGGACTCTGGACAAGTCATTTTACCTCTGTCTGCTTCCTTTTCCTGAACTATAAGAAAAGAGTAATGAGGGAACCTACCTCTCAGGGTGGTTGTCAGGACCAAATGAGGTAATATTTGGAAAGTACTTAATACAGTGCCTGGCTCGTGGTAAATATTTTATACATGCTTGTTTCCTTCCTTTCTGGCCATATGGGAGTCTAAATACCAAGACATACAGAAATTGTATGACTATAAATGCTAAACACTCTTTACATGCCTAAAGACAGAGAAATAATTGCTCGTGCTTAAATTAGAATAATATGATAAAAATGACAATACGATACCATAAAGGAATTTACAGATAACCATTCCATACCAAGCTATCAAAGAATTACTTTATAGTATTAGACAAAATCATAAAAACAAAGAAATGGAAAAAAACCATCAATGAATCATTTAAAATATCTTTTTTTTAAAAAGCATATAAGGAGATAGGAGACACAAACACAACCATGTTTGGCTTTTTTTCATCTGGAAGAACAAAAAGTCAAGAATTTTACAGGGAAATAATGAAAAAAATTATTTATTATTATCTAGTAATAGTATTACTAGATATCAAAATACATACACAGCAAAATTCATCAAAAACTATTTGGCACTGATTTTTAAAATAGGAAACTTGATCAATGTAATAGATTAGATACATAAGAATTAGAAACAACTGAACATAGTATAGTGCTCGATGAACCCCAAAACACCACATTCTGGGATAAGGATTCAATCTTCAACTAAAATTGCTGGAACCAGAACATGGTGTAGTAGAAATTAAATTTGGACAAACATCTCACACTATATATCACAATAATCTCCAAACGGATACAAACCTAAACCTAAAAAGTCACACACATCTTAAACAAACTGCAGAAGGCAGGTAAAGAGCTTTCTCAACCACAGGAAGGGAAAGAGTTCTTGATTAAACAAGGGATAGAGAAGATCACAAAAAATAAAATGGACTATTAGATCAAATAAAATCAAAAAGCTTTTACCCACAAAAAATGCAGTTAACATTAGGAAGGAAACAGTTAACTGAGGAAAATGGATGCAGCAAACTTCTCTTTTCAAGCCCTGAGTCCAAGATAGACAGGAAGTGATTCAAATCAATAAGAATAGAAGTCATTCCTCAATAGATTAATGATCAAAGGATGTAAACTTATAGTTCTCAAAAGAAGAAATAGAAACTATCGACAACTATATAAAAAACCTAAATCATTAAGAGAAGTGCGAATTTTAGATTTCATTACCATACCCATTAAAAAGTGTTCAGAGATGGAAAGCAATTTGGGACTATACCCCAAAAGTCACTATGCTGTATATACTTTTTTTTTTCCTAGTGATAACCCTACTAGGTGTACACACACACACACACCAGAAATTAAAGATAGTGAGAAAGAACCAATTTAAACAAAAATATTCATAGCAGCCCTTTTTGTTATAGCAAATGTCTAGAAACAAGGCATGTATAAACTGAGGAATGAATGAAAAAATTGTGTTATATAAATCTAATGGAATATTATTGTGCAGTTAAAAAATGATGAAAGTGAAGGATTCAGAAAAGCCTTGGAAGACTTGCATAAACTGAGGTAGAATGCCTTCCCTTCAATTTAGTCTCTATGTATCTTATTAAATGTATAAATGTTTGCATGTTGTCTCACTTGTTAGAATATATACTCCTTGAGGGAAATGTTTATTTTTACCTTTCTGTATCAGTAGCCCTTAATACAGCACCTTCTACCTACTAAGTACTTAATAAATGTCTGGTAACTTGTGCAGAATCTGTGCAGAATCAGATAAATTTATAAATTCAAAACAATTTACATAATGTTGTTATGGAAAACAATTTTTAAAGGCTTAAGAACTCATGTAAGTGACTGAGCACACCTTTAAAAGACTAGCAACAATAATAATAACTAGTATCTCCATCACACTTTAAGATTTGCAAGCTACTTTACATATGAAGTATGCTTCCCACCTTTTCAGGAGACAATAGAGTACAGAATAAGATACATATTTTCAGATGGAACCAATATGTGAATTAGTTTTTTCATGAATATACCTATTTATTATAAGGGAGGACTTTTCTTTGGAGGAGAAAATTTTGTGGGAGAATTGAAGTGAAAATGAAAGAAATAAAAAAAACTGTCAATGAATCATTTAAAATATCTTTTAAAAAAGAACATAAGGAAATAGGACAAAACCATGTTTGGCTTTTTTTTTTTAATAAAACATGTTGGATGTTTTTCCATTTCTTCAACATGGAAATGCTTTAGTAAATGGTAGTGGTGACCAAGAGTGGGGATTAGCAAAGCAACCAGTCTAAGAACAAAGATATCAATGAGTGCTGGCTTAAATCCTATTGAAGGTTTTAACTATAGGGTCAATACTG
>CM053582.1:507361011-507412733 GCA_028627135.1 Pseudochirops cupreus
AATGAAATCTGGGTAGAATGATAGAATTAATTTCAAAGTCAAAGAGTTTGTTGGTGATTGTAAAACACCAAGTCTAGAACAAATGTCTAGAAGAACAACAAAACCTAGAAGTAACAATGGAACCCAAGAAGTAGAATACTCTTCCCCCTGCCTTGGAGTCAGAGGGCATAACTGAAGGACAAGACAGCATTGGAAAGGATGGCAAGGGATGGGATGTCTTTGGGGAAAAGCCAGAAAGCAAAGGATCCAGAGATAAGGGGTAGTCAAAGGAGTGAGGGGTGGAGAATGAGGAGGTGAGGCAGGATTAAGGTGGGTAGGACTGAGAATACAGGAAAAGGTATCAGGAGAAAGGAATTTTCACCTAGAAAGGAGGGTTATGAATGACAGGGATTAGGGGGAAAGGAGTGCTGAATTTGTTAGCCATAGGGGAGGAGGAGTGCCAAGTAAATAGAAGTTTGAAGAATAAATCACCCTCAAGGTTCTAATTAAAAAGTTGGTGTGATGGAGCTTTGACAGCTGACATCTCCAAGGTGATTTTCTCAGGCTTGAATGTAGCTGAAAAGGAATAGAGGGAGGATTCCATGTTGAGGAAAGAGCTGGTAGTGGAAGGAAACCTTGCTCAAAAGTCTTCAGTATCTTTTCCCCAGTTGATGCCATTGTATCCATTATGCTCTATTTGCTAAGACAGGAAAATGAACTAGTTTGTTTTAGGAGGATCTTGAACAACCAGGATGGAAAGCATCACCAGCAACTATCAAGTGTGGTTTCACAGACCCTCCTCTCCCCTTACCTCAGCAATCCAATGGCCAGTCAAACACAGAAACCAGCATCACCAGTTGCCAAGTAACCACTTTTAGCAGGATATTGTTCATTCTCTCACCTTACTCTCTCTTCTGCCTGAGATATCCCAGAATTCTACCCCATTCTCTCTCCTACACCCATTTTCTCTCTCCCCCAAAGTCACTGGTCAAGAACTATTTGCCCTGACAGGATTCCCAAGGTCTTTGCCTGCCAGAATCTAAATACCACCTGTTCTCTTCAACTGACATGAAACTGGACTTTCCTTTACATGTTGTTTCGCCCAAATAGAATGTGAGTTTCTTTACGACAAAGTTTGTTCCACTCTTCTATTTTTATTCTCAGGGTTTAGTATAGTGCTCAGCACAGAGAAAGCATTTTTAATAAATGTTTTTTTCATTCAATTCTGTTCCATTACAAATAAAATTGTATGTCTAAATAATCATTTGCCATAAAATTTAATGACTCAAAATGCTCTATCTCTTAAGCACTGTGGGTCATTGCGATTTTGACAGTATAGTAAGGCAGAGTAACTACCCTATGCTTTACAACTTTTGACTCCATTGTTTTTATCAGCAACAACACTGTCATTTTCCATTTTTATTGTTGTTGTTCTAAACACAGCATACAGTCTCTCAAGCCCTTCCCCACTACTTCAAGTTGTGGGTCCCATTGGTACTTCTTTGGATGCTCTCTTTTCCTTGGTGATACTACTAAGCTCAGAACTGTGCCATCCCAATGTTTCACATTTGCCTGGGCTTATCATCCAAAACATTTAGGGGATTTCATGAGGAGGAAATAGGATCCAGGCTTTCTACTACCTCCTCCCCAAAAGCTGCACAATCAAGATATACTTCCTTCTGCCTCCCCCTAATAATATCCATTCTCCCTACACTCCAATAACTCAAGACTTAGTTATTTGGAAAAAAAGAATCTGCTCTGGAGGTCCTCATATGCACACATGTCTGCCTATCAGTCTTATTTTGTTGTGTGAATGAATAAATGAAGCTGAGAATCATGGGAAGGTCCTTTCTCTACCATGAAATATCTTCCCCATTTTCCTGCAATGTCTGAAACCTTACTATAGAGCTTCATTCTTTCAGATTAAAATATTTCTTAGTGATATCTTCTTTCAAAACACAAAACCTTGCTAACCCTACATAATTCCAATTATAATTTCTATGCATTATAATTTCTATTCTGACCCATAGAATCTCAAACTCATTATGTCCAAAACAGATTTTATCATATTTTCTCCCAAATTCATTTCTATTCCAAACTTTCTTATCTCTATCAAGGGCACTGCCATTTTCCAGTCTTCCTCAATTCTTCCTTCAGGTTTACATCTTTAGCCTTATCCTTGACTCCTTACTCCCACCTCACATAGACAAAGTTTGCCATTTCTCTCTGTATAACATCCCTCACCTTTCTGCTCATCTCCTCTGTACCATTCCAAGGGCTTCTCAATTTGCCTTCCCTCCCTACTCCAATCCATCAGTCACATAGCTGCCAGAGTGATGTTCCTCAAGACTAGATCTTACCACATATCTCCCTTACACAATAAACTCCAGTGGTTCCCTTTTTTCATCTAAAGGCAATTAAAAACTCTTGTTTTACAAAGTAAATTTCTTTACAACCTGGTCCCCTCCTTTTCAATCTCTTTATAATACACATACACACACACACACACACACACACACACACTTCCTTTGTAGAATTATTAACAGGCAGAGTTCCATTTTTTTTTCCTTGTATCACTAGTGCCTAGTAAAGTACCTGGAACATGAGACAATCAATTGATTAATATTTATGTTAAATACATTGACAAAATCACCTTCTTCAAAGAGAATCAGCTTCGATAAGAATGCTAAAGGAACGAGGGGTTTGAAAGGGTTTTATAAAACTTAAAACACTAGATAGATGTGAGTTGGTATTTATGGGATGAAAGGAGTGGTGAATGTAAGTTTAGATTATAGGGAGCTGTCCTGTGAAGATGTCCTGAGTGGAGTCCAACAGGGAATTACATGAGGACACTGTGAATGGGAGCAATATTGATTAGAGAACAGCTGATCATAGGATTCGGAGCTACTAGGAACCTTAGTAATCAAAAAGTCTGACCTCCTAATTTCACAAATGAGGAAATTACAGCCTTGGAAATAGTAAATAACTCATCCAGCATCAAATAGTACAGTTGGGACCTCAATCCCAGGTCGTACGACTACAAATTTAGTGCCCTTGCCATTATACCAAACTTGGTACCATTTGGTGGAACCAAGACAAATTAGGCTTATTTTACAATGTGGATCTGTTGGCCACCCATCCTCCTCAGAGTTCTTAATGATCCCTTTCTAGAGTATGTGCTTGGGGCTGTCCCAAAGCCTCTTACATTCCCACACATGGTTGGGTCCCTGTAATACAAGACATACCTTTTCAAGACAATTCACTGTGGCAAGGAAGACAACTTAAGCAAAATCCTGGGCTTTCCTCCATTGTACCAAAATTTAAAGGGATCTAATACCAATTATACTCCAGAAGGATACAAACAACTGGATCTAAAACCTAACAAGAATAATTAGTTTAAAAAAAGAAATCATCAAAAAGCACTTGTTTCTTCTCCTTACCTCTTGCTCTCCCCCCACAATGATCCCATCCCCAATTATCTTATTGTGCACCCTTTGTTGTGACCTCAGATGGATTTAAATTAATTTTAGGGTACTCTGTGCCACTTGACCTGGCACCCATTTGTGGAGCTTGCTCTGGGTGTGACATGGGCTGCTTATGAATTTGAGAACAATCTTATACCCTTCACGATGCTATTCTTTGGTGGAAGGAGGATGAGAAAGGAAGGGACATAGAACAAAATGAAATATTCTGGTATCAAGTCCATACCCATACTTTGATATGTTTTTAGTCATGATCTCCTTGATCCAGGTATTCCCTTCAATGATTCAGGTAACAACCCATTCATTCCAGCCCATCCTGGACAACTCTTGTCAGATTCTCCTATAGGTCTATGTATATGTAAACAATATTCCGAGTGCCAGTGTTTTGCAAACTGAACCCCTTCCACCATTGTGGACAGTGTGCATACATTTCAGAAAAATACTTTTCCCATCCTGTAAGAATCTCATTCTTTTTTTAACTTACATAGCACTTGTGTTCTATAGTTCTAATTTGGCTTATAATTTTACATATATATATATGGATGTATGTGTGTGTATCTGTGTATGTACAATTTGCATTTATATAATACTTTGTGGTTTCAGAAGCACTTTATATCTAATATCTCATCTGATCTTCATTAACAACTCGGTGAGGTAAGTAGTAGTAAGTTGTATCTATTTATCATCTAAACGCAGAAAGCATACAATAAATACATGTTGATGTTGAGAGTTATGATCTGGGCTGGCCTTATGCATCAGTAGAATAATGTTATATATATATTTGAAGGGTTTGAGGGCCACCAGGAAGGCTTTCCTGTTCCTAAATAGCATTAATACACAAGAAGAAGAGTAGATGCTTAGGGTGAAGAAAACCTGAGTTCAGATCTAACTTCAGATTTTGCTAGGTGTAATTCTGGAGAAATCACTCTGCCTGACTCAGTTTCCTTATTTGTAAAATGAGATTTTAAAAACAGCTCCTGACTCCCAGGTTTGCTGTGAAAATAAAGTAAGATAATATTGGTAAAATGCTTTATAGACTTTAAAATTCTATGTAAATGTTAGTTATTATTATCAATATGTTCAGCAGATTATTTTTCTCTTTTCTCCCAAGATTAAAGGCTAATCAAGTATTTTAGAATCCTAAGGGGTTGTATAATACAACCTCAGTTATGTGTGTAAAATCAAAGAAGATAGGAAAGGGTCAAGTAAATTGGGGAACATAGAATCACATAATCATCAGGTATTAGAGCTGAGACCTTAGAAATAATACAGTCCAACAGACCATTTGGCTTCAAATTGAGGAAAAATGCACTAAAAGATAAAGAAGGGACCAGTCTGAACAATGATACCTTTTCGTTTACTTTAGCCAGCTTAAACTTGGGGGAGGTGAGATAGAATGTCCCTACTCATAGGTTTCTGACCTAGGAAATCAAGGAGAAGCTAAGACTCCCTGAGGACCTTGGCTATAGAAAACCATAAAGCTTGTAATTCAGTAAAAGAAGGGAACAGGATAGAGGTTTCAGTGACTTTGAATGACTTTCTAATCTGTTTGTCAGAGCTCTTAAGGCTTCCTTTTCTAAAGGGTGATGAATGCTTAAGAAGTAATTCCAAAGAAAGAAAAAGAAAAAGTTAACCTGAGGTGAGCACATTTTATTAAACCCTGACAAATAAAAGGAAGATCGGCAGGGACCTGTAGGGTCTTGCCAACTATTTGTTGTGCTGGGAGGGGAAGGGGCTCTAGTTATCAGACATCTGTACATGTTTGAGCAATCTCTCCCTTGGAGCAGTCTCCATGGGGAGGTGACAGCACTGTTTAAGGTGGCTCGTTTTAAGACCCACAGTGTTTGAAGTCTTTCTTTTAAAACATCCTCTTCCCACCCTAAGAAATCAAGTGCAAAATAAATTTGAAAAAAAACAAAACAAAACTGCTGGACAGAAAGGCTTTATTTTGTTCTTGCTCCAGGCCATGCTATGGCCCATATCCTTTGTAACCCATGCACCTGGTGCTGACATCTTAGTGGTCTGGAGCAAGGCTGCATTCCAACAGGGCTGAGGGCTGGAATGGACAAGGGGAAATTTTTGTTCTTGGAGCCAGCTGGGAGAAGCCTCTTATCTCAGCCCTAGATCTCTCTGCATCTTCTGTTTTCAGTCCTCTGCCAGAGGAAGAACTCAACTGAGGGATGGAATACAGAATATGAATCGGAGATTGGCCATGTGGTTCTTTGACCAGATTTGGTCCCTTGCATTTCAAAGATCATGAAACCTCTTACTTGCTCTCCCCAAAGCAGCAATTTCCCATAAGGATATGTTCCTCTGATTTTTCCAAAAGCCAAGTCTTGCTGGTAAGCACAGAGTACATAAAATACAGGTTTTCTGCAAGAAGCAATTATTTAAAACCCAGAGACCAAGAGAATAAGTTTGTCAAATTGTGTCAGTTACAACACATACCACAACAGGATTTCTTCACCATATTGAAGATGCCATAGATTGACTTTGATTTTTCTTACTAATTTTGAGGCTGTCTTTTTCCTCCTTCCTAGACATCACCCAAGCTGTTTGAGACTCTTGACTCAAATTTTCTGGTCTTTTAATTGAAAAAACAAACAGGGAACAGGTTTGGAATTCAGATTTTCCCTTGAAATATGAGGCTATCCTTGTAACCATAATTAGGATGTGTGCTGGTGTGTTCTTCCATCTGTGAGCTGGATGACTGTGATGGTCTGTAGAAGCCAGGCAGAAATGCTAGGTTTCTGCCCTGGTTGGATTTTCTGGGCTGGCACAGGAATGTGCAACTCAGAGAATATAAATCAGCCATCCTACTCTCTAATTTCCAACCAGAACACAAGGTATGATTATCCAAGTGAGCAACAGGAATGTTGAGTCAAAGAACTCAGCTTCATTTGCCAGAAGGACAAGGTTTAGCGAAAACTAAACCTTCAATTCTGTTGTGAATGCGACCAAGGGATGTAATTACACAGGTCGCAACATCTGTCTATGAAAGCAGGAGAGGAGGGGGTGGCAGATAGCAAAAGAAGCCATCACTAGCACAACTGGGCACTCTTGAAGAAACACACCACTGGGAGTTTTCATGCCCAGATTAACACCCCAATGTTAATGACATGAGCAGTAAAAAGCTTGGAAATGAAAAATTGAGCTTCTGACAGTGACGTTAAACTTACATTGCATGTTTATTGCATAAGCATTACAGGAGACAGTTTCATAGAGTCTCTTTCTACAAGTCAGATTTTTTTTTCCCATGCCTATAATTAGGTGAATGCATCGCAAGCCTCACACATACAGCAAATTGTAGGAACAGTTGAACCCCTTAGTGGATTGCTAGGCTCACCTCATGAGGTCACAAAGGGTCAGCATCACTCTATTCATCTAAGTGCAAGGTCATAGTTGTGCCAGTGGGGAAGGGGGGTATCTCATTAGAAGCCCTGAGGATATATATTGAGACAGACTTTTCTGAGCAAAGCCATTCCTAAAAGCCACTTGGGCATGAGGAGAGTAGCAGGGGGACACAGAAGTGGAACAGATTTAATTTTTCTGATTATGACTGTGACTCTACCACAATTCTTTTATAACAGATTTAAATACAATTCAATGAGAAAGTATAGCTTCAAAAGTACGTAATCCTCTTCATTTGTCTCCTAAAAAACCATTTATAGCCTTGCCAAGTTCTGATACTATACTATCACACTTCCACTAATTTTTCTCATCGCCTCCTTCTGTCACCCAACTCTGGATTTGGAACCAGACACCTGGGTTAAATTGAATCTGTCATTTTATGTGTATCTTTGGTGTATTGCTTCTTCTTTGGGCCTGGGAGATAAGGAAATTGGATAAGAGGACCTCAAAATCTATGGTCCTTTGATTCTATCTTTATGCTACACTTTGTGTTACTTACATCGTGATGCAAGTAACCTAGTTTTTCTTACATTATATATGTGAGAATATACAAATTTGCAAATACACGAAAGGTTCTGTGATTTTGACAGCATAGGGCTAATGTAGGAATTTCTTATCCTCATTGAATATGGCAATATGTCTATGAATTAGTAGGAAAGTCCGAGGAGGTTGATTAAGGAACACAGATGTTAAGTCTATGGTCACAGAGCCAGTAAGTGTCAGAGGCTGAATTCAAACCCAGCTCTTCCTAAATCCAAACTTATTGTTCCCTCCTTTATTCCAGCTGCTGCCATACATTACACATAAACCATGAAAATGTCTAGTTACTATAAGACCTTGCCTGCTGAAAATCTCGAAGGTAAATACAGTAACCAAAAAAAAAAAAAAAGACACTTTTCATAGGAAGAAACCCTAAGCTATAGATTCAAATTAACTTAGTGACAGAGCCAGGAGATCTATAATAAAGGCCTCCTTTTGTCTGCTTCTTCATTTCATCTATTTCTTTTTATATTAAAATCTTTCATAAAAAGTGTCATTTTTACATTATCCAAAGAAAATTACAAAGATACATTCTATAACCCACCTATTCAGGCACCCCATGAAATTGGCAGCATAAAAATTGCATAGAATATAAGCTCCTGGAGGGCAGGGATTTGTTTCATTTTTTTCTTTGCATTTTCAGGACTTACCATAGTGCCTTGTACACAGCAGGTGTTTAATAATTGTTGTATATGTGGATGGATGAATGGACTTATGAATAAATGAATGAATGAATACATCTAGAGAATTTTACTAGATTGCAGAGCACCAAAGTAACTCAAGTTAAAGGGAAAAGAAGAACATTAATTTCTGTGGCAACATTGTACAGAAGAAGAAAAGCTAAGTGTAGAATCAGAAGCCCCAAGTTCAAATCTTACTATACCAGGTCAAGTAATTTAACTTCTCAGGGACCTCATCTGTAAGATATAAATATTGGACCAGATGCTTTCTAAGGTCATCTCTGTGTAGTCCTAATTTCATGATCCCAGGAGACTAAAAAATAAAAGTATATACATGACCACACTCCCCCCATCCTGTCACATGAGAGATTCTTTTTTCATAATGACAAGAAACACAAGACTTTCTTTGCATTATCAATGTGTCAAAGACACATTTCAAACTGCCTTTAAAAGTGAGGAAAAGTCATTTTTCCAATCTCAGCTGAAAAATGATGCATTTGAATCTTCCAACTCATACATTTCTATTAGGCAAGAATGAGGCATGGAAAATTCTACCCCCAAACAGCCTTCTATTTTAGAGCTAAGATAGGAGCGAGGGAATGAGGAACCTCTGATAAAAGTTTGCACGTAACCTCAGCTATGAGGTTTGCTGCTGGAAACCACAAAAAAAAAAATGGGTATAATATTGCAACAATGGGACCCAAAAAAGGACTTGGATAAAGTGCGCAAGCCCCTTCTAAACCCAACAAAATGCAAGATGAATTTTGGGTGGATTGGTGACTGATCAAGCTCCTTTGTGATATTTAAATCACAACTTTAAAATTATACTCTTTCAAAATAATGGCAGTAAAGGAGATCAATTTGGACACGAAGCAAGGGAAAGAAGAAATATTTTGCAGAAGAGATTTGAAATATTACCCAACTCAAGAACTGGTGCCACAGGAATGTTTTTCTGGAACGCAGGGGCTACAGAGTGGGTGGGTGGCTGTATCAGGAAGGGGAAGAAAGATTGTGCTTAGGAGGAAGGCCAAGGAGCCCTGGAATTTAGTATACAAGCAGGAGTATTCAGCTAGTTAGGACAGAAAAGCTGCCAATGGCTGTGAGACTATACACAGGTCACTTAACTTCCCTAGGTCCCATTTTCTTCATTCGTAAAATGAATGGGTTGGCCCCATCCAGCTCCGGATCAATGATCCCAGGCTAAAAATAGAACTACTTAAGCCTGGCATTTAAGGCTTTGTGCAATCTGGCTCAGACCTACCTTTCCAGTCGTATTCTGTTTTACTTTGACTTCATCACCTTGTATTCAGCCAGATTGGACTCCTAGCTGTTCACCCAAACTCGGCCATGCCATCTCCTGCCTCCACAAATTTGCACAAGGTCTCTTCAGTTCCTAGAATGCACTCACTCCTCATGATGACCACTTCTCAGCATCCTTATTTTACTTCCAGGAAGGTCTCAGGGTCCATGGAACCCATCCACAGGATGTCAGAGCTAGAAGGGACCTTAATAAGTAGCCACTTAATCCAATCCATCCCATATAACGAATCTACAATTTATCTGAAAAGGAGTCAATCAGCCATTGCTTGAAGATGTCCACTGATGGGGTGCCCACTATCTTCTGAAAGCATCTCATTACCCTTTTTCATACTTTTAATTGTTAGGAGCTTTCTCTCCCCTTACATCAAGCTTAAATTGGATGTTTCTACCTGTAGGAGACTCCAAGATTAGCCCCATAGGGTTAAACAGAACAAGTCTAGTCCTTCTAAATCACAGACTTGAAATATTTGAAGACAGCTATCACTTTCCTCATGAATTCTGCTCTAGTCCTAGCTAAACATTCCAAAGACCTTCAGTGCATTCTCACATGGTGGAAACTCTAAATCCTTCATTACCATCCTGGTTGCCCTGTAGTAGACTGGCTCCAGTTTATTATTGTCTAACAAAATGCCTTTTTTGATTTGCTCACTTTTGTTTTTTTAACATTTTCTCCCTTACTCAATTTACCTTGTATTTACCTATCTGTGTACATGTGGCAACACTCAATAAAATATTAGTTCCTTGAAGGCAAGTACTCATTTTTGTCATTGTATGCTCAGTGCCTAGCACAATGTCTCATTCAGTAGGTACTCCATAAGTATTTATTGAGTTGAATTGAATCAAGTTAAACTTAAGATCAAATCAGAAATCACTGTGACTGCTCTAATCAGTCCATTACACAGCCACCAGTGATTTTTCTAAGGTACAGGTCTGACCATGTCAGCCCTTGTTCAACAAACTCCAGTGACACCCTATTGCCTTCAGGATCAAATATGAAATCCTTTTTAGCATTTAAACCCCTTCATAATCTGGCCCATTCCTCTTTTTCCAGTCTTCTCACACTTTTCTCCCTTTCACAAATGCTATAATCCAGCAACACTGAACTTTTTGTTGTTCTTCACTCAGAATATGCCATCTCAGACTCCAGGAATTTTTTACTGGCTGTCCACCTATACCTATAATGCTCTTGTTCTTCACCTCCACCTCTTGTCTTCCTTCAAGACTCAGCTAAAACCCCACCTTCTATAGAAAGCTTTTCTTAATTGTCTCATTCCCCATTCCCTTCACATTGAAATTACTTTTCCTCCGAAATTACCTTCCACCATTTCTATAGTAGCCATTAAACTACATATGTGTATTTTTTCCATGTTGTCTCCTTCATCAGGATATGAGTCCCTTGAGGACAGGGACCTTGTTTCTGCCTTTCTTGCATCCTTATTATAAATCCTTATTAACTGGTTGACATCTTTCATTAATAATCAAAAGACCATGTCATATGGAAAGAAAGCACTGTCCTTGGCATCAGAATTTCTGGGTTAAAAACAATCAATCACCAATCGTTTATTAAACACTATATACCAAATGCTTTCTATAAACCAAACCCGGAGGTAGAATACAAGTTCAAATTCCAAGTCACTAGCCATGTGACTAATCTTCTCCAGGGTCTCAACATGGCTTCAAGATAAACCTGCATTCTGTTGAAGCTGGACCAGCTGAGTCCCAGTTCTGGTAGCTCTTACCAAGTTGGGAAGGCTTCAAATGCTCCCATCCTTTCAGCCATGCAGGTTTATGACTTTGGCATTATTTGTGACTCCCCACTCTCCCTCATCCTACAAATCCCCTCTGTAGTCATATCTTGTTATTTCTACTACCACAATATCTCTCATATATGTCCTACTCACACAGCCATAACTTTAAGGTTAGGTCTTCTCACCTCTCACCTACACTAATGCAGTAACCTTCTAATTGGTCTTCTTGACTCAAATCTCTCCCCATTCAAATCCATCCTTTATGTATAATAGCTTCCAAAGTCATTTTCCTAAAGTGCAGGTTTGATCATGTCATTCCCTTACATGAGAAACTATAATGGCTGCCTACTGCTTCATTTTATTTTATTTGGCAGTTAAAGCCCTTCACAACATAGCTTCCTACTATCTTTCCAACCTCAGTATACATTACTCCCCTTCTTACACAATATGGACCAGCTAAACTGGCTTTCATGCTATTTCCCCATATAGGGTTCCATTCCCTTTGTCCTTGTTGTCCACCATGCTTAGAATGCATTCCTCAGTTGTACCCCTTAGGATTCCTTCTTTTCCTTCAGTACTCAGTATAGTTGCTTCTGCATGAGTCCTTTTCTGATCTCCCCAAATTCTAGTATTTCTCCCCCTTCTTAACACTTTGTTTTGATTTTGATTTTGGACATATTTTATAAATACGTGTACTGCATATGTTCACTTCACTGAGAGAAGGTAAGCTCTTTGAGAGTCGGAACTGATTTATTTTTTACTTATATCCCCCATATCCAGTCCATAGTAAAACAATAAATATTTGCTGAAAGATTGACTGAGGTATGAACTCAGTGGCAGCTGCTGTCCAAGGACCTGTCTTTCTAGATTTAGAGAGACTTGGCACCAGAAGGTAGCCACCACGTGATCAATGTTTTTTGGCTATAGCAACTCGTGGAGCCATCTGCTAAGACCTGTAGTGTTTCTGATACATATCAATAAAGAGAATTTGCCAGAAACTGGGAATGATTGGGAATCATTCACCAGAGTTGAGCCTGAAAGTTTCTGATCATACTTTGGTCAGAGAAGAGAAAATATGGAAGCAAGGTCTGCACAGTTATTAATGCTGAATACAATTGTCAAAGTGGAATATCTATTGTAAGGGTCATAGTGTAATATTGGGACAGTCAGGGAATTGGAGGTGGCAGCTTGATGTTCCTTCCTATCTTCTTCAGTGTTTGTTCTCTGTGGTCCTGGCTGTTAATCTGTTATGAAAGTAAACCAGGCATATATACATGTGTGTCTGAGAAGAGATGCCATGCTGTTCCTGAACTAGATGAAGAGCAAATCCAAGACGGGATCTGACAAACAGGTCCACTGACTTCCCCAACAATCTGATGTGGTTTTCCTGCTTATCTTCTTAAAATAGAGGGTGGAGCCCATGACATTTCTGGGTCCATATGAATTGGTCTCTAAGACTCAATTCCACTCTTTTGTCATTGATTAGACATTAGTAGCCTTTGTCACTGGGAATCTAAGAAATGCTCCAGAGTAGTACTATCAAGGGAGAGGACAGGTCCCTTGCTGGGGAGCTATTCATAGTTCAAAGTTATGGTCTTGGTGATTGCTTACTAAGAAAGAGGGGTACTGCAACATAAAGGCCTGAATTAAAGAAAGATTCCAGGTGATGAGATGCATATATTAATAGGTCTCAACATCATTGCTATTTGAAATTTTCAGGAAGAAATTAACGCATGATCTTAGAAAACATAGGATGACAGATTTGGCAGAGCCAAAAAGATCTGAGGGTTCAGCTAAGCCACAGTCCATAGGAAAAGTAGAAAGGTCACAATTTTGCTGGTGAGTTCAGGTGGCAGGGAAGAAAAGAATGAAATAACCTGGACCTGACACAACTGGGAGCTGGCCAGAGACCTCAGTCACCCAGGTTGCAGGTACTGGGCCTGGCACATTCCTTGTCTCAGGTGTGGTGAAACTAACCACCTGCCTTGGCACTGCAGGCAAAGCTCATGCAGGAGGAACCAGTCTGGGGAGAAGAAATGAACCCAGATAGGAACAACACAGGAATTCCCCAATTCAAGAACCAGAAATCACAAGAGAAGGTTGAGTATGGGAGGGCAGGAAAAAGGAACTCCCCTGCCATGTATAATCTCTCCAGTAGAGATAATGTGGGACCTTGAGAAGAATTCTGATTGAGTCTGAGTTATCAGGGTTATCACCTTGCATGTAGAATGGTAAGAAAATATGGAAGATCCCTCTACTGAAAAATGATGCCTGAATATGAGATGAGTTTGTAAGTTAGACCTTTGTGGAAAGATCTAGTAAAGTATGAAACCATTCTTTTCATTTGGCAGGCAGAGGGTGAAAGAGAACAAATAGTGTAAGGGATAATTCAAATGTTTATGTTTGAGTGGCCAAGGTTGTAATAACATAATCCTCATACCGAATAGAATGTGGACCCATGCATTTCCCTGAAGCAGTAACCACCTCAACTAGATTCAAATATCCATGGATAAAACTCCCTGATGTTCCAGCTAAAATTAAGAGTTAAGGGGCCCAGATTTTCATAACAGAGATGTGCTGGAGCAAGCTTGTTGTGGGTGCATTTTTCCCCCCAAAGGTCTGTTGTTAAACATTTATCAAAACATCACTGCTTCTAGACTGCTGGGACTTGTGAGATGTGTTTAATGAAGAGTAGAATCAGAACTCATGAGATTTTAGAATTTTTTGATAAGTTTTATAATTGCCAGTTTGTCCTCACAATCTTCCCATCTAATGGACAAATCTGTAAATCAAGAGAGATGAACCTCACAGACATAGAGTTTGGAAAACATCAAGAAGGATTAAGCAGTGTCTTCATCACCACCTGAGCATTCCTCTTATTTCCCCTCCCCACCCCCCACCCCCGGTAGGATGAGGGAGAAAGCTATGGCCCTGCATTTACAACCAGGGACCCAACAAACTATCTATGGCTAACTATCCATTATCTCTTTAATAGATGTACTCAGAAAGTTAGAGAGGGATATAATTATAGCAAGTTGAGCTAATAGGGAGCTCATAACCTTGTGAGAATTAGTGACAGGAATGAGTAGAATTTGGGACTCTACACTGTGAATATCAGTTTGTCTTTTGGACAGTCCAATACCCAAGCAACATTTTAACATATTCACAGTAACCATCTGGATCACTGATTTGCTGGTTAACTTTAATGATTTTTATATTTTTGCCCTAGGCATGCCTCTTATATACATAAGGAGGGAGGTCATTAACTCATAAGGAAGAGGTTAAACCCAGTCGTGGCACTTTGTCTCATATTATATATCAGAGAAATACACTTTTCACTAGCCTCAGAAAAACATTTTCAAGATTTATTTTATGACCATATGCACTATAAATGGATCCAAATGATGAGCAAGCCAAATGGGATTAAGTGAAAACCCCTGGAGTGCTGGCATACAATCGACAAGCTGGTCGATATTTTGGTGATGTTTATCCTGAACATGCAGGATGATGTAGAAGTAAATTTCCAGATAAGGCTCTACACAAAGCTCCTAGCAGCAAATGTTTCCACCCTGCCTTCCCTCAGTCCTGGTTCTAGGTGGCTCTGGCTTCTCATTCTCAGGAAGTTGAAACCAGTCTTCTCATGGCATGATCTCCAGTGCCCTCTCCAACCTGATTGCTTCCTTCTACATTTCCATGTTCCAAACAGTAGTCTTCCTAAAAGGTAGAGCCCATAACTAAACACAATTCCCACTCAACCATCATAAAACTCTACTTTCCCATTAGTAATCAACCAATCAATTAATAAACATTTAGCAAACATCTACTATGTGGCAGGCAAAAAAATAGTCCCTGCCTCAAGGAGTTTATCCATATGTCCATTCTAGCCACAAACAGTGGTCAGCATCATAATGTGCCATACTACAATGCTTCTTCTTGGTATTGTGGGGGCTTAGTGAGGTATTATTATCTTCCTTTGAAGGAAGGGAGGATTTTAACCCAAAGAAAAGAAGACTTGAGGTCTATGAGACAATTTTCAGCAGATGTATTCTTTTTCTTTTCACGTGGTGTTTGTTCATCATGGCGCTAGATTCTGACCCCTTCATAAGGCAACCAGGAGCTTGTGAGGCATGAATGTGTTGTCCCAAATATCTACATGTGAGTCCATGGTCAGGTTCACCATAGCTCCAGAGCCCAGATATAGAACATAATAATGAGGGGATATGATCAATGATACCATGACAAAGCTCAGTATTCCATCCTTCAGAAGGGAATTTGAAATCACCACATCAATGAAAATGAAAAACCTTTTGAAAATTAAAACATGATTCTTATTATGCTGACAATAAAAATGGTCATAGTTGATCCATTATAGAACTATGTCTTTGCATAGAAAATTGTAAGTAATTTTCATTGAAAAGATATAATGACATGAAGACAACTATTATACTTAATGACGTGCTGTTTGACGAGACTACTCATGGAGGGAAGTGAGGAAGAGAAGCGCATTCCTCAAAATGTGGAAGAAATAACAGAGAGAACTACCAGTTCTGACCAACAAAAAGAAAGTAGAGCTATGGGAAAAAGTAACCCTGAGACCTAGGAGTTCATTATTGGTAGTGAAGGGAATGTGGGTCATAGTCAGACATGTTTCTGGACTTTTAGAATACAGATTTTACAACATTCAAAGAAGACGAATTCTCCCACCACTCTATCCCCTGACCCTAATTCATAGGGACAAGAAGGACTGCCCACCACTCCTTATAGACCATTCCATTGCTAAATCTCTATCTTTTTGTAACTGATGTTAACGGTCAGGTTCAGATTAATTCCCTGCTGGTTGGGCAAGGATTTGAGTATTAACCAAGTATCCTGATAAATTGGGCTGTCATTTGCACAGTCTCAGTATCTATCTGGATAACTGGTTTGCTGGTTAACTTTAATGATTTTTATGTTTTTGCCCCCATGCATGCTTCTCATATACATAAGTAGGTCATTAACTCATAAGAAAGAAGTTAATACCAGTCCTGGCACTTTTCTCATATTATCATGTCTCAACAAACTATCACGTCATTTGGACTATGCAAGATTATGCATCTCCAGGAAAAATTTAAGCAAGGAGACTGTTTAGTCATCTAGAAAATTTCCTTTCTAGTTTAGGGCAGAGATGCCAATCTTTGATCAGTGATTAAGGGAGAAAAATCTTTTATCTAGAGGCAAATTTATTTTGAATTTTATTAATAATTCCATGAATTTCCTCAAAGAGCAGAGAACTCTATGTTTATGTACCTCTGGACATAAGTAAATCTATTGATTATTGTGACTGGACATCACTGATTCAACCTCAAACTCTTATTCTACCTACCTTTCTGCTGGAAGGGAGGAGAGCACAGTATGCAGTCCCTGAGGCAACAGGTTTCCACTCCTGACCCATAGCAAGAGTGGAGAAGGCTTGGTCCTAAACCAGCTTCTAGCACAATGAACTGAGATAGGTGTGGTGTGAGTAGATTCTTTTCATGCTTTGTTTCTGGTTGAAAGGGGAAATGAGTTTGGCCATCAATCAACCTTGTCTGCTGCCAAAACATAGCCTAGAGATACTTGAATAAGCTTTCCTCTTCCTAGGTTCATGTAATCCATTTATGCCATCCTCTCCCCATTCTAATACTTGTCATCTATTCACTTTTTGGGACATTTTCTTAATAATTTTGGTATCTTCAACTTTGTCACCTTAGCAGCTTATTGGGAATCCCCTGCCCAAGTCATCAAGGTGAAATGAGAAAACAATTTCAGTGGATTCAGTGAAAATTACGTTAGAATCCTGACTCTATCACTTAAGTACTTCATCTCTCTGGGGTCCCAATTTTCTCAGCTGTAAAATGAATTAGACTACTTGACTAGGTTCCCTCCAACTTTAAGTCTATGACCCTCTAAGGATTCCAGGACTTTGCACTATCCCTGATGTCTGACCTATGATCTCTCATTACTAGGTAATGTCCTACATCCAATTCCTTGGCTCCCATTCCAAGGCCATTGAGCATCTGGAAAGAAAGTTACAAAATGCTGCCTTTGCATTTCTCTCTCTACACTCTCCCTTTACAATTTCCTTTACTTCCACAGCTTCAACCACTACCTCTATGTAGATGAACCCCCAAATGTCTATTTCCAGTCCCAAACTTTCTAAAACTTCAGACCTACATCACCAAATGTCTATACAACATCATCCGAACACCCCACTGACACCTAAAACACCACCTGTCCAAAATCAAGGCTATTCTTTTTCTTCTCAAACCTGTTCTGCCTTCTGACTCGATGATACATGTAGCACTACAACCACTTACCCAGGTTCCTGTTTAAAACCTTGATGTTATCCTCGACGTCTTGAGGGAGAAGATCTTCCTTTTCCTTCCCCTCCCATTACCAACAAGTTATCAAGTCTTCTATGTTCTGCCTTTCACATTGTCTCTATTGCCCCAGGCCCTTGTTACTACCTACCTGGAGTCTTACAATAACTTCCTAATAAATGTTGTCTCCGATGACTCTCCCATCCAATCCATTCTTCACATACTGCCAGAGTAGGCATCCTTATTTGTAGTTCTGGCTAATTCTTTCCACCATTTATAAAATTTCAGCAGTGTCCTAGCTCCTGAGAAAAACTTTAAATCCTTTGCTGGAATTCCAGGCAATGAATACAAGTCTCTTCACAACATGGCGCCACCTTGCTCTTCTGGCATTCTGACACCAGTCATTGTATGTTCTAAAGAAGCAGGGAGAGAACACTGGGTATGGATTCAAGAGGACCGGAGGTCATGGAAAGGCAGCATAGTGTAGTAAACAAAGTATTAGACTTGTAGTCAGGAGGTCTGTGTTCAAATTCCATCTCAAACACTTATGAATACAACCCTGGGCAAGTCACTTCAATTTTCTGGGCCTCAGCTTTTACATCTGTAAGTGAGGGGGCTAGATTTGATAGCTTCTAAGGCTCCTTCTAGCTCTAAATTTATGAATTTATGAGTGGAGTTTGATTACAAATTGTGCAAGTTCCAGCTCTGAATATCCTGCTAGTATTCTACTTGAGGCCTCCTAGATTTGCCCTGTGCTTTCCCGCCTTTGTTCCCTATGCCTGGAATGTCTTCCCTTTATTGTCTATGGAATCTCTAATCATACTGTAAACCCCTATGCAAATACCACCTTACATCCCAACCAATAATACACTTTTCCCCTTTGGCTCTCATGTAGTAAATTATTCTGTAACCTCTCTAATGTATTTGCCATGTATTATTAGAGTTATTCCCCTTACTATATTCTAAGACCCAATATACAAGGGCACAGATTGTGCATTAATTGAATCTTGTATCTCCCCCTAGCACTTCTGACTGTGCTCCACACAGTAGAACTCCTTTGAGAAATGTTTGTTAAATTAAAATGAATTTAATTAGTCAGAGGAAAAGAGTTCTTATTCAACTCCTATTTTGCTTTCATTGTGTGTTGTTTATCATCAAAGAGGACCAAAATGATATCACAATGTTAGGGTCAAGGTACAGTGGGTCTTACTGCAGCTGATCAAACCAATACTAGCTCAGAAGACTCTCCCACAGGTTGGGCACAAATAGTCCATATGAACATTTGAGAAGGAGATGTCTCTAAAGTTGGGCATCTCGTATTTCCTTTGTGTTACTGCAATTCTGCTTTGCTCATAGAGCAAATAATCTTCTATGATGAAAAGTCCTATGCCAATGTCTCCCATGTCTCACACTTGGTCCTAAGGTTCTTCAGAGAGACCTCGAGATTGTCCTTGCATCGCTACTTCTGGCCTCCATGTGAGCACCTGCCTTTCCCCAGTTCTCTGTAAACTTGTCTTTCAGGCAAATATGAATATTCAAACAACATGGCCAGGGCATCAGAGTTGTGCTCTCTATGACACAGTTTGAATGTTTGGCAGCTCAACTCGAGAAAGGACCTCAGTGTCTGGTACCTTATCTTGCTAGGTGACCTTCAGAATCTTCCTAAAGACAATTCAACTAGAAGCAGTTCAGTTTCCTGGTGAGGCACTGACAGGCTGTCCAGGTTTCACAGGTATATGACAATGAGGTCAGTACAATGGCTCTATAGACCTTCAGTTTCGTAAGCAGCCTAATATTTTTTTCTCCTCCAAACTTTCTTTCAAAGCTTCCCAAACCCTGAGCTTTACCCAGAAGAATGTTTTTCAAATTAGAAAATAGAAAACAAACATAGTTAAGAGGAAAATGAAAGCTTTTATGTATGAGTAAAGGGCAGCTAGTTATTTTAAATAAATTCAAATATCCAAATCATATACTAAGGATACCCTATGTAACTAACATATCCTAAGTACTAAAAGAATTTGTAAACAGGGCTATGGAACTACCATGAACATTCCTGGAAAACAGAAAGAGGGTCAAAAGACGGGACATGAGCAAATGCTGTTGCAGTTTTCGAAGAGAGAGAAAAGTTGGATTCAGAAACTAGAGAATATGGATCTTGGCATCAGTTTGGAACAAAATTCTGAAGGGAATTATGAAAGAGATCACTTGTGACCACTTAGAAAGAGACGTGATGTTCACGGAGTCAGCATTTTGTCAGGTTAACTACATATGCTTTTTGATAACTTTAGTAGACTGGTAGATTAGAGGAACACCATAGATATGGTTGATGCAAGTTTCAGCAGGGCATTTGTCTATACCTCTCATGATATTCCTGATGGAGAAATATGGACAGGATAATAGTTCCATTGGGTAGACTTGTAGTTGGTTGAACAAAAGAATCCAAATAAAGTTGAGATTTGTATCAACCAGAAGGGAGATTCCTAGTGGCATGCCATGAGGCCCTGTCCTGTTAATTATTTTGTTTATAGAATAGATAAAGATATGGAAAATATGGTTATCAAATTTTCCAATGTAACAAACTTGAGAATTAATACACTGAATAACCAGAATTGGGATCCAAAAATTTTCTGTCATGCTGGAAATATAGGCCTAAATCACAAATAAAGTTTGATAAAGATAAATGCAAACCCTGAACGTTAGGAGTATCAACTTTAAAGGTATGGTTTGGAGTAGACAAGGCTAGCCACTATTTGCATAAAAAAGAAAGACATTTTACATATCCATAAACTCAATAAAATCCTACCTTAACATAGTGTGGCCTCTAAAATGCTAGCACAACCATAGACTTTATTAATGAATGTATGCTGTTCCAAGCAAGAGAGCTTAGGAGCTCATTAGACTCTTTGTGGATAGAACCTTTGGAATGTCAGTCAAGCATTTCAGGTGATGAGTTTATCCTAGGGGAGGCATGATCTAAGTAGAATTGAAACCGAGCAAAGTAGCTGGTGTGAAATCAGAATTTAGCTGGAAAATTCTGATCCCTTGATAAGGGAAGACTTTAGGGAGAGTTTGTCGCTCCATTCTCCAATCAAAGAGGAAAGGCAACTAAGAGGGCTGAGAAGGTCTTAATTATTGAAACTGATGAAGAGATTTCAGGTGATGAATATAATGTTGGGATGTTAGAACTTTGTCTTCAATTCTGGGTTACATAAAAAAATGGAGAAATATATAAAAATATATTTCCATATATTCATATACTCCAAATATCCATTATATATACACATATATATATGTATATGTATATGTATATGTATATATATATATATATATATATATATATATATATATATACATACATACATACATACATTTGCTTTTTTTGGAAGGCAATTGGTGTTAAGTGACTTGTCCAAGGTCACATGGCTAGTTTTTGTGTTAAGTGACTGAGGCTGGATTTGAACTGAGGTCCTCCTGACTTCAGGGCCAGTGCTCTATTCACTGAGCCACCTAGCCACCCCTAGGGTCCATATTCAAAGGATGAAATTAACCGTAAAACATCAGAGCAGGACAGCCAGAAAGTGAAGGGATCCATAAATCATGCAATGTGAGGAACTGGTGAATTGAATAAAAATGTTTAACCTGTAAATGGAAATTGCCAAGAGTTGTATTCAAAAAGGGGGAATAAACACATTTAGCAAGAGCAATAGAAAGGACATTGACTTTCAAGTCAGAAGATCTGTGTTCAAATCAAGGGTCTGCTAATTATGGCCTGTGTGACTTTAGGCAAGTCATTTTACCTTCCGGACAGCAGATTCCACATCTGGAATATGAAAAAGTTCAATTAGATGACCTCTAAAGTCTCTTCCTGCTCTAAATTTATTATCTTGGTAGTTCCAGAACACAGAATCATAAAGTGCTAGAGCTAGAAAAGGACCCTCAAGTTCATCTAATTCAATTGCAATATTTTTATAGATCATAGATGCCAGATTTAGAGTTTTAAGGAAGCTTGAAGATTATCTAGACAAAAAAAAAACAAAACAACAATTGCTAAAGAGCTTAACTGACTTGTCCAAAGTCACACCAATAGCGTGAGAGTTTGCATTAGAATCTAGGTTTTCATTCCCCACCCTCCCTTTGCAAAGAATGGGGGAGGGGGAACCAGAGTCATACATCCCTCCTTTTATGTAAGAAGGAGGACCACGAGTATGGAATGCTACATATAATGCTAGACTTTTTTGTCTAGTTTTGTGGAACTTATATTTTTTCTTTTTCCCTTTCTTTGTATTTTATTTTAAAAGATGGCTATCTGACAGGAATACAGTAGGGAAATATAGATGATGCAGGTTTATACATATACATATATGACTGCTATATGTATAAAACATTATATGTAAATAAAAAATTATTTTAAACAAAAATAAATTATGTAAGGAAAAAAGACTCTAGGTCTCCAGATTCTTATTTCCATGCCCTCAACATTACACACAGAAAATACTACCTCTGAAATTTGGTATAAATTAGAGAACTATAGAGATTAAGTCAATTTAAAGATTCACTTTCTAATAATTGGAGCTATCCAAAATTGAAAATTTCATTTTATTTTCCTTTTTTTAATGAATGAGCATTTATTTTTATTTTCTCTCCCCTCCCCAACGAAAAAAGAAAAGAAAACAAAATCAAACCCTTGTAATAAATACGCACAGTCAGCCAACACAATTCCCACATTGTATATGTCCAAAAATATAGCTGTTATTTTGCATCTTGAGTCCAGCCCCACTCTACTCAGATATGGGCAGATAGCATTCTTCATTTTTGGTCCTCTGGGTTTGGGGTTGAGCATTATGTTGATCAGAGTCCTTAAGTTTTTCAAAATTGTTTTTCTGTATAATGTTGTAGTCAGGATCTAAACCGTTCTCCTCATTCCACTCACTTTACTCCGAATCAGTTGATACAAGTCCTCCCAGGTTTCTTGGAAACCATCTCTCTAGTGATTTCCATAGTTCACAATGTCTTGTTACAGTCCAGGCTGAATAATGAGGGTGCTGGATTGGATGGAAGAAGGTTATTTAAGTGATGTACTGGTGGACAAGAAGGACATATCTGTTTTGATTCTCCCACAGTAGAGTATCTGGACTATCTTGTTCAGTCCCAATGACCAGCCTAATCAAGTTGGGAGGGGCTGGTTACCAGGTTGCTTTCAGGAGGATGTATAAAAATTACAATCTCAAAGATAAGAGCTGGAACTGCTTAAGTTCTGAATTATTATGGAATCACAGAAATCCCAAGGAGCTGAGCTGCCATTCTGTCCAACCAATGGACAAAAAAAGAATTCCCATTACAATATACCAACAAATGATCATGTAGCACTTGCTTGAAGACTTACATTGATGGGGAACATGCTCCCTCCTAAGGCAAGCCCTTCCACATCGTGAAAGAACTCTAGTTGTTAGGAGGCTTTTCCTTAAATTGAGCTGACTCAGTTTCTTTGCAACTTTCTTTCATTATTCTTAGTTCTATCCTCTGGGGCCAAAAGGAACCACCCCAATTCCTCTTCCATGTGAAGCTTTTCAAATACTTGAAGATATACCTAGCATCTCCCTCTTGAGTATTTTATTCATTAGAATAAAAATTCCCCATTTCTACAACTGCTACAGACATGGATTTAAGATATATGCATGCCATCTCCACTGGCATCATCCTTTATATTAATCAGAACTCACAAGCTTCTACACAGATCTTTAATTATGCTATGTGTAATATTGTGGTTATTTGTGTCTTTTCATCCTCTTAAATTATAAGCTCCACAAATGTAGGGACCACAACTTGGCATCTTCTTTAGCGCTTAGGACACAGTAGGCATTTTATAAATGTTTGTAGAATTGAATAGAACGACAATTTGTTGGTGTTTAGTGAGGCTTCCTGCAAGAGCTGGAAATAACATCGATATTAACTTATAATAATAAAATTCTATAACTTTATAAAGCTGAAGAATTAGTCTTATAGATTCCTCAGACCCAAAACAATAATGACAATAATACCATTAGTAGTAATTTAATAATAGTAACTGGCATTTATACAGCACTTTCAGGTTTGCAAAAAAGCTTTTCAAATATAATCTCATCTTATCCTCACAGTAGGCCTAGGAGGTAAATGCTATTATGATCCCCATTTTACAAAGGAGGCTCACTGAGGCAGACATGTTAAGTGAATTGCTCAAGGCCACATAGCTACTAAGTATCTGAAGTTAGATTTGAATTCAGAACTTCTTGACTCTAGAACCAGTGCTGTATTCACTACACCACATAGCTTCCTCTATACTTCAAATATTACCATAGTTTCATTCTGTATTCTAGAATTTGTAATAAATATTTTAAGGAAATAATATCACCATTCTGATTGCCTTACCTGATTTTCCTTAATATAAGAGCATTACATACACAATTGGAGACAGTTATGAAATTGTCAGTTATGTTATAAATGATGGCGCCATCAAAATCAGACTTGCTGATAACATACGAAATTAGACATCAATTAAGATAGGACCTACAAAGATTCAGTCCTATTCTTCAATCTCTATTTTATATATAAACATTTGTATTATAAGTACAATAACCTCTCTGTTTCTCTAAATATGGGATTAATAATTGGACAGATAGGACTATACTTTCTTTGTGTTTTACTTTTTAACTTTATTTAAAAGCAATCTCCTAATGTATACCCAAAGACCCATAATTATTTTTTTATTTTCACCCCTAGTTTCAAAAGGTTGTGCTCATGTAGTTCACTTGAAATTTCACATTTTTTGTTATGTTTTTCCAGTTCCAGCCTCACAAAGTTAAAAAAATAATTCCAATGAAAGACATAGTTTTAGTTTTAATATCACCTCTCAAAGAATCAGATCATTTAAAAGAACACAGTAAAAAAAAAATCAGTTACTGAATCATTTTTTAATTGGGCCCATTAACTCATCAACTGAGTTAACCAGCTGATTTTGATTGGCTTTTTTTGGGGGGGTGGGGGAGGGTATCCTGTAGCTATAGCCTGTTTTCCTCCTTTTTGGAACTTGACTAAGAAAGTAACTGTGCAGGTGCTCATAGGCCTTAAAGTGATAGAGTATCCATTGCAAATTTTGGATTTCATCACCCTTATAGTCAAAAATCTTTTTTTTTTAAGTTGAGTGGAGGGTCACTGTCAGACCTGTACTTTAGGAAAATCTTTTTTGACAGTAGACTGAATTAGGGAGAGACTTGGGGTAGAGAGACCAATTGGAACTGTCATAGTCCAGGCAAGAATCAATAAGCGCCTGAACTAGAGTTCTCTGAATGAAGAGGAGACATATGTGGGAGACATTATAGAGAAAGAAATTATAATATTTGGCAACTTTTGAATATGCAGGGTGAAAGAGAGGAAGAGGATTTGCGCATCACATGGAGGTTATCAACCTGGAACACTAGACTGATAGTCCCTCACATGGGACCCAGTACTAGGTGTAACTACATAAAAGATCACCATGTACCCCAGACACACCTAGACTTTTCAACTGAGGATCTCAGAATCACTCAGAATAAGGTCAAAAAACAAACAAAAAACAATGACCACCACTCTCCATCATACCAGAGTGAATGCTCTTCAACCCTGGCACTCAACCACAAAATAAATATAACCCACTGTGCCCCCCTTGTTTCTGTTCTTGTATTTGCTTGTGCCGTACATCTTCAAAATGACAAGGACTCAGGAGAATTCTCCCGAGTTTCATGTGCTCTGCAGTTGAAACTACATTTTTTTTTCTAGAAACACATTTGTCTTTTTGTTCCATGGTCTCACTTGGCACCAAGTACCCAGTACATGTGCCCATCAGATTAGATCGAATTACATGCTTTTACTACTCCTACAAGCTAATGCAACAGACCTACAATTAACTGTGGGCTGGTTTAAGCCCTAAATGGAACTAATGTCTGCCCTGACCAAATGCCTCAGGACCTACTTTTTTTTCTGTAAATTGCTATTTTTTTAGGCTGTCTTCCAAAAGTTGAGCCCCTGAAACAAGTCAGAACTGTGAGCCTCCTAGACTCTATTCACAATTATTGTTGATCCTTAGCCATTTGTACTATCTCTGACAGCTAGCAAAAAGCACAATATTGCCCTTGTAAGGGAAGAACAAATCAAGACCAATGATGTAATGTCATTCAAGCTTATATAATATCATAACTGAGAAGAACCCCCCACACACACTGTCCCTCCCCTCTCTGGGTTCATATTTATATCTCAAGACATGCGATGAAATAATGTTGCCTCAGACTCAAGTTGAGAACCTGACTAGCACGTGAGTTTAAAAAAAAAAATCCACTTGGCATCTGAGTTGAAAATGCCAAGAGTGTTGGAAGCTGCCAGCACCATGAGTTTTGAAATAATGACAGTATTCAGTTTTGGTCTGGCTGGTTACATTTTGTAAATTTCCAAAGGGGAAATAGATAGAAGGATGGTAAGGGGCATATCTCCTGCCTGGGGGGCTCCTATAGAAGTAGCCTAATGTCAGGATTGCATTTCCTTTCATTTTCCTCAGTATGGCCTTGCTGTATGTTACCCATTGAGAAGGCCACCCAGATAACATCATACCCAGTGCCTGTGGAATTTTCTCCTCCTGGCATGAGAATTGAAAGGAGAGCTAAAGTCAATTAAGTTTAGGCGAGGAAAGAATGACATTTTTGGAAGGGCAGTGGTGCTATATCATTCTTTGGTGGAGCAACAGGTCTTATTTACATAAATAAGCATTAAGAAGCTACTGATGTAGTTAATTAAGAATAAGAATGCCTTTCTGGTCATCACTTCTGTGGCCCTGACTGTGCAGGAATGGTCACTGGAATGACTTTGATGGGATATGGCATATTTAACACTTCACCTGAAAGACAATAATCGTTCTATCATTTTCAGCTTTCGTTCTGATTTCCCTGTTCTGTTCAAATTACTAACTGCATAGCAAATCTAAACAACTCCATCCAAGTCTCAACAAACTAAGTAAGCTACATTGCTCTACCCTAGGAGGTTTTGATTCTGCTCTCCTTCCACAATAGCAAACTCCTTGAAATAAACTTAGTATATATGTTACCTAACTTTGGTTTTGCTTTCTTCTGAGGACTTTGTCCAGCTCCTTGTGATTAATTCATCTAAATAGTCAACCACTTTACACCCATAACTTTCAAATTGGGGGAAATAGGCAATGGAAAATAAATGACTCAAAGGATATACAAATATGGAATTATAATGGTACATTCACACAATTATTGAATTTCCAAATTGGAAATGACTTCAGTGAATAGTCCAACCCATACTAGAAAAAGAAGCCTCATTACTCACAGCCATCTGACCTTTGCTTGAAAACCTATATGGGTAAACCCATTATTTTCTGAGGAAGTGCTTTCCTCTTTGGGATAACTCTATTTGTTAGGAAGTCTCCCCCAACCTCATTCCCAGATCAAGGCAAATTTACCTCTACAACTTCTGCTCATTGGGTTCAAACAGAAAAAGGCTAATCCACCTTCTAGTTGCTGGCCTTTCACATGCTTGGAAATTGCTATCCTGTTCTTAACCCTACTTGCCAATCACTCCTCCTAGTCTTTTCTTCAAGTAATCATTCTTCCTTCCTTCAACCTGTTCTCACACGGCATGTACTCATGAACTTGAGATCCTTCACCATTCTGGCTATCTTCTCTTTTCTCATTTACCCTCAGCGTTACCTCAAATAACCCCAATTCACAAGGGGCTATGTGAACCTTGCTGTCACCAACCATGGTGCTGAAACAGGTGGTCTCTGATTTTATGTAATGCTGGCTGGCCACATGCTAACACTGGGTAGAAGAGCAGAGTGCATCTTTATTCTACAAGCTTTATTGACTTCCTCTGGAAATATTAGATCAAATATTCATTCCTGGCAATTTCCACTTTGTTTTGTACAGGAGAGTTTTTCAGAGGATAATGTCTAATAAGGTAGGTTTCTAAGGTTGTACCTGTACATTTTATGAATGCATGGTATACACAATATACTAGATCCTAAAAACCCATTTCAATGAGTGGGTTCTGTCAGCCCCCATACTCCCAGAAGAGCTTCCACTATGCCAATATTGTGCAGTTCTGATTAGAAGCTATGAGAATGGCTTTGAATGTTATTTGAGGACATTCTCAAGGTCTCTCTGAAGAACTTTGGAATTTACTGTGAGACATGGGAGACACTAACACAGGACTGCAAAGTATGATGTGCCTGCATCAAATAAGGTGTTGTGCTCTATGAGCAAGGCAGAATTGCAGTAGCTCAAAAGAAACATGAGATGCACAAATTTAGAGACATCTCCACTCCAAATGTTCATATGGACTTTTTTTTTTTTGCCTGACCTGTAGTAGAGCCTTCCAAGCTCATATTGGTCTGATTAGCCACAGACTCCAACATAGTAGCATCATTTTGGTCCTCTTTGAGCATGAAGGACAACAACCAAGAAGAACACAGGATTGATGTGAGAAGAGCAGGGTTGAAATCCATGTTCTGTGGCTTCTGATCTATGTTACTCTGGAGATGTAGCTCCTCTTTCCTTTGTCTCAGTTTCCCCATCTATGAAACGAGAAAGTTGGACCACACAGTCTCTAAAGGCCCTTGTGACTCCAAGTCTTATACTCCTACATGTGTTCAAGCTAAATCTCACTTTTCCTGACTTCATTAAAATCATGGTTTCCTTTTCCTCTGAGCACTGAGAGTCTCATTTATCCCAGAAACCACTTATATCTCAAACTCTGCTGTTTGTGCCATATTCCCTTTACAGGTCACCAGGTTTAAAGAAATGTTGTCTCAAAGTACTCTCTTTTTGTGCGCTGGATGATTCTCCCTTACCCCTCCTCCACATCTATAATCTTGTTTACACGTTTTACTCACAATCAGAGCATTCATCTAAGCTACACACACGTGCATACATGTTTGGTAGATACCTGTCAGCATATAATTATCTTCCAGGCTGATGACTTTGAGTTATTGGATTCCTTCCAGCTACGTTCAACCTCCAAACTCCCTTTCCCTACCTTTTCATAGTTACTTCTGACTTAAGCAGCCCCTGGGGCACCTGGCCTATCCCTTCCCTTTGGTCTTGCCTTTTCTTGTCCCTATAAAGATATGTAGCCAAAAGCTATGTGATTTTGAGACAAATATGTAATACATTTTACTACCCAACTAAGTATGAGAGCAGAAACCCTTCTCTCTGCACCTCAATCTAACTGTTGTCTTACTAATTAGTATTTTATTGGTTCAACTGCTTGTTCAAACACAGTAGGACTATTTTTACCACGTTTTTCATGTTTTTGTCCTTGCCGTTCTCCTGTCTGGACTTGTATCCTGTCAGCTAACACAGAGATTGAGAAAAAACAGACATATGCTTAGGTCAAGATCTTTACGCCTGAAAATGTGAGTTTGGCCTTCAAGGGTGTTTTTCCCTATTCTGCGAAGCATGTCAAGCAATTCTCCCAACATATGCGGGAATGCATACTGTGACATGAGAATGGAGTAGAGATGGAAAGTTTACATGACTGCCATTCCTGGGCAGAAAGGATCATTGCAACTTGCATTAAAAGCAAAAAATTGTGAAAGGAAATAATAACAACAATAATAATTTCAACAGATTTTTCCAGAGTTGGCCTCCCTAGACGGGTGGCCCTTTGGTTTGGGGTCTGAGGGTCACATTTCCTGCTACTAGCCAAGTTGTGTCAAGGTTCCAGGCATGTTGGTATCATTATACGGTCCCTTTAAATTCACATCCTACTTTAAGGCCTCCAAGTTTGACCTTGTCAAGAGAAAATTATTCATATAAGGGCAATTTTGGAATTTCATAAGTAGGGTGTGAAGGCACTTGTGACTATTATGAAATGCCACATGCTAAAATTCAAGAGAAAAAATACTGGTTTTACATGGAGGACCACTCTCACCTCTTTCTCATCAAACTAATCCAACTAACCAAGTGATCTCTGATCATTGCTTTTTCATATACTTAAAAGGCTTTTATTTTCTTCCTTTAAAATTCATTAGAAAATAGAAAGTTGTCCCCATCGTTATCAGATAAAGAATATTCATATAGGAGATAAACCCCGGGTTGAAACTCTCCATTCTTTTCCTTGTTTTTCCACAAATAAATCTCCAGATGGCTTGTTTAGAAGAGTGTGTTCACCGACTCTTGTTTTCTTCCTAAGCAATCTAACCTCCCCCATTCCTGAAGCCAGAGACAGCATTTTCAACCTCATTCAATGGAAAGCTGACTACAAGGCTTGACCCACCAGCCCTACTACCTCTTCATACCACTAGCAAAAGAGCGAAGAGACAAAAACAGGACATCCCAGGGATAGGACTCTTGGGGTTTTTTGTTTGTTTGTTTGATATTGTTGGACCAAAACTAATTTCAAGGGGATTCAGGGTTGAATAACTTCCCATCTCCAAGAATTTGATTGTTGGAAGGGATCTTGTCTAAAGCATTCATTCATGAGAAAACAGGCTTAGAGAAAAGCCATTTTGGTCCAGGTCACATAATTAATAATAATGATAATAATAGCATGTAGTGCAAAGCTATATATACACACATACTATCTCATTTGTTCCATCCTACAACCCTGTAAAGTAGGTGTTATTATCCCCACTTGACAGATGTAGAAACTGAGGCTGGAGCAAGAATCCAGGTCTCTTGAAAACAACTTTGGTTTGGAGTTATTGTTTTCATTCCAGTAGACCATTCTGCTTTTCCATAAAAGCCCTAGCTTTGCCTTCTTGATGCAATTAAAGGAGAATAAGTAGGAATATATTTATATGTATATGAATACACGTGTACATAATACATGCATACAAACATATACATGCATGTGTATATGTGTATGTATGTATGTAACCACAGATGTCAGTCATGAATGAAATCAGAGTCTCTACTACCCTGTGTGGCGAGGGTAGGGTTCTCTCCTTGCTTAGGGACAGAGCAGCAGTTGCTGTGGTCCAGCTATCTCTGATCATCTCTGTGTGTGAAGGAGCATTTGCCGGGTGTTCCCTGTCACAGAGCAAGGTTCTTCCAGGCCCCACTGTGCATGCGGGTGACTGACTAAGCCCTTGCCTGCTAGCAGTCCTCCTCCTGGGTCTGGTCTCTTCCTTCCATAGGCTTCATAGACTTCAAAGTCAGCACTGACCTGGAGGTTCATTTGTTCTGGTCTTTTGCTGACTTTGACTATTGTTATTCACATCATTCTGAAGAAAAAAAAAGATGAAAAGGAAAGAAAAAAAACCCACAGGATCAAAAAACAAATAAGAAGATAGAGCTCACTATGCCTCACACAGTTATTTAAATTTTTTTAAGCATAAAAGTAGTGCTTACAATACAGTTGCTAATGGAAAAAAGAAAACAGGTTTATGAGGAGGTAAGTAATGAGAAAATAAGGAAACATGTAAAGACTTGAAGAAAAACCAGTTCCTCCATCTTATGAATAACAACAAAGAGGAGGAAGGCATGGAGAAAGGGAAGGAAGCCTTAGAGTGGGAATCCAGAGATGCACCTTCTAGTCCTTCCTAGCTTTGCTATCACTTAGTTAGGTGACATTGGTCAAGTCTTTTAGTCTTTAGTCTTATTTTGGGCCTCAGTTTCCTTATCTGTTAAATGAAGAGATTATACCAGGTTACCCCTAAAGTCCCTTCTCATTCTTGTATTTTATTTCTCCTACTTCCCAGCTCTCCTGATTCTTCAGTTGCATAGTCCCATTCAGAATGTGGACCTTTGACACTTGGGCAGAAGCCTGGAGAAGGGGCTTCCATACTGGTTGGGTTTTTTGGGGAGGGGGGGAAGTTTGACCTAAGTGGAAGCATCTTGTCACTATTTCCCACCACCACCCCCTGTCTTTGGTCATGCAATTCTCCAAGACTGGATTGTCACTTTCTCTCTGTTTCTGATTTGAAGCAATAATTCCTTTCTTTCCTCTCACATATGCTTCCTTCATTTTACATCTTTATGTCCTCATTCTGATTTGGGTTTCAGCAATTTTAAAATTCTCTGGCTCCAAGTCAGCACTTCTATCAGAACCAGTGTGGCTCCAGACTGTTCTACCCCCATTAAATCCAGGAAATAAAACAAAGGCTGTCTTGTTCCCAGTTTGATAGCCTGTGAGTTTAAAGAACGGGGGCTTCAAATCTTTTCACAATTTTGTTTTGGCACCAGAGCGTCTGTGTTTAATTCTGAGTCTCCCGGCCAGACTTGGGAAGCTGAAGTGATAATATCAACATGAGGGGAGATGGAGAGCACAATGAACCAGTGAGGATAATCACCCTTTTTTTCCCCAGGGAGGGAAGGAGAGGGGGAAGGTTATACACACAATCTGTACATATATGTATGCATGTGTACACACATAGATTAATATATATACACATATACATGGAGATAGTTTGTGTAGTTTAAACATGTATATTTATGTATGTGTATGTCTATGTGTTTTAAAAGTGACTTGATGAGGAATGAGGAAAGGAAGTCACAGAAATCCTACCCTGACCTAGGACAAAATAAAATGTCTGATATCAAGGCCTATTTCCAACAGCACTCATTATAAAAGGCACCCAATTAAGCAGACAGTTTATATAGAGACATTTGTTTCTCTCAGCTCTGAAGTACAGTTGCCCCTGACCATGTACTCTAAGATAGGACATGTGGGGGGAGGTTCTATTCAGTCTGATACAAGACTGAAATAGCTACAGTCCCGATTGTATAATAAGACCTCTCTGTAGGTAAGCACAGGTTTTGTTTTTATTTATTTTAATGTGGGCCATATGAGTGGTACAGCATCATGCCTTTGGTCTGGCGTGGCACTTGACAGATGTTGGTGGACAATGATCTTCATTATCATCAAGTTGTATGCTATAAAAGTAATGGGCTTTATCTTGTACCACTTCCCCTCAGATTCCATGCTTTAGAGACATCAAACTATTCGCCATCTGATAAAACCGCCCCTACGTTCCCATTTCTGTGCTTTTGCTTATGTCATTCCCCCTACCTATGGCATTCTTACCATAAAACCCTCCCACCTCTGTCCATTGACATCCCATCTATCCCCCAAAGTCAAGATAAAAATGGCACCTCTACCATGAAATCTTCCCTGATCCGGCCTAGCCATATATCACCTCTCACTTCTCTGAACTTCCACAGTACGTTGTACTTCCCTCATGTACTTAGCGCTTTCTTTATTGTGTTATTTTTATCAGTGAGTTTCTCTCTCTTTGAGACTGTAAACTCTCTTTGAGACTTTGTGTTACTATTTTTTTTAAATTTCTGGAGTTTATCGCAATGCCTTATACATAGTACATAGAAGGTATATGCAAATATCTTTGTTTGCAAAATGTTTGTGTGTGTATGTATACATGCATACATATATGTACAAATACAGAAATTGCTTAATAAATGTTTAATGAATGGCCAAATGAATACCAAAACTTCCATTTCAATGTGAGTGCGAAAACACAAACACTTAACCATTTGAAAAGTTGTGAGGGCTATGCTTTTAATTATGTCAGTATTCCTACCTATAATGTAGATGGAAACTCACTGATGCCTGACTATCCTATATGATTCTTGCCCATGCCTTCCCATGCCTTCCCATAAGTTCTCCATCCAGTCTACTGGTGGCCTTCCTCTCTTTCTCTTGACATATCAAAGATAGGCACTACAAAAAGGAAGGAGGGAGGTTTGCATTCTAATGGGGTGGGGGGGGGAGGGAAGGCATCACAACCTGAATAAGTAAGTAATTGCAAAGTATATGCGAAGTAAATTGAAAGTAATTTCCAAAGTGGAGAGAAATGCACCAAAAACTGGAAGAGGTGAAAGGTTCAGTGAAGAATTTGTATAGGAAATAGTAGTTGAGCTGAGCTTTAAAGAAAGGTATTTGTGGTAAAGAGAGTATGTCTTTCAGGTATAGGAGAGTTTATGTGGAGGAAAGTAGAGTCTGAGGAATCAACAAGCTTGACTGGAATGTAGAATGTGTGAAGAAGAATAACATGCACTCAACCTGGAGAAAGAGGTTGGTGCAAGCTTGAGAATGGCTTTAAATGTCAAGGACTAGAGTTGGGATCTGATTCTGAAGGCAAGAAGGAACTACTTGAACTTCATGGATGCAAGGGTAATGTGGTCAGATTTATGCTTTAGAAATATCACTTTGGCAGCTGTGCAGAGAGGATATGTGAGAGTAGGGAGAGAATGAAAACATGGAGGCCAATGGAGAAGCTACAGCAATAGCCAAGGTGAGAGGAACTGAGACCCTGAAAAAAAAGAGGGTTGTGGTTATGTGAGGGGAGAGAATAGGATCAATACAAGGTCTTCTCATGGAGGAAAGAAGCATAAGACTTGGCAACTCATTGGATATGGAGGGAAGAGAGATGAAAGAGTCAAGGATCACTACAACATTATGACCCTGGGTGACTGGAAAAAATGATGGTACCCTCAACTGAAACAGAAAAGTGAGAAAAAGGGAAGGGTTTGAGAAGAAATTTATTTCACGTGCATAAGTCCATCAGTTATCCAATGGTTACCCATGGAACCTAATCAGATAAATATCATCCTTCAAAGTACTAGCATACTTGACCTAATATTGCTAATTGGTTTTGCAAAAAAACATAACACTGGATGAAACAACATCACTGGCCCATTTAGTCCCATAGTAACGGTGTCATAAATGCTATACATAGGCAGTCAGATAACCAACATTTCAATGAGTCTTGATGAAGTTGAGGCAGAATTCTGACTGGAGCCCAGACTTTTTGACACTATCTAGCTCTCTTTCCACTATGCTATAAATTACATAAAAATCCCAGTCAATGCTTTATGGGAAAAAGTTGAACAGAAATAGCCTCTTTTGATGGTCATTTAAAGAATATTAATCATTGTAAATTATGTTGACATCCCTGTGAAATGTTCTATGTAATGCCTTTGGAAGCTCATTTTCATTTAACATTAATTAAAGCCCGCTTACCGTAAAGTATTAATGAAATCAATCCCCATGGGGAAATGCTGGCTGTCAGACTTCAGCCTTCAGCAAGTTATAAAACCCTCAGCAAAATATGGTCTGTAATGGAATTTTAATTATGGCAATGTAATCAGCTCGGCTACATTGAAGAGAGGGCACCAAGCAGCAAGACACTGTAATAGATAATTTCAGTAATGAAATTTATAGGCTCCATTATGATATCTCCAGCCACCTAGTAGGATTAAAGGTATTTAGCAAGCTTTTCTAATCGCACTGGCTTCTTAGCTCACTCCATCTTTCTTATTTAGAAGGGATATTTGATTATGATATAAAGACTAGACTGGATATTTTGGTAATTGGTGGTTCAGTTGCCATTGGCTGTAGCAGAGATGGTACAGACACCATGGTGATACCTCTGATACAGCTTCCTTGAGCCAAAGGAACTTCATTACAACTGATTTTCATCCATCTGTCTCAAATCTGTCCAAGATTCTTGTTTGTTCTTTGGTTGTGTCTTCTGCCCCTGTAGTACCCCTAACCTCTGGCAGGTTTATGGAGCAAATGTTTTGTTTGGCTTCCAGTCTGTATTTTAGGGACCTGAGTCATTTGTACATCTTAAAAGCTTTTTTGTTGTGCCCTAGTTTTATTTCACATCATAACAATTTTAAATATTAGCTTAGGTCCTTTGGCTGATAGAAGGGATGACCTATATTCCATCTGCCTCTCAGTCCTTTGCTCAGTTCTGGCTACAATATCTATATACACAGTGCCTGTGTGACATACTACTTGTATTATTGAGCACATTATTTTGCCTTCATTTCCTTATCTGTAAAATGAAGCAGTTAGACTAGATAATTTCAGAGGACCTTTCAAGCTTTATGATCCTTGGAGTTAAGGGGAACTTTTCAATTTTGGATAAATCCAATCTCATAAATGGATTTTTGTGGTCAAAGGGTATGAACAGTTTACAGAGGAAGAAATTAAAGATATCTATAAGCATATGAAAACATGCTCTAAATCACTATTGATTTGAAAAATGCAAATCAAAACAACTCTGAGGTACCACATCTCACTGGTCAGATTGGCCAAGATGACAAAACAGGAAAATGATAAATGCTGGATAGGACGTGGAAAAATTTGAACACTAATACATTGTTGGTGGAGTTGCAAACTGATCCAGCCATTCTGGAGAACAATCTGGAACTATGCCCAGAAGGCTATAAAAAGTGCATACCCTTTGACCTAGCAATACCACTTCTAGGGTTATACCCCAAAGAAATCATAGAAGTGGGGAAAAGATCTGTATGTACAAATTGTAGTATAAGAATGTAATAGATACTACTGTGCTACAAGAAATGAGGAGCAGACAGACTTCATAATAACCTGGAAAGAATTATATAAACTGATGCTGAGTGAGGACAGCAGAACCAGGAGAACTTTGTATGCAATTACAGGCACATAGTATGTGTGATGACTAACTGATACACTGAGCTTCTCTCAGCAATATGAGGTTAGAAGACAACTACAAAAAGACTCATGATGGAAAGGGAGATCCACAAGCAGAGAAAGAACTACCGTCTGCAGACTGAAACAAAGTATTTGCTCTCTCTCTTTTGTGTTTTGTTTTGTCCCTTCTGTCTCATCGTTCACCCCATTGGCTATAATCCTTCTTTACAACGTGACTAATGTTCAACGTGAAGGTATTTGTAGATCCTGTATTTGATTATACGCTGCCATGGAGGGAAGGGAGGAGGAGAGGAAGGGGGAGAAAATTCGAAACTCAAGGGACTGTGGAACTGAGTGCTATAAACTAGAAGTAAACAAATAAATTTAAATTAAAAAAAAGAAAGAAAGGAAATGGATTTTTGGAGTTGGGGTTCATGACTATAGAGCACTACATGTATTATCAGATATTTTTGATGTTTTGATCAGTTTTCTTATTTTTTCTTCTTCTTCCTCTTTTTTATTTCTCCATTAAAAAATCTCAGTTATATGGAAAGCTTTCTGGGAGTGGGGAAGGGGAAGGATAAGGGGAGAATTTAGATGCTATAAAAACAAAAAGATATAACTACCAGGTAGTACAATGGAGGTCCTGGAGTCAGGACAACTCACTTTCCCAAATTCAAATCTGGCCTCAGACACTTACTAGCCATGTGACCCTGGGCAAGTCACTTAACCCTGTTTGCCTCAGTTACCTCATCTATAAAATGAACTGGAGATGGAAATTGCAAACTACTATAGTATCTCTGCCAAGAAAACCCCAAATGGGGTCACAAAGAGTCAGACACAACTAAAAAAAATATTTGAGCAACAACAACAACAAAAGAAATCAATGAAATTTTATTTTAAAGAGAAATATAACAAAGAAAGAAAAAAGGAGTGTGTGTAACCATCTGCAAACAAACATGTCAGGAAGGGAGGCATATCCCCATACCTCCCTCATTCATCAGCACTCATACAGTCTCCCCAGTTAAAGTTTCCTGAAAGAGCCCCCGGGTGATTGCTTAGGTTCACTGTACCTGGGGTCATTTAGCTTCTCTTCACCCTCCTGGACAGGCAGCCTATTACTTCCACGTACACTGACTACAAGGGCGTGGGGGTCAGGGGTTGGAGGAAAAGATGGAGAAGAGCTTTAATGACTTTTTTATTCATAACATACACTGATAATCAGAAAAAAAAACCACACTTCTTCCGTTTTTAAGACATCAGGGAAATAAGGATCACTTACGACAGTATCTCTGCTCTGTACATGGTCCTTCATATGATTTCATATTTTGCCCACTTTATTTTCCTGTCTTTCCCATACTAGTATCACTGGTGGGGGCTTGGGTGGGAGAGGAGGTATACATTTATTCTCACCCTTTGTGGTCTCAAAGACTCCTACGACTTCAATGCCCAAATCTATAGCTCCTTCCTCTCTACACAGGCATCATATTTCCATCTCTTTATTGGATATATTTCCTCAAATTCATGTTTATAATTGAACAGATTTCCCCCAAAAAACTAACTTCTCTATTTCTGTTGATGACACAACCATCCCCTCAATCAGCCAGACTCATAACCTTAAAGTAACCTTTTACTCCTCCCTTTAGCTCCCCCATATTCAATCAGTTACTAAATCCACTTCCCTCTAACTCTGCAATATTTCACACATCCAGCCCCCAACTGTGGAGATGATATCTCCTCCATGGTGTACCCTATCCAATCTAGCCTCCACATTTTTCTCTCAATAATATTTTGAAGGCATTGTTCTGATGCATGGCATAGTAGGACTTAGGGCTAGAAGGAACCTTAAAAATTAATCCAATGTCTTCATTTAAGTAGGTAAGGAAACCAAAGTCCAAAGAATTAATGATTTACCAAAGACCACACAAGTGGTAAGAAGCAGATTCAAACCTCGGTCTCCTTTCCTTAATGATCTTCCCATTACATCACATTGCTTCCACTTAAAAACCTTCAGTGGTGTTCTATTGCCTCCCATGCTCCATATACATACAAATAACATGGGTATATACACATATCATATATAATATGTATGTATTATGTATATATTCTGATGCTCCTATTCAAGATTCACCATAATCTGACTCTAGTTTACCCTTCCAGATTTATTCTGGTAGGGGCAGTGTAACAAGAATGGGAATTTGAAGACCTCCCCTGCTTTGAAAGTAAACTCTGCCCCCTAATAGGCTCAATGTAATCACATGGAGCCTGTGATGGAGGGAATTTGTTGAAGCGTGGTACAGAGCCCACGGGAAGCTGGGAGTCAGAGCTAGCCAGATGGTGGGGGAGAGAGGAGCTCAGGCAAGGAGTCAGATAGGCTTGTGAGTAGATATTGATCTTCTACTGGTTTATGGGAAGGTTGAAGGATGCTTTGGCTCTCAGTGTTATTATGGCTTCTGGATATCTTTGGTACTATGGTGGAATTGGCTCACTGCATTCAGTTTTCTGGTATCTAAATAAATGTGTCAGTTCTATCCTATATCTGGGGAGTTTGGTATATTTTGCAATCGAATGTCATGTGATACTTACAGTCATGGTCTTTATCATAATCGTGGGTGCTGTAAATATTGTATTGGTGCTACAGGGAGTTAGGTGGCACAGTGAATAAAATAACTTGCCTAGAATGAGGAAGATTCCTCTTCCTGAGTTCAAATCTGGCCTCAGACACTTACTGGTTGTATGACTCTGGGCACCTTGTTTGCCTCAGTTTCCTCACCAATAAAATGAGCTGGAAAAAGAAATGGAAAACCATTCCGGTATCTTTGCCAAGAAAACCCCAAAAGGAGTCATGAAGAGTTGAACACAACTGAACAACAACAACAAATAAGCATTAACTCTAAGTTCTTATTAAATAGTATTCTCCCTCTTATCTCTCATTCTTGTTCAGCTCTCGCCTACCATTGTACCTTTGCCCCAACTGCCCCACATGGTTGAGAAAGGGATCCCTCTATCTCTCTCTGTTAAAGACATTCCCTTTGAGTCCCAATTCAAATTCTGCCTCATCCACAAAGCCTTCCCTACCTATACCCTCTCCCTTATCTGATCCCTAGATAAAAGTGATATTTTCTCTTTCAGTTTATTGTAGTACCTTACCTGGACCTCTACAACAACAACAAAATGGTAATATTAATAGACATTAATAGCCAGAACATTTTAAAGTTTGTAAGCATTTTAATATGATACATATGATAATACAGCATCTCACCTCCTCTGGTCCGCGCCACCTTCCAGCACTCTCCACACCATGCTACCTGCATCTATCTATCCATCATCTTCACCTCCATCTGCATATCCCACTCATCTCTTCTCAGCTATCCTCTATATGTTGGCTTTGTCCCCTAAAATGTAAGCTCATTGAGGGAAGGGACTGTTGTGATTACAAGTATTAACATCTTCATGGTTAGCAAAGTCTGGTTCGTAGTAACTGTGTAATAAATGCTTTGATATGTTGATCTATTTCATTTGAGTTCTACTACAACCCTAAGAGGAAAGTACTATAGGAATGGTTACCACCACCACCCCAATTTACAGGAGAGGCTAAGAGACTTGCCCATTGTCACATAGTCACTAAGTAAAGCCAGGCTTTTCTGACCCCAGATTTATTACTCTTCCCATTTAACATGTTCTCCTTTGAATCCAACCGCATTTATTGTGTGCATGTAGACGCACAGCCCGGGACTTATCTAACTTTGTATCTACAAGCTCTATTAGGGTATTTTGTTTAATAAATGATTAAGGCTATGAAATGCAGCTATCACTTAGAATGTTTTAGGAATTTCCCTCTGGGAATTATTTTCAAAGTTAGTTAAGCAGCAAATAAGATTCATTCCTTTATACCAAAACATGTATTTTGATGGAAAATATGTACCTATACAACATTCCTCAGCTTGGTACCTTAGTCACCAGACTCCAAAAAGCTACTTGCCTGTTTCAAAAATAGTATCAAGTCTTAGAGGAAGGAGAATCATTGCCTCTAGGATATTCAAAAGAATGTACCAGGGGGTCAGAAGGCATTGTGGGGATTGCCCAGGAGAAATCCCAATAATGTTCAATGGAATCACCATTGGAAGAAAGCTAAAGCCTACAGTCACATAATCACAGCTTCTGAGTTAGAAGGGAGCTCAAAGGTCAGCTATTAAGCACATTCCTGAATAACAATACCCTAAGCAACATGCACAGCAAATGACTGCCAACCTACAGGCATGTTAGGGAGTGGGAGAGAGAACCCAACTCACTCCAACTTGGGTTAACTTCAAGTTTTTCAACAAACTAAAATCTTCTCTTCAGCTCTTAACTTTTGTCCCTAGACTTTGCCTTCTAGAACCAACCCAAAGAGGCATCATCCACATGGCAGCCCTTTGAGGACTTGAAGGCATCTGTCATGATTCCTCTAAGTCAAGGAGTCTTAACCTTTGTTTGGGTCATGGAACCTTTTAGCTAGTTGGTAAAGCCTATGTACCCCTTCTCAGAATAATGTTTTTAAATGAACAAATAAAATATAGAAGACTACAAAGAAAACCAAAATATATTGAAATAAAATTATATTTTAAAAAATTTAGTACACAGACCCTGAGTTAAGAATCCTTACCCTAAGTTTTTTTCTCCAGACTAAACATTTTAGTCCCTTCTAGTGATTTTTGTGGCATGATCACTAATTAAACCTTCTCACAAGGAAACTTCATTTTCTTGATATTTAATATGTCTTAAATGTGAAGGATTTTAAAGCACAACATTCTGGATGAGTGAATTTTGTTTTTAGTGTTTGTACTTCATACAATAAATTCTCATACTCTTCCTACATACTGGTATAATGCCCAGATAAAGGGTAGCTACGGTTGGTAGCTATCTTGATCAGCAACCTTTGGTAACAAAAGTATCTGAGGTGGTTTATTCCCTATGTGCAAAACTGTTCATACTTGGTCTACAGGCTTCATGATTCCTGCATACTTGCTCATGGGTATGACTGCACAAAGGGGCCAGCTGTCTCCTAGTCTGATGAGGTATTCCAAGTTATCTAGAAGTTCAGAGAGCTCTCAAGCATGCTTCATACTAACGGGAAGGAGCCTTTCAGCTTCCTTCAGTGAATCTGCCAGTGACCTTGTCTTTTAGCCAAGCTAACTCAGTAAGGTCTCTGACCTTCCTTTCTTACTCTACTCCATGTTTGATTTCCTTGGTATTGGGAAGTTCCAGATGAGGAAACTCCCTCTCCCAATGAAGACACCATGTACCTTGCAAGTTAGAGTCCTAAAGAGTTACCTAGAACATGGAGAGGTTAAGTGACTGGTCACATAGCCAGTGTGTGTCAGAGACAGGCTTTGAACCAGGCCTCCCAGGCTATAACACCAGTTCTCCATCCACTGTATCAAAAGGGAGCATGGCACAACAGAACACTCAGATGGGTTCAATTCCTTCTTCACACAGGATGAGTCATATAAGCTCTGTAAACCATGGTAATCTCATATCGGAAACAGGAATAATAAAAGCATCTACCTCACAAGTTTTTGTTTTGTTTTTTGAGGAGCAAACAAGATAATGAAGTACCTTTAAAGTATCTACACTAAGCCACTTAAAACAAAGGGATCCTTCTCTGGACTGTCTCATTTGATTTGCAGTTCTAGGTATCATCTCTGAATGTGTTGTCCCCATCCAGTACAGAAAGCACTACAGTATAGGCTCTTCTAGGTCTTCAGACAGAGAATGTTCTTCTCTTCCTGAACTTAACTCAGTATCCTGAACCAAAGGAATATTTTCATCACTAGCTCCATATTCAGTTTCCATAACCTGTACCTCATCCAAGTCATGCTGTCCTTCTAACAACCATACCTTTTACTGGGTTATTTTTCTCCCCATGGAACCAACACACCATAGCTGTCAATTCAAGATCTGACAGATCATCCCAATTGTTCCTCAGTTAATTCTCTTGAGCACTGGTACCACATTATTCAGAGCTCAGGCTCATAGATTTAGACCTTAGAGTTCATTAAGTCCAAATACCTACTTTTTTGCAGATGAGAAACCAGACCTCAAAGAAGTTCAATGATTTCCCCAAGATCTCACAGGCAGCAACTGGAAGGGCTGGGATTTGAACACAAGTTTGACTGCAAATACAGCACCAGTCCTTTCTGCTCGAGCTTCTTTGGATTAGTGAAATGTATCTCATACACTTAAAATGCTGAAGGATCCGGAAGAAAGTGTAGTCTAATTTCATTGGAATAATGAGATGATTGATTCCATGTTTGCTTCTGAATTCCATAAGTCTATACTTACTCGTGTAGGGCTGGGGGAAGAACACTTTTATAACATCTTTACCATGGCTTCTGCATTAGCGTAGGACAGTATTTCCTTAAACAATCTGGCCATTGAACACTTTGGGGTTTGAAGCCTATTGCTGGAACCCCAAAAAGTTGAGGGGGTAGAAGCAAGAGTCTGTAGTAATGAATATGCAACTAACTAGTGGTATGATTTTAGCTAAGTTATTTCACCTCAGTTTCCTCATTTCTAAAATGAGAGGATTCAATTCAGTGATCTCTTTCATCCCCTTTTATCTCTAAAATTCAAATGATTCTATGTCAGAGTGTTGATATTTGGGAGCAAAAGAGGAAATTGAGTTTGTTTTCTTTTATGAAAATTCATATTGATAGCTTTTGTTTTCACATCATCTTCATTTCCCAACATATCCCTGCCAACTCCCCCACCCAGAGAGCCATACTTTATATAGGAAAGAAAGAAAGAAAGAAAGAAAGAAAGAAAGAAAGAAAGAAAGAAAGAAAGAAAGAAAGAAAAAAGGAAGGAAGGAAGGAAGGAAAAAAGGAAGGAAGGAAGGAAAAAAGGGGGAAAAAGACAGAAAATCCAGGAAAAGCTAATAAATACATCAATCAAATCCAATAGGATATTCAGTGTTCTAAGTCAATAGTTCCCCTTCTTTCCCCCTCCCCCCTCTCACCCTTCTCCTCAAGACGAGGGGGGCAATTCATCTTCATATCTATTTCTCACAGTAAAGCTTACTTATTACACAGCATTCTGATGCAATTTGTTGTTGCTGTTTTTTTCACCGACATTGTTATAGTTATTATGTCAGCATGGTTTTCCTATTCTTCCTTAATTCTTCATTCTTCATCATCATAGAAATGTTCACATTACCTCCCTGTATTCTTAGTTCTGTTTCTTATGACACCATAGTACTTCCATCACATGCTCACACCACGATTTGTTTAGCCACTCCCCAATCACTGGGAATCGACTTTGTTTCCAATTCTTCACTACCATGAAAAGTGCTAAACTAAATTTATTTTCAAATATTCTTACACTTCTCCTTTTTGGTTGTATATATAATTTGATACTGAATATTTAGAGAGAAAATATCACTAGCATCAAAATTTTCTACTGACTCCCCTCATCTGCATCACCATGCCTCAGGGTCTTTACCACACAGTTTGGGAAATATTGACATGGGGGAGAAACACATTCACCTTTCCCACTAAGGTTTTGGATAACTTTTCATTTGAGATATCGACACAAAGAGGTGATAATCTCAAAATGGAGTTCAAGATTAGGCAAGATGTCTCAAGATCTTTCCCTATTGGGATCAACTTGGAGCAAGTTCTTGGCATAAGTGGGAAAAAAACATTGCTGAAATCTTCTAAGAAAAGCTCTGTTCCTTGTCTGCCAGGAAGGGCTGTGTACAGAGAGAATGACTTGTGTCCCTGGACTGCCTTCTAACTTATTTCTGGGAGTTATGCTAAAGGTTTGGATCATATTATTATAGGAGTGAGAATAAAAAGGGGTCTTAGAGATCATCTCATCTAGTCCATTTTGCAGATAAAGAAGTTAAGACCAAGAAAGAAAAGTGACTGAATCGAGGTCACAAAGTGAGTTAGGGTCACAGCCTGGACTAAATGTAAATGCCTTGGCTTCTAGGCCAGTATTCTTCATGACACAACATGAAAGTCTCTAAAATCCAGGGAGAATTGTCTTTTACCTGAACCTTCGAAGGCTTCAGAGGTTGTTCCTTTCCACCAGGGAGTAGGAATAAATCAAACAGGAATAAAAAACATGAAGGAAAGTGACTGGGGATCAAATTCAAATGAGTGGCATGATCTCAATGCCTTCTAAGAGAAAGTTGCCCTTTCTACATCTGGGATACACTTAAGCTCATGATAGAAAGTAACATGAATGGAAGAATGAATATTAAATTCAAAGGACTCAGGGGTCCTTATTTGCCGCAGGAAAAATTAGAAACATTTTCTAAAAATGGAAGGGTATTCCCCTTTCATCACGGCACATGCCAGTTCAAATCCTGGCATGAGTAAAAAGGCATTTTCCTATTCCCGTCCTCATAAAACACTCATGTAACAAATAACGTTCAAGATTTGGCTCTGTCTCTCCTATTCTCGATTAAAACCAAACCCAGACAAGGGCCAGAGGAAAGTTTGGTGTGACTTTGAACTCTCATTCCCCCTTGACCAAGACATTACTCTCAGCAGCATCTAGGATTGATAATGCTAGCTCGTTTCCTTCCCCCTAAGAGCATGGGTTCAAATGTTTTTGTGTCCTGGATGGCAGTGTGATGGTGCCTGTGGACTCCTTCTCAAAATAATGCTTGTAAGTGTATAAAATGAAATCCACAGGACACAAAAGAAATAAATTATATTGAAATAGTTAACAAAATAATTTTATAAACCAGGTTCATGGATCCCAGTTTAAGAATCCTTGCTTTAGTGCAAACCCCTTGCTCTTACAATATAAATATCATATTAATGAATATTTCATAACTGTATATTAGTACTAATATTATACAGTATGTGAAGGTTTGAAAAACATCTTACAAATTTTCTCTCTTTTGAGTCTTTCCCAACCATATGAGGAAGGTACCACAGGCATTGTAATATCCATTATCCATACAAAAAAACAGGAGCTCAGGGAGATTTATTGGTTCACTTATGGTCGTACAGATAATAAGTGTCAGAGGTGGTATTCAAACCCAGGTCTTTCTGACTTCAGGTCTAATGTTATAACCAGTACAAAATCTGGCTTCTCTATAAAGCATCATGTATGCAAGTCACTCAAAGGCTGAGACACATGGTACCCATTACCAGATTCTGGACAGAGAAATGTAAGGGAAGTTCCAAGCTGGTTATCTCTCTTCACTCATTGCAATGGCAGAGAATACAACATTTAGGGAATTGAGAAACCAAGGAAGTCATAGAATTATAGGTGTTTAGTATTTCTAAGGGAAAGCTACTGGGTAGGCTATGGCTGACATATAGTTTGAACTTCAAAGTTCTAAGCTACAGTAAGGTTAAAGCTAGTTAGGTATCCACACTAAGTCTGACACCAATTCAGTGAGCCCCCAGGAACAGGAACCACCAGGCTAAGTTGGCAGGCTAAAATGGCCCAGATTGGGAAAATGGAGCATATTAAAGCTTCTATACCAATCAATGGTGGGTTCAGGCCCACTGGGTGAGATAAGGATACCCAGTCACAAAGAAGGGAAGAGAAAGAAAAGGTGAAGGGAAGGGGAAGACAAGGAAAAGAGGGGAAAAAAGGAAGGGGAAAGAGAAGGGGAAGGGGAAGGGGAAGGGAAAAGAGAAGGCAAGAAGGAGAATGGGAAAGGGAAGAGGAAAGAGTGGGACAAGAGAAAGGGGAAGGGGGAAGAGAAAGGCAAGGAAAAGAAGGAGAAGTGGAAGAAGAACAATAAGGAAAGGGGGGAAGAAGAAGGAGAAGGGAAAGGGGAAATCAAGGAGGAAAAGAGGATGGAGAGGGAGAAGAAGAGGAAACAGAAGGGGAAGAAAAGGAGAAAGGAGGGAGAAGGTGAAGGGGAAATGAAAGGAAAGGAATAAGGAGGAGCTCAATTCTCTAATTATTTAAGTGAGGGACCTAAGGTCCAGATAGTAAAGTGACTTTTACAAAAAGGTCATACAATTATTGGAAAAGCCAAGACGAGCCCATGTATCCTAATTCCCAACATAATTCTCTTTACACTAGCAACTCCTAGCTGTTTTTGGAAGATTCCAATGGAACCAAGTCAAACTAGGGAAGCACAAATTCTGTAAATCAGTATTGGACACACAGCCAAACTCCCACAATTAATCCTCTGACTTTTTGGTCATTTTCATAACTGTCCTTGCCTCCTGTATTACCCTAAGATACCCCCAAGACCCAACACATGGAATAACATGGGTTTTGCCAGGCTGGCTCTGGTACTAGATATGAGAGTTAGAACTATGGTGGGGTGATCAAGATTTTGTCTTAAGAGGGTCCTTAAATTTAGAGAGCATTTACACTCTTTCAGGATCTTGTAAACAACTGAGGTTAGCAAAGATAATTAGTTTTTTTAAAAAGCTGCCAGATGGTACTTCCCCCGCTTCTCCAGGTGAGTTCTTCCCTGGCCTCATCTTATACTGCTCATCAACCCAAGGTTGAGCAATGTCTTGAGCTCTTCAACTTCCCACTCACACATATATGAAATGAACTGTGGGTGGCTTTTGTCCCATTTGTCCTGGACACAAACTTTTCTGCTTATGGCTCAGCTGGACATGTGACAGTCACTCGTACCATGTGTGTTTCCAATTTTATCTGAGCTTGTGTGTTAGGAACAGAAAGAGGTGGAGAAGAGAAGGAGTTTCTCAGGAGCTAGGGCAAGGTTCTGATCTTTAGAAAATTCTCTTCCCACTATCAAGTTGCAGAAACCTCAGGCATCAGCAGGAGAAATGCCTGGATGCCCTGCCATCAGCCTCACGTCAAAATCATACTGAGATAGGGAAACAAACAAAAAATCTTCAACAGAATATAGTTTCTCTGAGGTTTTCCTCAGAGTAAAAAACGAAAAGTGGTCTATAAACTGCTGAATATAATATATTTGGAGAATTATAGCTAAGTATACAGGATCAGATGTTGCGATCAAAGCAAATGAATCATAGGATCATAGATTACTAGTGAGAAGAGAACTGGGAGCCTATCGACTCTAAAACCGTCATTTGGCCCAGAGAGGGTGGCCCAATTAGTAAGTATCTGAGGTGGGATTTGAATCACGGCCTTCCTAACTACAAGATCCCTCCTTTAGCTACAATGCAGCACTGCCACTAAACTGTTTACTGTAACAGAAAGAGTATGCAACGTGCTATACAACCTTCAGAATTCACAGAGTAGATTCTTTTGCTGACAGGAAGCTGAGTTTAACCACGAAGTTTAACATGTTCAACATGCAAATCCGCATCCTTGCTTTTATATGACAGGGAATAGAATGAGAGTGGGCAGAGTTGAGAGAATGGGGACAAAGAAGGATTGATGGAGACATAGGAACATAATCTTCAGTATCCCATGGTTCTAACTGGGGAGGAGCCAGGAAGGGAGGGAAGGATCAGAGACCCCCAAAGATATCATTCAACCCTCATCCAGCTTTTGCCTTCTACCATTTCTGGGAAGGGGCCACCCTCTCTGGAAATGTTTATACCACAGACTGCCTCCATCCTTTGCTGCTCTCCAAGGACGATTGAATCTATTTTGCTCAGCACAGCATTTTTTAGGCAGTGAGGGTTTTATGGTTTTGTGAAACAGAGGGAGGGCTGGATTGCAAAACCAAATATAACTGGAAATGTATCCATAATTTCAAAATAAAATAAATGAAAACAGTTCAGACCAAGTGTTGCCCTACAGGAGTGGAAACCCAAACATAATTGTGTTCGGCTTGAGTGGTGGGGAAGAGAGAAAAATTATTCCAAGTAGACTGAGATCCAAAAGTTAAATTCAATAAGCTGAAAAGGAGAAACCAACTAAGATCTTTAAAAAGAAAATCCCACTAACCTTAAGTGTTGAGAACAACAAAAATAAAAATTATATTGTCATTTTAAACTTTCACATGCAGGAATTAAACTGAGGATTCGATGTTGTCTTTTGGTTTAAGATGGCAAATATTCCTAAAAACTATCTGTGGCTGTAATTTGGCATATACACATATAGTAGCAAAAGACTAAAATGAAGTGTTGATACTTGGTAACCTAACCACCAAATCAAGTCCCAGAGCAGTTTAAATTCCGTTATCCACAGCTGCAAATGATTCTCCTTCATCTAGGGAAGGCAGAAATTTATAATCTAGATAGGCAGAAGAATCTGAACAGACAGGAAGATGTTGACTCTAAACCTTTCTGTCACATGACACAGTTCAAGTCAAGGTGTTCTGTCAGAAGAGTAGTGGGAAAGAAGGGATCAGCTCTTATATGGAGGTCTTATTCTGCTTGACTTCAATAAAGCTATTCTGAAATGTGTCCATTATGACTATTAAGCAAAAGGGATTCTGTATATGATCAGAAAAGATTGTTGTCAGGAAAGGGGGAGGAACCATAAGGGAAGACTAATAATTGATGGAGTGATGGTTGTCATTTCACATGATAATTTTTTTTCTTTTAGACAGGTTACATACAAATCAAACAGCAATATAGTCTCTACTTACAAAGAACTCAATTTATGCATATGACCTACTGGTGGCAGGCCACAGAGACAGATAGGTGGATGGATAAAGAGACGAAAATGATGTATGAAATATACAGAATATTTAATAATAGCTTCAGCTGCATTGAGACTTTTGGAATATGATACATACATACATACATATGTAGATGCAGAGAGAGAGAGAGAGAGATGGCTGACCCTCTGATTTCCTTGGTAAAGGAAACTCCTTATACAGATTTTTCTGCACTTCATAGTCTTAAAAGAGTTGCCTAGAAAACTGAATGATTAATAACTTATCCAGGACCACACAGCAATATGTATCAGGAACAAGATTTAAACCTAGCCCTTCCTAGCTTCAAGGTTCACTTCTAATCCACTATACAACTCTCCTCATATTATATATGTGTGCATACATATGTATGCATACACACACATAGACTTAGAAGTCACCAAGCTCTATATCATTTTACAGATGAGGAAACTGACGGAGAGAGGTTTACTGACTTATCTAGAGTCACACAACTACAGTAATCCCTTCCACATATCGACTTTCTCAGGTCGGCATAAGAAATTAAAAGGGAATTTGGGGGGAGTTTTGTGGAAGTGGTAGACAACACACAAAGGTCAGTAAATGACACAGAAAAAGTATTTTTACTTAATATTGACCTACATATAGCCTATGATCAGACACTTAACCCAAATTTTACAATAAGGTACTATAGACACCCCATAAAAGAAAAAGGAAAAATTCAGACTTCTTCTCCAGTACAAAGGGAGGGCCAAAAAATTTTATGAGGATTTTCCAGGTTGAAGGGGGCATCACACCCCTAACCCCTGCTATGTAGAAGGGATACCTGTAGCTTCTAAAGTGGGATTCAAATCAGTGCACTGTACTACATTGTGGTCCCTCTTAGTATATTACAGACAGACAAGATGGACGGATGAGAGTCTTTTTATAACTGCTTGACATTGACAGCAAGATTTTTGCATAGAGATAGTGCCTTGGACTTGCCATTAGTAGGTTTGCTTGGAGTTATTTTTTCTTTAGTGGGCATGGGCTTGTACTAAATCATCCACACTTCCTGACCCAATTCCCCTCCTCACCAAGAAGACCACACAACTCTAAGACCAATAGTCAGTCAGTATTAAGGGGCCATGGGACAAGGTTGTTATGGAGCTAGAATCCAGGACTCTGACCTCATTAGGACCACAATCTAACAGGCAAAAAGCTAAATAACTACTCACTGACCAGACAAAATGAACATTGACTTATGTGGAGCAAAGAGAGTTTTCATTTTTTTCTCAAAGCTAACTCTTACCTCTTTACATGTGTTCTATTCTATCAGGGTAGCGAGCAAGTCCGATGTGAGTTTTGTACTTCCTTCATCACCTAGTACCTTTTCTGCACAAAGTAGGGTTTAATAAATGACAATAAATGACAGCTGAATTAAAAGGCTACTCAGCGGCACAGTGGATAGAATGCCTGCTCTTGGCCTGGAGTCAGGAAGACCTGAATTCAAATTTCCCTCAGACACTTACTAGCTCTGAGACCCTAGGGAAGTCACTTATCCTGTTTGCCTCAGTTTCCTCATCTGTGAAATGGGAATAATAATAATATTAGCATCTGCCTTCAAGGCGTGTTGTGAGGGTGAAGCACTTAGCACAGTGTCCAGCACATAATAAACACCATATAATTATTAGTTATTATGGTTATTATTATTAATCTAGAAAGTGCCTCAGCATTCAACTGGGCAAGGTGTAAAGACTAGACTTATGATTTCATTAGCATAGGGATCTCCCAGGTAAAGAAATTACAGGTGGAGATTAGTATCTTATAAACAATTCAAAGTCTGAGAGAGTTGCTTGAAGCACAATAAGGGTTAGATGACTAGCCAAGGGACATTGGGTATGTACCAAAACACAGGATTTGAACTCCTATCTTCCCAGTATCAAGGTTTGCCTATCTATCCACTGTACCACCCAGCTGCCCCTAATCCTCAGCTCTTTATTCCTGGAAACTGTGGGCTTCAATGAAACCAAATTTCACAGGAGCTCTTTGGGTTGGAACATCACTACCCATTGACTTTGATTGGACTTGTAAAATTCGTTCAAAAACAAAACAACTAGCAACAGTGATAATAACGATGATGTAATAGCAAATAGCCATAAATTACATTTGTATAATCCTGTACAGCTGAGAAACAGTCTTGCCCCTCTCATCACCTTTGATCCTGACAACACTGAAGAGTGGGGAGGGCAAACATTTCAGTCTCCATTTGTAGATTAGAAAACAGATTCTCAGGGGTATTCAATGATTTACCAGACTTGCCAGCTGTGTGGCAGCACAGCTAATAAATGTTAGAATCAGTTTGAACTCAAGTTTGGGATTCCACGTTCTCTGTCCTCCCAGCTCAAACCTCAACCCTTGGTTCATTTCTGTGACCTTGAGAAAGTCACTTAACTCTCTGTGCCTCAAAAATAATGGGGTTAGGTTAAATGGTCTCTGAAGTCCTTTCTAGCTCCTGAGATATTATTCCCTGATCTCCCACCATAATGGAAACGTCCACACAACAGCAATATTGTGGAGCCTCTAAATCCCAAGTGTATTTGATCGAGAAAATGCAAGGGCAACAAAGAACTGAGACAGACCTTTAGATTTTCACTGTAGCAAATATAAAAGGAGAGAAAGACAGAAAAAGAGAGAGATACACACACATATATATGTATGTATGTATGTATATTTGTCTATGTCTGTGTATGTGTATATATGAAGGGCAGCTGGGTGGCAGAGTGGATAGAGTACTGGTCCTGAAGTCAGGAAGACTCATTTTCCCAAGTTCAAATCCAGCCTCAGATGCTCATCACTTTACCCTGTTTACCTCAGTTTCCTCATCTGTAAAATGAACTGAAGGACATACAAAACACTCCGGTAACTCTTCCAAGAAAAGCCCATATGAGATCATCAAGAGTCAGACACAACTGAAAAACTCAACAATAGTTCGGTTTTATTTGTTTGTTATTGTTCAGTATTTCTTAATATATGTATATTTCAGTTATATATGTGTAGGTACATGTGTACGTATGTATACGTGTATATAAATATGTGTATATGTACGTATCTGTATATGTGTGTATATATGGGTATATATTGTGTATGTATCCATGTCTGTGTGTGCATATGTGTGTATATATGGGTATATATTGTGTATGTATACATGTCCGTGTGTGCATATGTGTGTATATATGGGTATATATTGTGTATGTATCCATGTC
>CM053582.1:507413233-507428626 GCA_028627135.1 Pseudochirops cupreus
TGGGTATATATTGTGTATGTATCCACGTCTGTGTGTGCATATGTGTGTATATATGGGTACATATTGTGTATGTATACATGTCTGTGTGTGCATATGTGTGTATATATGGGTACATATTGTGTATGTATACATGTCTGTGTGTGCATATGTGTGTATATAGCTATACAAGCCTGTGCAAATATGGGTTTGCTAGAGGAGCTGAGCAAGCAAAGAGAAACTCTCCTAACACATAGTGTGTTCAGCTGCTCCTTTACTTTTGGGGTAATTGTTCCTGAAACTAATCCATTGACAGATGCTATCATCTACCTGGAAACTGCTAGATAACACCTATCTCTCAACTAAAGAGAACGCCATAATTCTGGGTGTTAAAAAGAAACAAAAGAAAGTTAATTTTCAAAACTGGAGACCAGAGCTTTTTGAGAAGTTTACAAACAGAAAGTAAAAAAAAAATAATTACCTAATAAAACGCTTTTTCAAGTAAGAAAGTTAAGGGAAGAGTTCTCCAAAACTAAATTACAATAACGCCACTTTCTTAATTTTTTTTCAACTCAGAGCTTTCGAGCTCAATGGAAGTGATATTTTTAAAATTAACTTCATTTTTATTCCTTTGTTTATTTTTAAACACCCATTTCTCTTCCAAAATTATATAGGCGCCTCCAAGGCAAAGCATAATAAAGAGAGATTAATTCAAATTCCATTCATTCAGAATTTCTGATAATTTAGCCTGGGCTCCCTGGAAGTTTGCCTTGGAGTCTTAGAATAATGGTTTTGCTAAAGAAATCCACAGTGCAAACAAGATGGCTGGGGGCTAGGTTTAACCTAACTTAAAAGAACTCCCTCTGCACATTGTTTTGCATGCAAATACATGCTGCTAATTACAGAGGAGTCTTATCTTGTCATTAAAGCAGGCCTGCCCAGACCTGAGTTAGAGGCTCTGTTGGCAATTAATTCAAAAAAGTTACCTCCTAGAAAGTAAGGAAAGGCTATTTCTTTCCAATTATGCTGCCATGCTGGCCTTTTGCTGATTTAAACTAGCCTTCCCCTAATTAAGCTGAACCAGCTAATGGGCCTTGGGATGAACTGAGAAAGGCCCAGCTTTGGGGAATAGGGAAGTGATGGTCCCACTTCAGAGCAGCAGTTTGATAGTATGAATTGAGAGCTGTCCTCAGAATGGGGAAGGCCTGGGTTCAAGTTCAGCTTCTAATTCTGATTAACTGTGTAAATCTGGGTAAGTCACAACCCTTCAGGGTTCCCAGACAACTAATTCTCTACTTGCATGGGCAGAAGGAATTTCCTCGTAGGAAGTTCCCCATACAGAAGAAATGACAGATCCACTCCGCCCAAAAAAATTTTTTTTTAATTAAAAATCTTTCTGTGCTCTGTCCTGCACAAATTACATCTAGGATATTTTATTCAGTTCCAGTCACCACAGTTTAAGAAGGGTAAGAAGAACTGTTGATAAGCTGGAGAATGTGTGATGGTCAAATAGGATGGTGAAATGGGGATAGGTTGAAAGAACCAGAGATGTTTAGCTCTAGAGAAGACTGAGGAGGTGATTGGGGGAGAAACGGAAATAAGAGCTTTTTATGTCAATGAAAGAGCCTGTGGCCATTGCTAGTGCCCATGATTCTAGAAGATTCCAAACTTAGAAAACCTGTGTGGCGACTGGTGACACTGTGAGTTGATCCAACCATTCTGGAAAGCAATTTGAAACTATACTAAGAAGTCACTAGACCATGCATATCCTCACACCCAGTGACATCTCTAGCAGACCTATACCCTCTAAGAGACCAAAGAGAAAAATAACCCCTATGTATGAAAATAATTCCAAGCAACTGTTTTTGTGGCAGCCAAGAACTGAAAAAGTAAAGGGGCATCCATCAATTGGGGAATATCTGAACAAATTATGATTTTTGAATGTATTATTGCACAGTAAGAAATCATGGAAAGGATAGTTTCAGAGAAACTTGGGGAGATTTGTGTGAACTGATGCAGAGTAAAATGAACAGAATCAGGAGAGCCATGTGATAACCAACTTCAACTCTGGAAGACTGATCATGATGATCCCTGCTACCCCTCCTCCTCACATACACGTGATGAACTCAGGTTGCACATATATTTTCAGATATGGTCAATGTATAACTTTGTTTTGCTTAACTATTTATTCATTAGGAGAATTTTCTTTTTCTTTTAATTCAGAGAGGAAGCATGTGAGGGAGAGATACCATGAGTAACAACACACAAAAATAGCAACTTATTAAAGCATTTAAAAGAAAATGCAAGGACAAAAGAGAAGGAAATTTACAAGGAAATAAATATAAACAGAATAGCTTTGAGAGTTACAGGCTGAATTTTAACGGGCTAAATATATTATATATAGCATGTGTTTACATATATATTTTAAACCAAATTGTATGTAAGAGATCAAAAGTTTTAAATACAACCGTCTTTTTCTATTATGCTTTATATATCTTTTTGCATTTGTTAAGTACAGAATAAAAAATAAAATAATTTTTTTTAAAAAGCTGCATGAAGCTCACAGAAGCCAGAATAGACACAACCCCAATCCTCACCCCCTAGTTGTACTAGGTTTAAAGTGGGAAAGGGACTCAATGTGGAGTCAGGAGACCTGGGTTCTAATCTTATTTCTTACCTTTGTGACCTCAGACAAGTTACTTTTCCCTCTCTAGGCCCCATGAAATATGGATTTTGAGCCAGATGACCTTTAAGGTCCCTCTTAAATATGCAAGCTCAGCTCTTAGAGGGAAGGGATTCTTTCATTTCTTTTTTTTATAGCCTCTGTCCTTGACCCAGAGTAGATACTTTATAAGCATTTGATGATTGACTGATCAATTAATGACCCTATACTATGATGCTAATTCCTAGAAAGTGAGAAGAAGTGCTTAGTGATATATAAGGAAATGGAATTCTCCTCTCTATGTTTTCCATCCTTTTTCTCCTTGTCTTAACTCATTGGAGTACTTTAGGGGATCTGTTCCCTCCATTTAGTCCAGCGCTATCAAACCTCAATGATGAACCTCCTTATCCTTTCCTTCAGTACTTGTGATATGTTGAACTAGGTAGTTGCCACCTCTCTGGTTCCCATACTACTACCCTGTACCCTTCTCCACAAATCCTCCCACTTCTTATCAGACAATCAATAAGTATAAATTAAGTGTCCATTACATACCAGGCATTATGCTAAAGCATAGAAGATATGAATACCAAGAATATAACAATCCCCACTCTCAGAGAGAAACAAGTAGACATATGTATAAATATATATAGGAAAAAATATGAAAGGGATACATACAGGTAAATAAGGTGGCTAGATGCAAGGTAGCTGGGGAGGGAGGGCACTAAAGTGTGTAGGGCCCTGGAAAGTCTTCATACCTTTCCTGGTGGTACTCAAGCATCTTGAGGGAAAAAAAGGGATTCTTCAAAGCTGGAGTGAACAAGGAATAGGAGGGATAGGAGGGATGGCTGCTTCACTGCCATCTATTTGGAGGATTGGAGGCCAAACACGAGGTTTTGGTAGCTGCTGCATAATCTAAAACCCAACCTCCCCAGTTGGGAAGATGCTTCGTGGAACACAGAGTGAGAGGAAGAGAAAGTATGAGCCTCTAAGTACAACTGTGGAGATGTGCCTGGGCTAGTTAGATACCAAGAGACAGGAGGCTGAATATATTGTATCCTAGTGCATACAGCAGTGCCTGGGACAAAATAGTAGCTTAATAAATGCAAGCTGATTGACTAATTGTTTGAACATAGAGGACAGGAAGGAAAGGAATAGAAATGAAGCCTGGGACAGTTGGTTGGAACCAGACTATGGAGGGAAAAGAGTTTGCATTTTATCTTACGGACAATGAAGAGATACTGGAGGGTTTTGAGTGACACTGTCAGACCAGAACATTAAGAAAACTAATCTGACAGCTGTGTAAATGTTGGAATGCCTGGAGGCTGGGAGACTCCCTAGAGAGCCTTTTATATTTGTCCAAATGAGTGAGGATTATGGCAGGGACTTAAGGGAGGAATAATGTGAGTGGAGAGAAGAGGACAAATAATAGGGCTCAGTCAATGATTGGATGTGGTAGGTAAGAGAAAGGCCAAAGACTTAAAGATCTCAGGCTTATGACAAGGAGTCCTTGGGAGAATGATGGTAGCATGAACAGAAAGAAGAAAGTGGGGTTGGGGATAGGTTTGGGGAGGAAGGGAATGAGTTCCATTTTGGACATGTTGAGTTACAAGTGTCAACAAGATAGATGCATATAGGTGCATTTCCATGCACTCAAATACTTTAGGGAATCTGGACCCTAATCGATGTATATATTCTCTCCCATGACACAGATAGGAGCCCATCCATGCCTACACATCCTATGTGACTTTTTTCTTTGTCTTCATATAAGTCTGCCACAGAAGTTCCTCCAAATACACCAAGGACCTTTTCTAACTTCTCTTGATATCTCAATGATACCAGCAAACCATACAGGGAGTTCATTAGTGACCTCTCCACCCTGTCACATTATAACATGGCCCCAACATATGTACATGTATTTCACTGATAACAGGAATTACTGTCCTTTGTTTTCTAGGAGTGCTGATGATGATGTCAGGGGTCATGACTTGACTTGTGCATGAATTGGATTTAAGTGAGGCAGAACTGCTTGAAGTTATCAGCCTCTCTCTCTTCCAGAGTGATGGAAAGTCCAGGGGTAAGAATAAAGTCAAAACAACTGGCTATGGCCCAGGAAGAGGGGAATGATCTAGCTGTCTTTAATGTCTGACCAAAGTCTAAGTGCTCCATACCACCTGCTTCATCTACCTTTATGGCCATCAGAACAAATTGTTCTCATCGCCCATTCCACTGGGAGAAATCTTCATATGCTTGGGATAAACATCCTCCTAACTTGCTGATGGGTTTGAAGACTGTTGGTCACCCTCAACCTGGTTTAGCCTGTCTGACAAGATGCTTTCCCAGAGTACGGCCATTGATCATGCTACAGTGTTTTGGAGCTACAGGTCAAAGTTAGATAAAAGGTAGACACTAAAGGTGTATGAGTAGCCCCGAAAAGGGTTCAGCAAGTCCTCAGAGGTACTAGTCTTCTTGAATACCCCAGAATTAAATAAATTTAATTAGCAGGAATTAACTATTATGCAAATTCTTATTCAGCCAGTTAATAACCTAGCATGTAGTCTGCCCTATGAAAATGATGATAATGACAATAGATAACATTTATATAGCAATTTCATGCTTTTAAAGCCTTTACATATAAACCAAAATCATATTGAAGGACATTTATTCATATAGTTCAATTCTTACTGAAACATTTGCTTGAATGATAAATAGATGTTACATGGCTTGAACCATCACTGCTGCCACCAAAAATGCCACCTTTTGACTGTACGATTTCTCCTGGGACTGATTGCCTCTGTCATTTGCCATAGCAGGCTCCAAAGAGTGTTTGTTGATTTGGTTGACTACCAAAGAGACAAGCTGTCTTTTGCCATATTTGTCAATATGTAATCATTGGGATCCCTTTTATGTATGGCAGTGGTTCTCAACCTGTGGGTTATGTTCAGTTTAAATACATCCTGCATATCAGATATTTACATTATGATTCATAACAGTAGCAAAATTACAGTTATGAAGTAGCAATGAAAATAATTTTATGGTTGGGGGCCACCACTACATGAGAAACTGTATTAAAGGGTTGCAGCATTAGAAAGATTGAGAACCATTGATGTATGGAGTGTACCAAATGGCCATCAAGGTCCTTTCCAAATCTAACTTCCGGGATTCTGGGATTTGTTTTTTAGGCCTAATTCAGACTTAAGTATTATTAGATAACCAAGTCATACCTTGAACCTTGCCAATATATAACCACCTTGAAGTGAATAGAGACTTGACCTCAGAGCCAGGAAGACCCACTTCTGATAAGTATGGGCCATATAAACCTGGGCAAATCACTTAACTTGTCAGTTCTCTAGGCATCCCTCTACAACCATAGAAGTTACAGAAAAGTTGTCAGCCTATACTTGTAGAGGGGGTTTTCAGACCCGAGAATTCCCTATGCCAATTTAATCACAGGTCCAGTCCTTATCCTCATCCCTACTACTATATGGTACATTAGATCTCATTGAATGTATAATGTGAAATCACACATCATTTTTATTTTATTTTTAAAGAATATTAGCTCCTATCTCTATCTTAATCACAGTTTTGACAACGCGCACAAAACGCTTATGAACTGTCATGATCAGAGAAATCATTGTTAGTAACAATGGCTGACATTGCTGTAGAATTTTCAGCTTTTTGATGTATTTATATACATATCTAACTCAATCCTCAGATCATGAGGTGGGCACTACAATTTTCCACACTTTATAGATGAGGAAACTGAGTCTCAGAGAAATTGAGTGACTTGACCTCTCTGTAGAAAGGCAGAAGGGAGACCAGAAGGGTAAAAGTTTCACTGGGGACAGGGGGGTGGCTAGGTGGCACAGTGAATAGAGCACTGGCCCTGGAGTCAGGAGGACCTGAGTACAAATCCCGCCTCAGACACTTAACACTTATTAGTCATGTGACCTGGGGCAAGTCATTTAACCCCAATTGCCCTACCTTTCCCCCTTCAAAAAGCAAAAAAAAAAAAAGTTTCATTGCGATAGAATTACCAGGCCTAGCCAGCGGAATTCAAACTGGCATCTCTTCAATTCTAAGTTCATTGCACTTCCCACTACACCATACTTCCCCTGCTGATAATTCATTTCAAAATATGGCTTTAAGGCTAGCAAGCATTTCCCAAGCAATGATTGTGTGAGGCAAATATTATTATCTCCATTTTGCAGAGAGATTATTTGTCTTGCCTAGTATCACACAGCTGGAAAGATCAAGCCAAGTCTTGAACTCAGCTCAATATTCATCTTCCTCCTTTCTATCACAAGTGCTAGCTAGGACAGATTGATTGATTGACTGATTCAACCAACCAACCAATCAATCAAGAAGGATTTATTAAGCTCCCACTATATGACAGCCATTCTCATAGATACCGGTACTGGTGGTACAGGTACAAAAAAAAAAATGAAACAATCCCTCCTTGCAAAGAGCTTAAGCCATATTATATTCCAGTGGAAGATAGATGAATGAACTCCTGTCATTAATTCTACTTTGCTCAACACTGAACCTATCTATACTCATCCAACTACTGAGTTAAATATTGACTAAGTAGCTTCATAAAAATAGCTTCAAACAAGAAAATCACCATTTACATTTTCTATATTCCTCCTGAGTAATAATGGACTTTTTGCTTCTTGAAAGGAACCAGCTAATGAAAGACATACCATATAGTCCAACAAAACCCTCTAGTGGGGACAGCATATTAAAAGAAAATGCTTTATTAGAGCATGTTTTCAATCAAGTCACTCAATATATGCTTTGTAAAACTTTTCAGTGGGTCTATCAATGGTTAGGCAGAATGCCCTGCTTTTCTTTTCTTCTCAATCTGCAAGTAAGATTCAGAAGGCATCATGGAATGTGGGCACAATATTTCAAAAGCACATTCTAGAGTACTGGGAAGCTGTGGCACCATTAAATCTTATTGAATTATGGTTAAAAGTTAAAGCTATGCTTGGAGACACTAGGGCTCCATCAAGAGTACAGGAGGTCTGATCAAGGCTATAACAAGCTTAGTGCTCAAAGGGTTTATCAGTCCCCTCTTCTCTCCCTCCATCCTAACATCTGACTCTCGGTTAAATTTACTATTTACCTTCAGTTACAATATAGGGAGGGTTTGCAATGTGTGGACCTCCCTTAAAGTCAATCAATTTGCTTCTAACAATTCACTTTAAGGGAAGGTGATGAGAGACAGTGGGGTTTTTTTTTATTTCCGTTATGTTTGACTTTTATTAATGAATGGTCTGTCCAATTAAGACATTGGGTTTTATTACAGAAAAGTATTTATTTATTTGGTGTATAAATAATTATACATTGCTTAAGCTCTTCAGTTTAAAATGGTTATGAAATCATAAGAATATGAAGTTTAAGTAAGAATACTTGTGTATATATACATATATATATATATATATATATATATATGTATATGAAATTTATTTGGGAGGAGTACCAGGGTATACTGAAACTCATGAAAGAATTGCTCTCTTTAAATGAGAGGAGAATGGCGGTGGGGAGGAGTCAGTGCTATTCCTTGCCCTGGCCTCAATGATTTATGTTTTGTGTTGTGTTATATTGTGTTGTGCTATGCTGTGGGGTGTGTGTGTGTGTGTGTGTGTGTGTGTGTGTGTGTGTGTGTGTGTGTGTTTTGGGAGGGGGGAAGGGTCCAGAGACCTGCGATTTCTTCGATTTCTTCAATGCAGGGAATTCACAGATGCCAATCAACTCATCCTCTGTGACTTATAGTCTTAGATAGTTACTTTGGGATACCTGAGGAGAGAATAAATGATTTGACTGTAGTTACAGAGCCAGCTGGAGAAGGAAATGGCAAACCTCTCCAGTATCTTTGCCAAGAAAACCCCAAATGGCGTCACAAAGAGTCGGAAATGACTGAAGATCAACTGAACTGAACAGAGGCAGCATATGTCAGAGGTAGGCCTTGAACCCGGTCTTCTGACTCCAAGGCCGGCCTCCTGCTCCTCAGCCACAGCCACCGCTCTGATGTTCCCCCTCATTCCAAGACTCTAATGCTGATACCTTTCTGTCCCATCTGCTGCTGCGATGTCATTCCTCATTTCCATGATTAGATGCACAATAACTTTTGAGAAGTCTAAAGAAAAAAATCGGGCCCTGGGGACCAAAGAATCTTAGGTGAGATCCATGAAAACAAATTTGTTTGTCACACGACTAACAGACTCCTTATAAGCAAATGGTCTTATTTCTCAAACTTTAACTTTCCCAATTTATGGTAAGTCTCCTTTGAGAAGAATCCTTTGGGAGGATAAGGCATGGAGAGGGGATTTCTGAACTTTTTATCTGAATCTCATCTACACCTGGGGATGGAGAGGAAGTCTTTGAAAATTCAAGAGTATCCAATTAGTTTTCTCTTATCTCTATGTGTCAGGAAGATAAAGATGACAAAAGATCTCACTCTGAAGAAGAAAAATTTGCTTGAAGAAAAATTTTAAGGCAAGAAAAAAAAGAATATACATAAGTAAAATAATTTAGAAATACTTTCTCTTGTTGAGGCAGTTAGTAATTCTGCTATATTAAAGCAAAAGCTTCTTGCAAGATATCAAAGAGATGAATTTTAAGACTCCAGACCTCCTCATTACTCTGGGTGATCTGACAAACTCCAAAAGACAAGAGATGTCAGTTTCTAAACAGGCGAAGAGATCTCGCCTGGTCCACTCCATGGGGGAGACGAGGCTGAATCAGCCGGGAGGAGCTTCTGTTATAGAGCTCTCTAAGCAAAGTGCAGACAAGCATAGATAATCTCACCTCCCATTACAGATGGACTGCCCACAAAACTGTCACCTCACATCGAGCCTGTAACTGAGAAACCACAATTATCTGCTGGTGCACATTTACTGGGGAACACCAAGCCAACGCCAGTAAGGGTGATACTATTTAGAACAGGTGGAACTGATGGGGAGAGAGGGAGGGAGGATTTTCAGATGCATCTCTTGGCAGGAGGCAGAGAGAAGGGAGATCAGAAAGGCAGTCACTTCTAAATGAAGAACACAGAAGAAAGGAAGTAGATATGAAAGAAAGAAGGAAAAGTAAGTGGCAACCAAGCAATGGAGGATGAGATTTATTAACAAATATGCCAACTTGTAAGAGAGACAAGTCAATAAGATCTCAAGGGTCTCACACAAGTTTTCCCCCTTTGGAAGTTCAGCTCAATCTGACTTCAAAATTTCTCATGGAAGTCTGGGAGATGACAGGGTTGATTTACAAAAGACTGATGAAGAAATGATTTTCCTGACATGCTTTTATTCCCTGAAGGAAGGGGATCTGTATTCATGATGTAAACAAGAAGATGGTCATAAGATCAAACATTCAGAGATGTACCAGACCTTAGAGATCATCCAGCCCCAACCTCTTCATTTAATAAATGATAAAACTGAGACTCATAAAGGTCAAGTGATATTCCCAACGTCACATAGAGAAGAGGTATAACATATATGCAAATATAGCCATACATATGTATGTGTGTATGTGTGTGTATGTCTATGCATATGCACACATACACATGCATACATATATATACACACACAGTTATCCATTCTGCGTTGCAACTTTCCCCTTTGCAGTTCTGTAGTTGACATAAGAAATTAAATGGGAATTTGGGGGGGGGGGGGGGAGACTTTTGTGGAAGCCACAGATGACATGCAAAGGCCAGCAAACATCCCAGAAAAAAATTAGAAACTCAGAAATGCATAAAATATGTATACTATTGTATTACATCAACCCAAATTTTACAGTAAGATACTATGAACCCCCCATTAAAAAAAAAGAAAGAAAAAATTCAGACTTCTTCTGCTACAAAGGGAGGGTCAACAAATTTTACATGGATTTTCTGGATTGCAGGGGCACCACACCCCAAACCATCACAATGTAGAAGAGATAACTGTCTGTGTATGGGTGTATACACATGTACATATACATACAAACATATAAATATATGCATTTATACATATACACCTATGCATGTAACACATATGTGTATATTTAAATGCACATATATGCCTCTATAGATATAGATGTGGATATACACGTAGACATATAGATATGTCTATATAGCTACATAACTACATAGAGAGAGATAATATAGAGATATATAATAGAGAGATATAGAGATAGAGATATATAATATATAGAGATATATAACCATATATCTCTATAGATATACACACAGACATATATGCATATATAGAAGTGTGTACATTACATGTGTGTATGCGTGTACATTGAAAGTATATACACACAGGTATGTATATGTGTATACATACATGTCAATTTTTCCCACAAAAACTTGTCTCCCCTTTGAAATTAAAACTAACCATTTTAAGGGAGCTTTAATCAGCTCCAAATTCTCACTGCCCTTGCAATTCTGGCACCTTCTGGATTAAGCTTATGGTTGCTTTTGTGCCCTTCATCTTTAACAGTCTTTTTAGGTCTCACTGCCCACTCACTACCTGCAGGCAGAATTTCTCTGCAGAGCTTGAAACCTGGGAGTTCCCAATATCTACTCATGCACCAGTGCCATAGCACGGAATCCCATACATGGACAGTTCAGACTTTTTGCAGAAACAGTGACTTTTCTTTCCCATGTATTTGGCTTGTATATGTTTAGCATAGATCATAATTTTTCTATAAACACTGCCAATATCCTTCTCTTACTTTTTTTTGGGGGGGGGGGTGGTTAGTGGTTGTTTTGGTCATTTCAGGTAATGATCCTCAGTTCTGCCTGTAGCACACAGAAGTCTGGGCAATGTTACAACTGTCCTTTCTTGCTTGCTCCTTTGCTTTTTTCAGGCGGGAAGTGACTGCAGCATTAACACTATCCAGAAGTGAGGAGTGATAAACTTTGGCACTGCTACAAAAAGGCCTAGCCAGGCAGAGTGACATGGAAACTTGTGGAATACATTCTGCAGTCCAGGGGAGAAACCCTCATGAACTCAAAACAAACCAGTTCAAATAAACCTTGCCCCTTGCCATCTATAAACAGTAAGTTTAAGGAAGAATCTACTTGCCCAGACAGGAACTGTGGAATGAGATGAGTGAGAACTTTTTTCTTCCCTCCCCCCCTTTTTTAAAAAAAATAAAGACATGGTATGTTTCGGGGCTTTCTTATAAATGCATTTTAAATATCCATAAAATTTTAATCGGCTCAGTTCTATTCAGCCATGACTACTTTCTGAAATTCTTCTGGGGAGAGTTTCCTGTTGTTATCCTAAGACTCTGGCAGCTTAATGGAGTCTATATGTCAGCAAACACCATTAAAAAAAAATCTAAGGATAAACTTACAAGAAGAAATAAAAACCTTGCCAGTCTGACTTCAGATGCTGAGGTGCCATTCATGACTCAACTTGACTAGGTCTGAGGTGACTGCTCCAGAAGCACCCATGACCCCATGAGATATAACCAAGGGAAGTAATGTTCACATTGAACATCAATCGACCTTCTGGCTTGAAATATAATCTGGTTAATGGATTTACCTGCTTCACATAACAGGTATTAGATGGAATATCCAACCTGAAAATCACTGCACAGAGAACCCACTCTCGTTCAAATCTCTACCCCAAAGTGTTTTGGAATTTGAACCAAATATCTCCATGCCTTCCTAAAAGAAAACGATTTCTTTGTTTTTTTTTAAAGGGAAAACTTGACCTTCAAGCAAGCCAGGGCATATCACATAGGTCCATGCTGCCATGTTTTTCGAGAGAAATAACCTGAATGCTCTCAAACTTAAAGCAAACTCCTTTTAATGAGTTCAGGGGGATCAGAGTATTTGCTTTGGCCTGCAAGATATTTGTAGTTCACGGGCTTAGTTGGTTCAGGCACAAACCAGCAGCAGGAGAAGGCATTAGCTCTGCTCAACTTTTCTACTCAGCAAGTTTGATGGCCAAGTACAAAGCCAGGTACTTTAGAAAAACAAAAACTGACAGCCCAAGAATCATGGCCTTGGTAGAAGAGCCAGTGTCATCCTTTTTGAAACAGATCTTTAAATAGAGCGAAGGAAAGTCTGTTTGATTATTTGAATTTGGTTTAAATGATTTCGGCTCTACTGTATTGGATGGTTAGAAGTCCAAAGAAATTTCAAACTCTGTCTTTCCTTATAGACTACAGTAGGATGAGAGTAATTCTCCTTCTGCCATGTAATCCAATTCTGTGAGGTATTAAAAGACTTATAATGAGACCTATACCCTTCTTCAAATGCATGGAAACTGCTTCAGAAAAACAATGCTAACAATATTGAGTGTATCACACTTTTTCTTAATTCTGCTGAAAACATAAGAGTCTAGGTCTGAAAGGAACTTTGGAGGTCTTCTAGTGAATAAAACCCTAACTTCACAGAATAAGAAACTGAGTCCCAGAGAGCTTGTGACTTGCCCATACTTAGGGAAGTAGGTAGGGGTAGATTCAAGATTATATTTAGAGGTCTAAAACCTGCTAGTCTTCTGATTATAGACATATCAGAGAGGTTAATGTTAATGACAGGAGCCCAGGTGATCAAAATGAGTACCAACCAGTGCCAGAACACTCCATGCAAGGTACAGGAGGAGACAGAGTCTGACTCTGGCACAAAGTTCCAAATCAGTAACTGAGGCTGAAGAAGAGAAGACATCAAATACTAAGAAAGAAATGTTATGGATCAAGAGATAATCCACATGTAAGCCCAGAAGAAAAGAATAACTCCTCAAGTAAAAACTATGCATCCAAGGCAGTGTAAGGGAAAGTAGCTTGCCCACAAGGACTAGAAGAGTATCTGAAGAAATGAAGCCAAGAATTAAAAAAAATAATAATAAAACAAAGTTACAGGTAAAATAGGATCTCTGGAGGAAAAAAATTGGAAAGAAAATAAACAGCTTAGAATAGAAGATAAAAAATCCTTATTGAAGTGATATATATCTGGAAAATTGAAATAGAGAAAACACTGAAGTCAATGACTCTATTAGAAAGAATGTTAGAAAAAAAAAATTAAATCTCTAAAAAAAGAAGAAAATGTAAGGTGTCTACTTCCAAAAATAACTGATCAACAGGTCAAGGAGAGAGAATTTAAGAATAATTATACTTCTCAAGGACCATAACCAAAAAGAAAATATGGATACCATATTTCAAAATATCATAAATGAAAATTTCCCAGATCTGTTAAAACCAAAGGACAAAGTAATAACAGAGAGACTCTACCAAGCAACTCCTAAAAGAAACCACAAAGAAAATACTTCCAGGAATGTCATAGTGAAAAGCCATGCCTTCTACCATAAAAGAAAAAAAAAACCTACAGACAGATAGAGATTTCAGCTACCAAGGAACCATAGTCACAAGACCTGGAAGTCACTACTGCAAACAAAAAAAAAATCTTGATTTCCAAAATGCAAAAAAAAAAAAAGTTTAAAATGAAGAATATCTTAGCACACAAGGTTGAGCATAATTCTGTAAGGGGGGAAATGGGCTTTTCATAGAAGAGAGGACTTTAAGTACACCTGATGAAAAGCCCACAGCTGAATAGAAACTTTGAAATATAAACACAGGTGTCAGGACAAATCTAGAAATGTAAAAGCATCGAACAATTGGAAAAGCCTCAACAGTAATGAAGTGCTTAAATTCTAATATAGGGAGAAAGAGACATCCCTTCAGAACACTATTGTTTTCCAAGGTTATAGAGGGAGTTAAATAAATCAATCAGAGGGAGCAGGGTAATTTTGTTCTCTTTTATTGTTTTTAAGAGAGGAAAGAAAAGTGAGATCGAAAGGAATACACTGGGGAAGAAATGGGGGAGGGAGGAACAGTACTTACTAATTGGGGCTTCCTAATTGGAGTGCATAAGAAGAAAAGCTTACAAACATGAAGGAAGGAGTAGGGGTAGTAGGCATCATAGGAACTCAAAGGAGGATTGAACACACACACACACACACACACACACACACACACACACACACACACACACACACACACACACACACACACACACACACACACACACACAGAGATTTTGCTGTAGTTATACAGTAAACTCAACAGTGAAATAGGTAGGTACAGAGAACATGGAGAGGGGTTTTAAAGAAAGAGGGTAGAGCTGAGATTAGAATAGTCACAAGCAGAACAAAATTTAACTTAAAAGGATGAAGGAAGAGACTTTAAAAAAAAGACAGGGTCAAACGAAATGATGAGAGGAATAAAAAGTAGAAACAGGTTGCTTTAATTATAGATCACTAAATGTTGCCATGTTTGTTCTCTTCCACCATCTTCTAAGCTAAATTGGAAGGTGTAAGGGAAGGGAAAGAAGTATAAAAGGGAATTACACATTTAACGATCATAGCTGTGAACATAATTACAAAAGTGAAGAGAGTAGCAGAATGGATTAGAAAATAAAACCCAACAATATGGTAATTAAAAGACTCATACTTTAAAAAATAAGATAGCCAGAGTTAAAATGAGAGGCTAGAGCATAATCTATTACACTTCAGGTGAATGCAAGCAAAGCAAGAGTAGCAATTATGATGTCAAATCAGGCAATAGAATAAAAATAGACATGATAAAAAAATAGAGAAATAAGATTATACTTAAAGTCAGTACCTAATAACATGATATAAATAATTTACTTATGTGTATACATACTGCACTGAATGGTTGCATCTAAGAACTTAAAGTAAAAATAACCTATAATATAAGCAAAAAGATAAGATCTTGGAACCTTTATATATTCATTTTATGCC
>CM053582.1:507429126-507449384 GCA_028627135.1 Pseudochirops cupreus
AATATAAATAGGAAGGAATATATATATATATATATAATATATATGTAGAAAAGTTGAAATATTAAGCACATCCTTTATGGACCTAAGCATAATAAAAATTCTATTAAGTAAATGCTTTTGAAGAAAGGGTTTGTACTTAGAGGCTAAAGAAGTGGTGGGTCAAGGAAAAAATACAGAAACAACAGGCAATTTCATCAAGGACATGAGACAATATGTCCGAACTTTTGAGATGCTGTCAAATCAATTCTTAGAGGAAAATTTATGTCTCTAACCACGTCTCAACAAGAGAGAAATAGCAGACCAATGAACTGTTATGCAACTAAAAACAAAACTAAATAGCAAAAATAGAACTTCTCAAAAGCAATGAAAGAATTAACAAAGTTAATAGGAAGATGAATTAATAAATAAAAGTAGGAATCTTTTTTTAAAAAAAACTAAGATAAAATGGTAACAATCTGATTTTAAAAAAATTTTCTGAACTTAAACATCAAAAAAGAATATTTCTATATACACAGAAGAACACAAAAGAGAATCTCCATGTGATCATAAGTATCTACTTTATACTGTATACTTTTTAAAGATATATAATAATTATATTTCTCTTTAAAAACTTTTCTGTTTTTCTACGATTCCTTCAGAACTTCCTTCCACTCTATTCTGCACACTATTTACAAATTTTAAGTCAACTTTTTTTTTTGCCATCACTTTTGCAAACTGTCTCTTCTCCCTCCAACCCTACCTCGAACTCTTGTTCATCTTTCACTTTCATTTTTGAAGAGGATCAGTGACATCATGGGCTGATATATTGACTGGCTCATGAACTGGATTTAAAGTGAAGCAGAGTTGCACAAAATCTAAGAGAAAGACAAAAAAAACTCATAATAAATAAATATATTTAAGCAAAACATCTACACAGTGACCATTTAGAAAAAATATATGTTTATATGCCTTGAGTGTATCACTTTCTGAGGAGTTATATGGTTCATCTTAAAGATCTCTGGAAACATGATTTAGTCATTGCTTTGATAAAATTTCTTCAACTTTTCAAAGTTTTCTTTAAAACATTCTTATCTTTATATGAATTGTTTTCCTACTCTTACTTCACTCTTCATTATTACCCAGTATTATCTAAAATCGCTTCTTTTCCATTTCTTAAGGCACAATAATGTACCATTATAATCATGTACCACAATTTATTCAGTCATTCATTATAGGTACTCAATTAGGTTCTAGTCCTTTGGTTTTTATTTCCTTCCTCTTCTAATACCCCCTTTAAGATCAAAAGTATCCCTGGTATTATTTTTATTCTTGTTATCTTTTTTTCTCATCAACTACCCAATCCCTGCTGGTTTTTCTACTGAGTTTGATATATTTCTTAACCAAACTGTTTGTGAGTGTGTATGTGTGTGTGTTCAGCCCTCCTCTGTCCATTTCATATAAAAGCAAGGTTCATCTGATACCTATTTCACTCATCACTTTTTTCCACATGTATATAGTCTTCCTCCTCCTACCTCAATTAGGAGACATAGTGATTTCTCAATCAACAAACAATTATTAAGTGCCAATTATATGACAAGCACTGTGCTGAGTACTAATGATACAAAGAAAGGTACAACAGTACTCACTCTCAAGGCCCTGGAAGTCTAATGGGACATGCAAACAATCATGTTATATGTATGTATGGAAACAACCCATAGTCAGGGTAAATTGGAAGTGATCAACAGATAGAAGGCACTAGAATTTAGAGGGATTAAGAAAAGCTTCCTGTAGAAGGAGAGATCTTAATAGGTACATGAATTAAACCAATGACCCCAAAAGGTAGAGATACAAGGAGGAAGAGTGATTCTAGACATGGGAAACAGCCAATTGAAAATGCCCAAAGTCAGGAGACAAATGATTTATAAGGAGAACAGCAAGGAGGCCAGTGTCACTGGATTCCAGAATACATGGTGGGGAATAAGGTCTGAGAAGACTGGAAATGGGGCTTGGCAGCATGGAGCAAGACAGCTAATGAACCATTTTGAACATCAGAGGATTTCATATGTTTCATCCTTTCTGCACTGATATGTGTATATGTACATATGTATTGCATGCTTATGTATATAGGTGTGAGTGTGTATATACACATGTATACATGCACATACATATATGCACACACATGCACACATATATACAACACCTATAAACACACACACACACACATATATTCCTCCCCTTTTTAAAGCCCTTAGAATACAGCCAATCCACCCCAGGGCCTCTATTTTTTTTTAACTCATTCCCTCAATACTCTTTGAAGACTAAGCTTCTGAAGGGACACTCATTTCTTCTACTCCTATTAGAATATTAGCACTACATCATCATACAGCTCCTTCCAATTGCCAAATAAATTTGTCTTTTAAATTTATTTGGACTCGTGTGTATACATTACAAAATTTCTATTCAACTCAAATCTTTTCATCAGGACTTGAAAGTACTACATATTAGCAAAGGTTCTATTTCCCCCATAGGATTATACTCAGTTTTGCAAGGCAGGTTTTTCTTCCTTTTGGAATATTGTTAGGTCTTATGTGATCCTACTTGGGGTTCTTTGATCCTTGAATTGCTTCTTTCCAGGTTCTTGCAATATTTTTTTTTTTTTTGATGTGGGAGCACTGAATTTGGGTGATGACATGCTTGGAACTCTTCCTTTGGAGTATTTTTTTTTCAGAAGGTGATTAGTAGTTACTTTTTATTCACGCTTTCCCCTGTGTTTTTTAAATAGATCTAGGTCATTTTCATTCATGATTTTTTGAAATATAAGATACAGGTTTTTTATCATGTTTTTTAGGGAGGCCAATGACTCTTAAATTATCTTTCTTTGACCTGTTTTCTGGGTAAGTTTTTTAAAAATATTATGTATCTTGCATTTTTTTCTATTTTTATAATCCTTTGATTTCATTCTAACATTTCACACTGTCTCATTGAGTCATTAATTTCTTTTTATTGTATTCTAGCATTTAGGAAGCCTACTATTTGGGTCAGGTTTACTCCTTTTTCTTCTAAGCCAATTATTATCTTTCCAAATCTTCCCTCCAAAGCTTTATTTTTTTTGTACATCTTCCATCATGTCTCCAAGGTATTCATGAGGACCTGATAGAAAATCCATTTTTTCCTTTGAGTTACTCTTTCAATTTTATGTATTTACTTCACTCCATTTGAGGGAATCTCTACATCTTAATAATTTCTGATACTGTAAGCAAATTTTTGTTTTTGTTTTACTCATCTCTCTAACTTTAATTCCTGAATTGTCAGTGTACCTTTGGATAAAGTAGTTGGCCCTACTTGGCTTCAACTTATTTTTGGCAGATGATACCATCTTATTAGAGTTCTCAACTCAATTTAGCTGAAACAATAATTTCAACAAAGTTGTAGGATATAAAATAAAACTCTACAAGTCATCAACTTTTTCATATTACCAACAAAACCCAACAGGAAGATATAAAAAGAGGAATTCCATTAAAAATGATTATAGAATGCAGAAAATATCAGGGAGTTCAACCACTAAGACCCACAGGAACTGTACAACTATGAAATACTCTTTAAAGAAATTAAGATAGACCTAAATAATTGGAGAGATAATAATTTCTTATGTTGGGGCAATGTTGATATGATAAAAATTGCAACGCTAATTCAGTGTCGTTCCAATCAAACTGTTACTTTATACAGCTGGAAAAAATAATAACAAAATTCATCTGGAGGAGGAGCCAAGGGCCTCAGAGGAGAACGGGCAGCAGTATTTTTGAGCCCAAAGAGCGTAAGAGAAGAAGTCGTGAAAACTAGTCATGCTTGTTCAAAAAAATATGTAAAAATCAATCGGTAGGATAGACATCTCTCTCGCACACACGCACGCGCACACACATACACACACACACGCACACATACACACATACACATACACACACACGCATACACACACATACACACACACACACATACACACACGCGCGCACACACACATACACACATACACGTACACACACACATACATACACACATACACACACATACACACACATACACACACATACACATACACACATACACACACATACACACACATACACACATACATACACACACATACACACACATATACACACACATACATACACACACATACACACACATACATACACACACACATACACACCACACACACACATACACACACACACACACACATACACACACAAATGGTCACACTAGCATAATATTCAATTAAGCCCAAAGACCCAAATTACTAATGTAAGGATTCATCATTTGAAAAAATCTGCTCCAAAAACTGGAGAATAATGTGCCATAAATTAGGTTTACATGAATCTCTCACACTATTTACCACAATAAGCTAAAAATGGATACAGTTGGGTGAAGCGGTAGATAGGGCACTGGGTCTGGAATCAGGAAGACCTGAATTCAAATCTAGTCTCAGACACTTAATAGCTGTGTGACCCTGGGCAAATCATTTAACTCTCTGTTTCAGTTTCCTTATCTAAAAAAAATGGGGATAATAACAACCTCTCCTCCCAGAGTTGTTGAGAGGACCAGATGAAATAATACTTGTAAAGTGTTTAACACAATGTCTGGTACAGAGAAGCACGATACAAATGTCAGTTATTTATTATTGTTATCATTATTATTATAGAACAAATACATTAAAGGCCCCATACTATAAGCAAAATACAAGAACAGGGAAGGAAATATCTTTTTCAACTATGGATGGGAGGAGAATCCTTGACCAAATAGGGGATAGAGAGGATCAAGGGAGATAAAATTGAAAAGTTTTTGCATAAACAAAATCGATGCAGTTTAAAATTTAAAGGTAAACAACTCTGGAGTGGGGAGGGAAATCTGCATAGTAATTTTCTTTTTAAAACATCTAATATCCAAGATATACAGGAAATATATTCAAATGTAAAAATAAGAATTATTGCCCAAGAAATGGACAAAAAATATAAATAGATAATTCTCAAGGGAAGAAACCTGACCCATCAATGATCATGTAAAAATTCTCCAAATCTCCAAATGTTTATTAATGTGAAAAAATGCACATTTAAGCAGATCTGAGGCTTTACCTCTTACCTATCACATTGATGAAGATGACAATAAAGTAATATGAGAATTTTTGAGAGGGTATGGGATTAAAGGCACACCAATGCACTTCTGGGGAAATTGTTAAATGGTCCAGTCATTCTGGAAAGCAATAGGGAGCTATACATCAAAAAATCACTAAACTGTGCATATACCTATGATTCAGCAATGCCATGACTACATATATACCCCTAAAGAGATCAAATATCTAAAGGGAAAGGAAGCATATGTATGAAAATATTTAAAGCAGCTCTTTTTGTTATAGCAAAGATTTTAGTACCACCGAAATATGATGTGTCCTTCAACTGGGGAGTGAATGAATAAGGATGAATGAAATAAGGGTATATGGTATATGAATGCAATGGAATATGATGAATGGAAAAGCTTCAGAGAAACCTGGGAAGACTCTTCTGAACTGATTCCAAGTGAAGTTAGCAGAACAAGGAGTACAGCAACTATAACACTATAAAGAAAACAACATAAAAAGGTTAAAAATCTAATCAATGCACTGATCAAGGCCAACAATGACGCATGCTACCTGAATCCTAAAAGAAGCAAGAGACTAGAACTACAAAATGAGACTGGCAGTTTTCAGACATGGTCAATGTGTAGATTTGCTAACTATGAGTGTGGTTGTAAGGGTGCATTATTATTGGGGGAAGGGGAGATTTGGTGAAAAGGTGGACTAGTGATGGTGAAGTCAGAAAAATAGAAAAGAATGTCATGGTAGAAGTTGTTAAAAGACAGAGAAGAAAATAAAATGAAATTCAGAGATATGACATGTACAACAGCTTTGACACTAACATGATGAATTTATTATTGACTTTTTTAAAGCTGTGCATAACAAAGATTTATTATGTCACATACAATCTCTTTATGTTCTTTGTATATGTTTATATAAATATGTTTGTTAATGTTTGCCAAGTTTAAAATAACAAAAAAAGTAAAAGTTAATCCTCTTTAAAGGAATTTGTGATGCAGAATAGAGAAAATCTGGGTAGTTTCTGGCAAGCACCCTAGAATTTTGGAGGGCTTATTCTAACAGGTTCAGTGAAAGGGTAGGTAGGATTTAATGGAATGTAATTGCAGAGGTGTCAGGCCAGGAAGAATTAAGATGAACAAAATGACAAAAGGAAACAATTCCAGTGAGAAAGAAAATGAAGAGTTGTCTTTAAAAAAAAAAAAGAGTAATAAAGTTACACAAGGAACTCAGCAGCCAATCAGATTGAGAACAATTTTAAAAGACATATGCAGATGACCCCAGTAAGGATGAGAAATAGAAGATACGTACAAAAGAACAACACAGCCCTGTAAGAATGGGGTCATGTGCTAATGCACAAAATTAATAAGGCTGGGGTGGAAAACTCAGGACAACACAAAGGGCTTCTAGCTATATTAAGGGAAAGGGCTTGAGAAAGGTAACAGAACTATGGCTTGGGATAGATGAGACAATGAAGACTGACCACAGAAAGACTTTGCCTATTGCCTTCATATTCCTTTTAATTCTAGTGCCTTCTGTGCCTTCGTTGTCTCTTCTATTAACTTGTGACTGAGGGAGGTCTTTTGTCTCTTTTTGTATCTTCAGTGCTTACCACAGTACCCAGCATAGAGTTGGTTGTTGTCCTTTGTGCTCAAAGAAGACCAAAATGATATCACTCCATACTGGCATATAGTAGGCACTTAATAAATGTTTATTGGATGATTGACTTCACATCTTATTTTGCATCTGTTTTCTTTGCCAAGAAAAATAATCATTGGATTGGACAAATCATAGAAAAACTGGCTAACAAAGAATTAAAGGTAAGCAGAAAGCGAGCAAGAGAACATTCAACTATTCTTGATAAGTTCAAGTCATCGAGACCAAATAAATTAGATTAGAGGTAATAGGCATAAATGGCAGGTATGATTTCAGCCACTATTTGGGAAAGAATGTAATACTGTAAGACTAGAAAAGAATAAGTATTGTTCCATTTTTTTAAGGGGAGAAAATAGAATGTGCACATTCAAGAGCAGTGAACTTAAGTTCACATCGTCACAAAATTCTAGAACATATCATTAGAAGAATGGCTAGAGAACACAGAGAAAGGAAATCATAATAACAAAGAGCCATGACAGCTTCTTCAAGAACAGAGGATGATGGGGTAGCTAGGTAGGCCTCCATTAATAGGTTAGAAAACGTCCAGAGGAGGACAACAAGGGTGGTAAAGGGTCTTGAGTTCACATCACATAAAGTCCTGTTGGAGGAAATGGGGATCTTTAGCCTGGACAAAAGAACACACAATAGGATGAGTGAAAAGGGGTGCATAGAAGTATTTTGAAATATTGGAAAGATAGTCATGTAGAAGAGGGATGAGGTTTATTCTGCTTGGTCCCAAAGGGCAGAACTCAAAGCAACAGATAGAGGTTTCAAAGAATCAGATTTAAGCTTGCCATAAGAAAAATCTTCCTAACAACTAGCACTATTCAAATAGTCTTCCTTGCCAGAGAGTACAGTTATTCCTTCCGCATCATGAGATTTCCCATCATGGCTTCAATATATTACATAAGAAATAAAGTGGGAATTTTAGGGAGTCTTGTGGAAGCCACATAAGACATGCAAAGAACAGAAGATGACAAAGAAAAAGTTTAGAAACTCAGAAATGCATAAATCATATAGGCTAGACAGCCTTTTAGGAACCCTTATAACTCTGAGTGTCTATGATTCTATGTGAATCCTGTCTCTTCCCCACCTTTGAGTCAGCCTTATGGTTTCTCATCTCTGCTGGAGGACCTAGCACTATGCTTTTCACAGAGGAGATGATTAATAAATGTTGGTTGAGGGGATGGAGGGAAAAAAGAGTGTGAAGTACTCCATAATAAAAGACGTTGAGTATAATGAAATGAACCTATTGGAGCACACTGATAACTCTAGTTTCCCAAGGGAGAGAGGAAGGAATAGAGTGAGAGAAAGAGAGAGAGAGATAAAGAAACAGAGAATGAGACAGTTGGGGAGTTTTCTGAAAACATGACTGACCTCCTAGAGGCATAATCTTGCCTGAAAAGAAGAAAGGGAAGTGAAGGGGAAGGATAGGATAACTTTTAAGAGGCCTTCTCATTATTTGATTCTACTTTAAGTGATAGAGTCTCTTTTATAATAGAGATACGCTGTGATTCAGATTAATCCACTTTTTAGCATATAATAATACAATTTCAGGAATTAGACATCCTCTTAATGAAAAGAATAAATCTTCAGCAGTCATATCTGAGAAATCTGGGCATTGTCGTAGGACATGGGGGCTGATGTATGACAACCTACATACAGCTGGTGTGATGGCTGGGGTTTTGAATAGCAGGCAATAAACTTGTTAATATAATTGATGCAACTTGATGGGAGGTGACAATATAAATCAAAGAGTTAGAGTTGAATCTGAGGAAACAGGAACTTAAGTAGTGCCAGTTTGGGGGGTTTTTTTAGGTTGAGCACATTATAAGTTTTCAGCTGAATTTTCTGTCTGTTCAGAAGTCTGAGTAACAAGAAATCTGCTATAAAAAGACTAGTAAAAAACCTTATTAAATTAAACATGGACCTTCACATCTCTAATTCATAGCAACTGGATGATTAGGCAAAGGGTACTCTCAATGGCCATTTCAAAGTCGTCTCCAATTTTCAGCTGGCTACGTTAACTAGAGACAAACAATGCTCAGAAGCTAATATTTTTTTAAGTTAGACCTTCTCTTTAAATATGTTATTCTAGAGTGATAGAATGTTAGCTTTACATGCAAATAGATGTATAAATATATACATATTTAAAGGGGGGGGGCTTCTTTTTCCTTAAAAGGTAATTGTATGATGTTTCATAAAAGAGCAAAGGAAAGAATTTATCTTAATGGCTTCAGAGCTATATAGTGCTTCCTAATTTGATTGCCATGTTTTTTTTTAATATTTTCTGTGATTATCTGTAAAATAAGATCATTTCCAAGGAGGAGTAGAGTGTATGTGTGTGAGCATAGTGTTGTGAAATAGCTGGGGAGTTTGCAGTCATCAGTTTCTCTTACTCAAATGTTCCAAAAATGTAAATTTCAAGAAACTAAATCTGATTCGGTTATTTTAATCTATATAAATACTTCTACAAAAAGCATTCACTCTAGGAATCTAGATGGTGATTTAATGTCTTCAATAGGAACAATATACATCTATATCAGTGGTGGGAAACCTGCTGCCTCAAGGCCATATGTGGCCTTCTAGGTCCTTGGGTGAGGTCTTTTGACTGAGTCCAACTTTTATAGACCAAATACTTTTATTAAGGGGATTTGTTCTGTGAAGTTTGGATTCAGTCAAAGGGTCAGACTTGAGCACCTAAAGGGCCACATGTGGCCTAGAGGCCAACAGGCTGCCCACTCCTGCACTCCTGATATATGTGTGTGTATATATATATATATATACACGTGTGTGTATATACATACACACACATACATATATACATATACACACATATACATATCTATACAAATATATATCTATATACATACAAACATACATGTATATGTATATATGTCGCATATATAATATATACACATCTGTATTTAGAATATATAATATATAATTTTGGTCATACATATAATTTCATTGTTGCAAGGAACTCCAAATGAGAAAATTCATCCAACTAATGAAACATAGCATTTGCTTTGTAAATAGAGCCTTAGAGAGTTGTCTGAAGCCCAGAGAGATCACCCAGTGTCACAACCAGTATTTGTCAGAGGTAGGATTCAAATCTGTCTTCTAAGCACTCCCTGACTAGCTGACACTCTCTGTCTCTCTGTCTCTCTCCCCTTTAGTCAGTCAATAAACATTTGTTAAGAATCTACTATATGCCAAGCATTGTACACACACACACACACACACACACACACACACACACACACACACACACACACACACACACGTTTTTGTCCAGAATTGTGATTTTTATCTGTTAAAGCAGCGGTTCTCAACCTGTGGGTGGCGACCCCTTTGGGGGTCGCCTAAGACCATCGGAAAACACATATTTCTGATGGTCTCAGGAACTGAGACACTGCTACTCTATGCATCTCCAGGCGGGTCCACCCACGAGCAGATATGCCCACATACAAATATTAAAGGGTTGCAGCATTAGGAAGGTTGAGAACCACTCTATTAAAGGAACTCTTTGTATTGAGTGAATGTATAAAGAATGAATGGATGAATGAAGAAAGGTAAAAGTATGTATTAGTTAATTACTATGTAGCAAGCTAGGTTCTGGGATATAACCAGGAAAAAAAAAACCAGTCCCTACTCTCAAGGAATTCATATTATAATTCAGCAAGGCACTATAAGTAGAATTACCCAGCTGCAAGCTTTAAAAGCCCAGTAATCTTAAGGGCACAGCTAGAGGGCTGATGGAGAAGTCCAGGAATAATTAGGTTACATCAGATGTCAGCCCCTCAGCAACAAACCGCTGCCAATGAGAAAAAGTTAGCTGGTTCATGGGTCATAGTAGAGGAAGAATTCCCGACAGAGGTCAATACAGGGATTCAGTAACCATCCAGGAGGAGAAAAGGGGAAAGGGAGGCATTGGCAGGAAGGTTGAGGAGTAGGGGACAGGGAGGGGGAAATTGGGTCCCATTGGACAGCAGTTCTGACTTGGGGATTCAGTTGATCTTCTAGCAGAGGAGAGAAAGAAGTATGATCTCACTGTGACAACAAAATAAAGATCGTTGTTGAAGTGATAGGCCTCCTTTTTTAATACCTCTGTCTCTGTGTGCCTGTCTCATTGTCTTTCTATGTTTCAGTCTCTTCTTCATGTATACATATATACATATAGGTTTATGTATATATATATATATACATATATATACATACATATATATACACATGCATAAGTATGTTTACATAGAACAGACATAGGCACACATGAAGAACTTAATGATGTAATATAGAAATTAAACCAGGTAAAGCCTTCATTCATTTTTTAAAAATCAAATTCAGCATTACTTCTAATTCTATTAGCTATCCCCAAACAATGCTAACTCCTTTCAAGAAATAACTAAAACCTAAACCAAACCAACCCCCTCTAAAAATACACACATACATATACATATACACACATGTGTGATAACACACATACACATAATATATACATACATATACATATATGTATATACATATAAACAGTATATACATATACACATATATAGTAATACACATACATATATGTACACACACACACACATGCTCAAATGTCCCAAAATTGTAAATTTCGTAAAATTTGCAAAATCAGAAGAGCTGAGAATTCTCAGCTTTTCTAATTCGGGGAAAATCAAATCAAAATAGTGACCTGCTTAACTATACCACCACCATTCCTGCCCACCCCCCTTCTTATTGAGTTTCTACAAAGACCTTTCTTTTTAAAATCTTTACTTTTTGAAAGGGGATGCTTCTATGTTTCAAGTTAGGTGAACACAACTCATAGAATTTTAAAGCCAGAAGACCCTTAGGGAGCAGTCCAATCATTTAACTTAATAGATGATAAACCTGAGTCCCATAGAGGTAAAAAAGACTTATCCAGGGTCTCATATATAGTTAAAACAAGTTAAAACCAAGATCTCCTGAATTTCAATCTAATGTACTTTCCATAATACCACATTAACTCCCTAATCCAAGTTCATGAGTACTTTTCAGACCTCCTATGTACTCAGAAGGGAAGATATGTATTGTTTATATATTTAAAATCCTGAAAATAACAGTCATGAAAATATTATTTTTCTTTATGCAAAACTAGTGTGTACTTAGCATTTCAATAGGTTTTGAAATATTACTATTTCTTATGAGTTCTGAATTGTTGTCTCCTTATAATCACAGGATTCTCCAAGCATCAGTGGAGCTCTTTGTACATGGAGAAATGAGTGATATTGTCCCGAATCTCTGCATTTTCAGCAAAAAAAAATATTGAGAGCACAGACAGATAACTGATATTCAAGAAAGAAATCAAGAGTACAGTTAAAAAGACAAAATTTCTTAGAAAGATTCTCATAACTGACAATGTCATCCTCACAGAAGGCTAACCTTCCTTAAGTCTCTTCTCACTCAAGAATAAAGGAGAGGGGAGAAAGGAAAAGCAGGGAAGGGAAAGAGAGAGCCGTAAACAAAGAAAATAGCACTAAGTCAAGCCCTTCTTTCATCAGAACAGAATTCCTGCCAATGCTTCTTAATCCCAACAACCCCTGCTGTTTGGGTGTGTACCTTCTTCGAAAAAAGCTGCTGCTGATCAGAGGCTAATGAGTTTATGATAGTTGTAATATCTGTAAATGAAAACAATATGAGATGCTGATAGTTTTTCATTGACATATAAAGGACTTAGGCTAAAGCATTTTGAAAATTCGTTCTTATTTGGTTTCCTTCTCTTAGATCACACAAAACTCTGGGATCAGAGTTGTTAGCATCACTTTTTTTTTCCTTTGTAGTTATACAATTAAGATAGACAGTGGTTTAGAAGAAAGAAACTTTGACGTTAAAAAAGAACCAACTGGATTTGAATCTCAGTTCTGTTACTACCTCTGTGACCCTAAGCAAGTCACTTTCCTTCTCTGGGTCTTGGGTTCTTGATCCGTAAAGAAGGGGTGAAAAAAGATGGATCACATGTTCTCTGTTTCCTTCCAGCTCTAAAACGTATTTTGTTGGGTTTTATCACTCAGTTTTATCCAACCATTTGTGACTCCATTTGGAGTTTTCTAGGCAAAGATATTGGGGTAGTTTGCCATTTCTTTTTTCAGCTCATTTTACAGATGAGGAAATTGAGGCAAACAGGGCTAAATGACTTTCCCAGGTTCACACAGCTAGTGTTGGAGGCCGGATTTGAACTCAGGAAGATGAGTCTTCCTGACTCCAGGCCCAGTCACTGTGTCATCAAGCTGCCTCCTAAATAATATGAACCATTGGTATCAAAGTAGTTACTGAAATTCTATTTTCCAAACATTATCTAGGATATGGTTCAAATATCATCTTTCCTTAATCCTCAAACTTCATTATTATGATTATGAGACCTGATAAATCCCCTTTGGTCAAATTATTTAAGAAGGAAGGAATATCATTTTCCACTTTTTGGATAAGCTTGTTAGTTAAAAATTAGTGAGCGTACATACATTAGTATCTTGGCTTTTCTGACTTTTTTTTTTCTATCTGATCGCAGTATTCTAACATTTCATTTCTTGGACATTCATTTCCTGGCAAGAAAACTGCACAAATCTTCAAAGCTAAACTGTGCCCTCAGCACACGGATTGTTTTCCCAAAATAGCGCTGGCAGGCAGGCACATTGTCACAAATTTGTTTGGTGACTTCGGACCTGGTCCTGCTAAAAGCACCATATAAAGTTTTCCAATTTGAAATTCAGGTTTTGTATTTGGGCCCCATGGAGCATCCTTAATAATTTAGACACGCAGGGCTTTGTGCTTCCTCAATACTAATTTGAACCATGTCAGGATTCTTGCAACATGATTGACAATCGCCAAAATTAGGAGCCAAAAAAGCTGTCATTCCATTGAATGTGAGTTCTTGGATTGTGAGCAGAGTACTTGAATTTCTCATCAGGAATCTTATACACACACACACACACACACACACACACACACACACACACACACACACACACACACACACACACTGCTCAATGGGTGATTTCCAAGCATCTAACATATATTTGACTGAAACAAACTGGAATAGACCACACACACAATACTAAATTAACTAAATAAGTCAGATGCATGACCATCAGCCACTCTAGTATAGAGAATGTTTACATTTTCGGGGGGAAAAATAAATCAAAGCATAATCTTCTCCCTAAAGTGATTCCTTATTGAAGATTCTGCTCTGAAACAGAACGGGAAGCCATGGGGAGTTGTGTCTATCTCTGAGGCCCCACATGTTTTCCCTCTTTTTCTGGGACATACTCCATGACTGATTAAGTGTGGCTCTATTTCATAGTGAATCCATACACTGCAAAGAGGAGGAAGAGACAGTGAGTTAGATTTACATCCTCCTTTGAAGAGCCACAGGAACCTTTGAATGCTTTGAAAGCAGACAAGGCCTCTGGTTTTTAAGATCATTCAAACCGCTCTCCTATACACACACACACACACACACACACACACACACACACACACCTCTCTCAGCTGAACTGTAATACTTGGACACTTGGTTTTTTTCTTCTGGCAGAGGATAACTAGAATTGCCAGGCTTTAGCTCTGAGATAAGTGTCAGAATTCCTCCGTCCCATCTACCCAGACAATTACTGCCCATCTTTCAAGGCCCATTTTAAATTTCCTGTTTTCCATAAAGCCTCATACAGCTAGGAAATGTGATGATGACCCCACTCTTCTCCACTCTCATTATGTTTTTCAAAAACAAGTTTTATTTATGCCCTCTGTTTCTACATCACAGTCAATATTTGCTGGAAAGGAGTGGGAAGTAGGGATGGAGGTCAAAATGGCGGAATACAGATCGCAACTCAGCTGAAATCTCTCAACATTCTCTTCCAAAAATCTTTAAAATAACTCCTCTAATCAAATTTTGGAGCAGCAAAGCCAAAAAAAAAACTGTCAGCATGAGACATTTTTCCAGCCTAAGATTAGGCTGACAGAAAAGATCAGTGACACCAGGGAGGGGACCTTCCCTGAGCTTGGCAGGAGCATCAGTGGTGGGCCTTGGAAGTGGCAGGGAAAGCATCAACAACAGGAGCTTTGGGACCTGTCAGCCCAGAGAGGGGAAAGGGGTCAAATAATTGTCCAGAAAAAGATTAGAGGACCTTTTGCTGACACTGGATGCAGCTGGTGCTGATTGGCAACTTGATTGCCCACACATAGTTCTGGGTTGCAATGGAAGAACTTACGGTCAATCACAAGGGAGCAGAGGTCCTGGTTAGAGCTTCAAGAAAGAGGGGAGCACTAGCACTTACAGGACAGGAGAGTAAGAGACCTAGTCACAGTTTCAGGGCCAAGAGGAACACTACCACTTGTGGCTTCTGGGAAGTGTGGGCCCTTCCTGGGTAAAGACAAGAGCACAGACCAGAAGAGCAATGATCACACCTCTCCCTGGATCACACCACCTTGGCAGCACCAAAAGCTTCAAAACTCTAAGAATCAGTTCTGAAAACAGCAGCACAAAAAAGACTGAAGCTTGGAGCAGCACCCCAACTTTAAAATAAAGTCTAAAACTGGAGAGGATTCTGGGAAAATAGCAGACTAGGTCAGAAAATTCTAAGCTCAAGATGTTCCCCCTATACAAGATTTAAAATGGCACCTTAGGGTGAACAAAGTGTGGGTGGAGATAAAGAAGAATAGGCAAACAACTGAGGTCTTCCTGGGACAATTTGAGAATACCTGAAGAAATATCCCAGGACGTGATTTGGTCCCTGTGTAAAGATACTCAGGCTAGGTTCCATTTTAACAACAAGCTGCAAGTCCTGGGGTTGGTTGGTTTGAGAGGGTGCCTCAGCCCCAGTCACTGGAACTTTTACCCATGGGATAGTGAGGGGAGTCCAGCATCTGAGCTGAGGAAGATCAAGGGAACCTCTGCTGACCAGGAACTCCAGACCCTGCTGTGCTGTAAAGAGTGGTGGGGGCAAGAAGGAACCAGCACATGCCCAGTGAGTGCAGAAGGAGTGGGGCAAAAAACTCCTGGCTGTGGGCACTTATGGAAGGTTGGAGGTTTGACTTTGGCTCCAGGCTAGAGGAGAAGAGATCTGGGGCAAGAGGCACTATTTCCCATACCCCAGGGCTAGAGGTGATTACAAAAATTAAGCTATTACCACAAAAAATGCACAGGCAAAGGAGAAAGAACCAACCATAGAAAGCTAATGTGGGAATAGAGATGTCCAGAGTTTATTTTCAGAGGAGGATATTGAAGTAAAGAAACCTCCAAAGAGTGACGTCAAATGGTCACCTGCCCAAAAAGAATTTATAGAAGATCTTCAAAAATCAAATGACAGAGATGAAGGAACAACTTAAAAAAAAAAAAAAAGAATAATCCAAGAAAAATAAGAGGGCTATGATACAAAAGTCAACCAATTAGAAAAGGAGATCCAGACTCCTAAGGAAGAAAATGACACCTTGAAAATTAGAATTGGGCAAAGTGAAGCCAGTGAAATCATAAGAGATCAAGAAATAATTAACCAAAATATGAATACTGAAAAAATAGAAGAGAAAATGAAACATCTTATAAGAAAAACAATAGATTTAGAGAATAGATCAAGAAGAGAAAATATAAAAATAATCAAACTAACTGCAAGTTATGATCAAAAAAGATTCTTGATACAATAATACAAGAAATAATTAAGGAAAATTGTCCTGAAGCATTAGAAGTGGGTGGGGAGGGGAGCAGAAATAGAAAAAAATCCATCCATCACCACTTAAAAGAGATCCTGTGAGGAAAACTCATAGGAATATCATAGTCAAGTTCCAAAACGACCAGTTCAAGGATAAAAAATTTAAAGAATCAAGATTAAAATATGGTAGTATCACAATTAGAATTACACAAGACCTAGCAACAGAGACATTAAAGAACCACAGGTCTTGGAACACAATATATTGAAAAGCAAAAGAACTGGGACTACTGCCAAAAAATATTGTACCCTGCAAAGTTAAGTATTATCCTGAATGGAAAAAACAAATGAACATTTAATAAACTCTCAGAATTTCAAGACTTTGTTAAAAAAAAAAAAGAATCCTGAACTTAATAGAAGATTTGACATGTAAGAACCAAGAGAAATATAAGTTATATAATAAGGACTGATTATAAGGGATACATAAAGATAGACCATTTACTTTTTATATATGTAAAATGTATGTCTAGAATTCTTATTAATAATCAGGTAGCTCATAAGAAAGATTGGGCTAAACCTGAGTATGATATGAATTTAAAAGTAAAACCATTTCAGAACAGCTAAAAAGAGTAATTATTTTATGCAAATAAAGTACAAAGGGAGAACTGATACAAAGAAATTAGATAAAGGAGGAGGGCTGGTCATTCTGGTTACCTACTTTCATCAGGAATGGGTATAAGAGGAAATAATACATATATATATTCAGTTGAGTATAAAAGTCTTTTAAATTCAGAAGAAATAAAATGGTAGTGGCATGGGGGGGAGAGGGCAAGGGAGGGATCTTTAGAGGGGAGAATGAGGGGATAGGTAAAAGGGGGCATAGAAGGGTGTTTAAATTTATGGGAAAGGGAGGATAAGGGAGGAATCCTTGGAAGGGACTTAGCAAGTAATAGGAGGGCAAGGTAGTATGTAGAAGTCAAGTAGAGGAGGCAGGGGGGATAGGAAACAAGAGATATGCACAAATATAAAACCAAAGATCAGGAGTAGAATATGTTTGGGATAGTATATGTCTATATATGTATGCACATATGCATATGTGTGTGTATATCTATAGCTATAGAGAAACATATCTAAACTTTATTGTAACCTTCTGAGGAGGTGGGGGAAGGGGAAAAAAAGAACAAAGTAAAACAGTGCACAGCAAAGAACAAAAGAAAATTCACAAGAAGCAAAGAAATGACAGACAATTCTCAACACAATGTATATTATTTATCATACAGGCTTTCTTGAAATGAACATTTATTGACATATTTTGCATTCTCTTATGTTCTGCTATGCATATGACATATTTTTCCCATTTTTACTTTATATTTAAGTTCCAACATTTAAGTTTAAAATATGTTTTTGTTCCTTTTTTCTATTCTGTAGTTGTATTCTGGTGTTTGAGTCTAAAATAAATTTTTTTAAAATAAAACAAAGTCCAAAATCAAGAAATAGACTGAAAATAAAATGAACAAATACAAAACAAAAATAGAACATGGCCATAAAAAGCTATTACAGTGGAAGGGAAGACCAAGACATAAAATTAGAAGACAACAATGTGAAAACAGCTACGAGCAAAGCCTCAAAAGAAATGATCATTGAATCCAAGTCCAACAAGTATTCTTAGAAGAGTTAAAGAAAGAGATAAGAGTGATAGGAGAAAAATTGGGGAAAGAAATGAGAGTGATGTAAGAAAGTTATGAAAAGAGAAATTGGCTGCTTGGCTAAAAGAGACACACAAAAAAATACTGAAGAAAATATTACCTTAAAAAAATTGGCCTAATGGTAAAAGGAAGCACAAAAAATCACTGAAGAAAAGAACTCCTTTAAAAGCAGAATACATCGAATGGAAAAGGAGATACAAAAGCTCACTGAAGAAAATAATTCCTTAAAAATTAGAATTGAGCTAGTGAAAGCTAATGATTCCATGAAACATCAAGAAAAAATAAAATCTGAAAATAGAAGAAAATGTGAAATATCTCATTGGAAAAACAACTGAACTTGAAAATAGATCATGGAGAAATAATACAGGAATTATTGGACTACCTGAAAGCCATGATCAGAAAAAGAATGAGACATCATATTTCAAGAAACTAAAAAATAAAACTGTACCCAATACTTTAAATCCAGAGGGTAAAATAGAAATTGAAAGAATACATTAGTCATCTCCTGAAAGAAATCCCAAAATGAAAACTCCCAGGAATTATAGTCAAATTCCAGAACTCTCAGGTCAAAGAGAAAATATTGCAAACATCCAAAAAGAAACAATTCAAATATTGTGGAGCCCTAGTCAGGATCACATAAGATTTAGCAGCTTCCATCTTAAAGGAGTGGAGAACTTGGAATATAGTAGTCCAGAATGCAAAGGAGCTAGGATTATAACCAAGGATAATTTACCTAGCAAAACTGAGTATAATGCTTCAAAGATAAAAGTGGACATTTAGTGAAAGAGGATTTTCAAGTATTCCAGATGGAAAAACAGAGCTGAATAGAAGATTTGACATTTAATCACAAGACTCAAGAGAAGCCTAGAAGAGTAAAAATGAAAGAATAATTATAAGGGACTCAATAAAGTTAAACTGTTTATATTCTTATATGGAAAGAAGAAACATGTAACTCCTAAATCCTTTATCATTATTAGGGCAGTTAGAAGGAGTATACATTGATAGAGGGCATGAGTCAACTACATTGGACTGATTTTTTTTTTGTTTAATGAAGGGTTGAGAAAGAGGGATGAATTGGGAGAAGGGGAAAAAAGATGTAGAATGGAGAAGACTTTCTCACATAAAAAAGTCATGCAAGGAAGAGATTTTACAGTAGAGGAAAATGGGGGAGGGGTAATGTTTGAACCTCACTTTCATTGAAATTGGTTCAAAGAGGGAAGAATGTATAGTAGGTGATAAATTTTTTTAAAAATGTGTTAAAGAATGAATGAAATTTATCTAATCTGAAAACAACTTTTTCAGTCATTGAAACCTAGAACAAAAAGTTGAGAGTTTTTATTTCCCTATTCCTAGGTGGTACAATGGATAGAGTATTGGGTCTCACATCAGGAAGACCTGGTTTTAGATCTAAAGGCAGATGCATACTAGTTGTATGACCCTGGGCAAGTCACTTAATTTCTACAGATGTAGTTTTTTTTTTAATTTTAACTTTTATTTATTTTAGTTTACATCATACATTTCCACGAGATTTTGAGTTATAAATTTTCTCATCTTTCCCCTACCCACCACCCCAAAACAGCCATCCCATTGTATAACCCTTCCCCCAATCTATTCTCTCCTATGTCCTCCCCCAGTACCCCTCTGACTTTCTGGTAGGGCAGGATGGATCTCCCTACCACAATGCCTGTGTATCTTAAGTTCCAGTTGGATGTAATTAAAAATAATAATAATAATAATTATATATATACATATATTTTTTAACATTTGATTATAGAACTTTAAATTCTAGATTCCTTCTCTTCCTCCCTCATCACCTACCCCCAGTGGAAGGACAAGCAATTAAATACAGGCTGTACATGTGTAGTTACACAGAACCTCTCCACAGTGGGCATATTATGAGAGACTGATTATATGTCCCTCCTTTCTATCCCACCCCCCACCTTGTTCTATTTTCTACCCTGTCCCTGTCCCTTTACAGAAGTGTGTACTTGCATCAACCCTTCCCCCCCACCCTCCCCTCCGCTCCCCTCCGTCATCCCACCTCTCATCCCCATCTCACCTACTGTCCTGTGTGGCAAGATACCCAGTTTAGAGTTTATGTCATTCCTTCCCTAA
>CM053582.1:507449884-507466279 GCA_028627135.1 Pseudochirops cupreus
GTATTCTCTCCTTTGAGGAATTAGTTACATGAACTGGGCTTCCTTAACCCAGAAAAGAAAAACAAAAGAAAGCAAAAACTAGAACTAAAGGTAAAAATGGGACAAATGGATAGAAATTAATAGAATTTAAAGTTAGAAGGAAACGCAGATATCACCTAATTTCTCATCTTATCAAGAGGAGTTAAATGACTTATGTAAGGTCATATAAGTAGTAAGGGACAAAGTTGGGCTATTCAATTAGATCTGTAACTATGGCAGGGCAAGCAGGGCTTTGTACCAAGGTGCACATTTTGGAAGGGAATAGGAGGCATATGTATTACCTTAGTGGGCAGACATGATTTTTCCTGTGGTGGTCTAGAGAATGCTGTTTCTGTGTCTCATGTAGAGGACATCACCATCTTTCCAGACACCCAGCATCCCAACCCAAGCATTGTCCTCCAGACTTCACTTTTATTTACCCTACATATTTACACCATTGTAAAACTTTGTCATTTCCACTTTCACAACATTTCTCATTTTTTTCCCTTTCTCATCATGCACATGGTGACCACTCTGGATTCATGTCCTAATAATCTTTCACCTAGAATATTGAAATAGCCTTCTAACTCACCTTGCCTCAAATATTTTCCAACTCCAATTTGTCTTCCATTCATTTGACAATGGGAATTTAGAGATTGTAGGAAATGTCACTCTCCTTTTGCCCATCAACAATTTTCTATGACTCCCTATTACTGCTTTAATTATTAAATTAAATGTATAAATATATTATTTTATTATTTATATTATTTATTATTTATTATTATATAATATATTTTAAATATATTATATTAAATATATATTAAATTAAATATATAAATAAAAATATTAATTAAATATAGCATCCTCTGACAATCAAAAGTTTTTCATAACCTGCCCCCTTTCTACCTCTCCAATCTTCTTCTTCTTCTTTTTTTTAATAATTGTTTATTTATTTACTTACTTTTTGGAGGGCAGGAGTTAAGTGACTTGCCCAAGGTCACAGGGCTAGTAATTGTTAAGTGTCTGAGGCCAGATTTGAACTCAGGTCCTCCTGACTCCAGGGCCAGTGCTCTATTCACTGCACCACCTAGCCACCCCCCTCTCCAGTCTTCTTACACTTTGTGATACAGCTATACTAGCCTACTTCCTGTACCTTGTATAAGGGCATTCTATACCCCACCTTAGTGGTTTTGGACTGGGTGTCCCCATACCTGAAATGTACTCTCTCCTTACTTCCACTTCTTAGTTCCCTAGCTACTTTCAAGACTCAGCTCAGATCTCACCTTCTATAGGAAGTCTTTCCCAGTCCCCACAGCTGTTAGAATCTTCTCCTCTCAGATTACTCACCTTTCACTCTGTATGTGTCTATTACATACCTCGTTATTTACATGTTCTATCCCCCTATTAGACTGTGAGATTTTTTGAGAGTAGAAATTGTTTTTGCCTTTCTTTATATCCCTAATGCCTGACTGACGCATGTTAAGCATTTAAAAAACACTTGTTGACTAACTCTCAAATCACAGTCTTGCACCAATATACGTGCAGTGAAACACAAGTTCCTTCCTTGGACGCCAGGACACTACTCCTAGCATCTTTTCACCATGGATTCTTTCTCCTACTGTTTACCTGTGTCCCAGTTATTGATGTTCAGAGGTTTGTCTGATATTAGATGAGGGCCCACAGTGTCATAGAGGACAGACATTCCTACTGTAGGTACAGTCATGCTGGGTTAGGGGGTGTCTTATGGTCCTCTGCTGGCCTGTGCTTATGGGACAACCCAAATGGACAGCAGTGAGGAAGCAGAACTACCAGACACGTATTTGGCTTCTGTTTTCTTGTGCAAGGATATTTGGTCTAGAAAGAGAGAATGAAAATGCTTATCAGGAAGTTTAAACTTAAGTTAAGTGAAGAAATGGAAAGAAAGCCTAAAGCTTTCTCAAATAGTTCAAATCACCAGGCTTCAATGAACTAGAGTGTCAAAAAAAACAAACAAACAAACCCAAAAAACCAAGAATGTCATTTCTGAATCCTTGCCACTGACCTTTAAAAAATCATGGCTATTTGGAGAGGTACGATAGAACTGGAGAAAGGCAAGTGTTGTTCTGATTTTCAGTAAAAGGGAAACAGTTGGAATGATCATTTATTGAGCTGTGAACTTGGAGCTGGTTCCAGGGAAAATTTTGGAATGTATAATTAAATGGAATATTCAAAAATATATACCTAATTTTCTTCAGATCTTAGCAAAGCAACTGGCACACAATAAATGCTTATTGATTGATGCAAGGCTCAGTTCATGTGCCACCACCAATAGGAAGCCATTCCTAATTTCTCCAGTTGCTAGTACCCTTCCCTTCTGGAAATTATTTTGTATACACAACCCAACTAATTGCAGAAGGCCCAGGCATCTGGACTGAATCAATCAATCAATCAAAAGAAAACTAGGTGTGAATAAGTACTTAATCAATTTAAAAGGATTATAGGGGTTTGGGGTTGTTGAATAAAGGTAGATGAAACCCCCCAGGAGACATCTTGTGATTGGCTGGAGAAGATCAAGTCATTCTCTTGAGCAACATATAAAAACAGCTACTCTTGAGGGGGTCATTTCAGTGAGAAAGGACTCCACATGTGAGAACTGAGGACTTTCTGCCTTGGCAGAGAGAAGCTCTTAGAAGGAGGAGGGGGTACTTTTCTCTCACTTTTCTCCTTTCTCTCCACTGACCATGTTACCAGTGGATAAAAAGGAAGCATTTCTTGTTGGCCTCAGGAGAAATAAGAAAGTAATGCAGGCTAGATGAGAGTATAGTAGGTAGATTCAGAATTAATTCAATGATCAGACCCAGTCAGTCAAGTCAATCAACCAACGGGCATTTGTTAGTGCTCACTGCATGTCAGGCACTGTGCTAAACTCTGGTGCTACAAAAAACAGCAAAACAACTCATGCCCTCCAAGAAAATTCTAATGTAATATGTGATATAACGTAAAAGACAACATGTCAGACCTATGATTTCATTGGTATGAGAAAATTCTGATAAGGAAAATCTTTCAATATGAAGATATTGACATTTTAAATGTATAAATAAATTATAAATTTATATAAATTATAAATTACATTTATAATGGGAACTAAATTTGGGAGTATATTTTATTACTTCAAAAGACAGCTTGCTATAGAGGATAGATAGCAAGCTATGGAGACAGGAACACCTGGATTTAAATCCCTCTTCCTATACATTGGCCCTGGGCAAATCCAACCTGTCATTTCCAGCAAAAGGGACATTTTTCAGCACCAGTTTCATAGTTAGTTCTAATTGTAAGAAAATGCTTCCTAATATTGAGTCTAAATCTACCTCCCTATAACTTTCAACCATTTGGACAGATTACATCTATCTATCTATATCTGTCTATGTATCCATATCTATCTATCTATCTATCTATCTATCTATCTATCTATCTATCTATCTATCTATCATTTATCATGTATCTATCATTATCTCTATTTCTAGCTATTATTCTCTCTCTCTCTCTATCTGTCTTTGTCCCTCCCTCTCCCCCATCCCAGTTTTTTAATCTTTCAGTTTCTTGGACAATTCCCTAAGATTGTAAGTTGCAGAGTAGGTGCTGATTTGCATTGAGAGAGAGAGTTTCTCAATCTGGGGGTTCCTTATGCCAATGGAATTCTAAGTCTAGTCCCTAACTCCCATGTACATATAGTTTCATTAGTAGTCACTTAAGCCTACTGTGATTTGAATGGGGGGCTTTGTTTCAGAATCAATTATGTATTGTCATCAGTTTCTGATATAAGCACCTTATCATGGTCATACAGTGTAGATCCAGATAAAACCCATTATCCAGTTTTGTTGACTTTCCATTCATGGCACTTGTATTAATAGAGCTCTTTATATTCTCCCCAGAAGTTGATTTTTTCCCAGTCATTAATTTGAGCACTTCTAAATAAAAGGTTTTCCTAGAGACTGACAGGGGTGTTTGAGTTGGACAGTGGAACTGAGCCCTTTACTTAGCTGGGTTCACACTTGTAAAACTGGAAGAAGGAAGATACCACCCTACTGCTGGGGGAGTTAACAGTTTAAACAGCTAAAGCAAATAGTATATTTAAAGTTCATGATGTCCAGATGACAGGCTTAACATCAACCTTGTGAGAGGGTTCCAAAAACTTGATGTGCCATCAAAAATGTTTATTTTTTAAAAACCAGGTTTTCCCTTACTTAGCAGGCAATTGTTTATCTGATGTGGCCTCTGTGATCAGATTAGGGGCAGCTTGGCAGTGCAGTTGGTAATGCACAGGGCCCAATGTCCAGAAGGTCTGAGTTCAAACCCAGCTCAGACATTTAATAACTATGTGACCCTGGACAAGTCACTTAATCCGTGTCTGCCTCCATTTCCTCATCTGCAAAATGAGATAATAATGGTACCTACCCCTCAAGATTGTTATAAGTATCAAATGAGACGAAATCTGGAAAGCGTTTAGCAGAGTGCCTGGCACATTGTAAACACTAAAAATTAGCTGCTATTAATTCTTATTGTTGTTACTATTATTATCAGATATGGGATGTGATATAGAAATGGACCTGAGATAAGATTGGAAAAAAAGGTGTAGAGAGTACAATATCTGAGCCATAATCTTATTTTTTGTTTTTGATTTATGTTCTTTGCATGCCTGGTCTAGTTTTAATCATCCCAGGGTTGTAATGGGAGACACCGTTGTCTCAATATTAGTGGCTATTTCAAATATACACTCTTCTATCAACTACAAACAGATGTATTCAGGAATTTTTTTTCTGGATGAGGTTGCAGTATAATTGCTAAGCCAGATAAATGTCTTTTGAATTTAGCTACTGTTTTAGACTTGTATAACAACAGTTAATACCATTTTTATAAGGGGCCACTGTTAAATCTAACATAATGCCACCGGGTGCTTGAGAGAAGTATTTTTCAGTGTTGGGCCAGTAGAAGTATGAAAGGAAAAGGGAAAGGGAAGGAAAAAAGAGCATTTTTTAAAATGCCTACTATGTCTTAGGTGCTGTGCGAAGCACTTTACAAATATTATCTCGTTTGATCAATATATTTAATTGATAGTAACCTGCCTGATCTGGAAATAGGTTATTCCAAAATAAAATGGAATCAAAATATAATTTATAACTCAAATTAGAAAAAGGGCTATTTGGGTACTCCATTTTCTAGGAAATTTGTTCAACTTTTAAATACCCAAGGAAAATCCTGAAGGATTGACACCTATATTTCTTTTGGATTTCATTTTATTTTTTCTAAGTGTAATTCATGTAAAAGACAATTTGCAAAGGGAATTTTTCAAAGAATCTTGCAAAATTATTTAAGGAAGAGCAGACAAAGTTTTGGGGATTGACCTCAAGATAAAAAAGAGGTGTATAGATTTCAACGAATCAATCAATCATCCGGCGTTTGTTAAGAACCTACTATATGACAGAAACTGTGCTGGGCATGGTATGAAAGAAAAAAATAAAGTAGTCTCTGCCCTTAAGGACCTTACATTCTAATTCATTAAGTGATTACATTTACTCTTTTTTGTTGTTGTTCAGTCTTGGTTCAGTGTGACTCTTCATGACCCTATTTTGGGATTTTCTTGGCAAAGATACTCTAGCTAGCTCATTTTTACAGATTAGGAATTGAGGCAAACAGGGTTGAGTGACTTGCCCAGGGTCATATAGCTAGTGTGTGTTTAATCTTTTAGTTCTGTGTTAATTTTGTGTGCTTCTCATAAATAAAATTTGCATCTCAACTGCTCCCCTTGTCCCCAACTCCCAAGTGGAAATAGATTACTGAATATCTAGCAAAACAGAGAAAAATATCTTGAGAGCACTGACAAGATGAAATGAGGTAGGTAGATTTAATTACATAATTATATTTCATTTTCTGTCCTGGGTCCTTATCTGTTTTCATCTGATAAATAGAAAGCACCAATCAAGGTTTACTTTGGGAACATCAGAATTTGCATTATGTTTATATCTGTAGAAACAGCAAAAGTCTCATGGCTTCTATGAAAATACTCAAGAAAACAAGACATAGAAATATGGGTTAGGCATTATTTTATTCCACAAATGCAAAAGACTCATCTGAGTCCCTAAAGAATTAAGACAATTTACCTTCCCTCTCCAGTAAGTCTCCACTCACCCAGGGTCGTATATAATCCTTCATATTTCTAATACTACCTTGGGGTTGAAATCCTATGTTTTCTTCACTGAATCTTCCCTCCTCCTACCCTCCTCACTGCTGTACCAAACACTCCATGAAGCACTTGAAGTTGCTGGATAGTCATACAGAATCAGAGATTTAAAACTGGAAAGGACCTTAGAGGCCATCTAGTTCATCTTTGTATTATAGACTAGGAAATTCAGGTCTAGCAAGATTAATCAATTTATCCACCATCATACATGTGTAGTAGGTGATAGAAGTAGAATTTGAACTGTATGGTCGGTAACCTTCCTTCCCTTGAGAAGGGCTGCATTCCCTAGTAACCTATTTTCTTGTCACTTAGTTCATTAGTCATATCTGACTCCTTGTAACCCCTTTTGGGATTTTCCTGGCAAAGATTCTGGAGTGGTTTACCATTTTCTTCTCCAGTTCATTTTACAGGTGAGGAAACTTAGTCAAAGAGTATTGAGTGACTTGCCCAGGGTCACACAGCTAGTAATGTCTGAGGCTGGATTTGAACTCAGATCCTCCCGACTCCAGGGCTGGTACTCTATTCACTACACTACTTAGCTGCCTCCCTAAAACTTATGAGATGTTCTATAAATTACAGAGCTACCTAGAGTTGAAATTTCTCTGTAGGGAGAAAACTCATTATATTGTAAGGTCCTCAAAGTCAGGGGTTGTCTTTTTGCCTTTCTTTGTATCCCTGATGCTTAGAATGGCTCCTGGCATACAGTGGTATAATAGTAATGAAATCTGAAGATCCCTTTGTACTGCTAAACTGACAGGTGCTTAGCATCTAGTTTCACATTAAGCCTCTGTTAAAGAAACAGAACGTATCAATTCCTGTTGCTGATGTAACAGGAAGCGGCTAAACAGGGAACCCCTGTTGCTGATGTGACAGGAAGGGGCTGAACATGGAGCAGCAATACTGTATATAAGGAAAACCACTAGCTGGGAAAGTCAGAATTTCCTGGGAACTTGTGTGGCGAAGCTTCTTTGGAGGACCAGCTGGAGCTACAGAAGACTGAGGAAGCATAACTGTGGTGTCAGTATTTTGTCTGTTTGTGGCTTTGTTAAGCCTTGACTTCCCAAGGATAGACACTGTGAAGGATTTAAGGTGGACTGGACACCATGAGCTTCAGTGTGGGACAAGGACTGCATGGAGAGCTGGACAAGGAGCTGGGAGTTTGTCAGCCTTTGAACTCGGGTGACAGTTTGGTGAATCCAGGTAGGAGCTGGGACCATGGAAGGGGATCCATGGAATCTGAGAGCCTACCCTGAGTCAAGCTGAAAGAAGACTTTACTTGGATACTGTGTACTGACTGAGAAGATTGTGATTTACTTGTGACCAAGGGGTGGATGGCCTGTGTATTTTCTGGTGATTGAATAGTGAATGATGACTGAATAATGACTGATTTGTAACTTAGTGTGCTCCATGAGTGGAGAACTTTGACTTTTGTATTTTTTGACCCTTAAGGAGGCAAGCCTCCCTAAAGATGAGTGAATGATTGAGTTGATTGAATGATTGAGTTACTAAGTGATTGATTGCCTAAATTATCGTATTTTGTTCAAAACTATGTGACTACTGTGGTGAAAACTATGTGGCCATTTTAGTGATAAATTGTTGTGAATGCCATATTTTTATTTTCTGTGATAAGTTGTAATATTCTGAATGCTTTATCTTGATTTTCTGTGAATATTTTGCTCTGACTTGTTATTGAATAAATAGAGGAGTGTTCACTATACTATGTAATCAGAACTTTGAAAGCTGTTCACAGCAGCTATCCTCTGGAAAGCTGCTTGTGCTTGGCTTTACAAGTGGGTATATAATAAATGCTTATTGACTGACTGCCTTATGGTTCCTAGAGAATCCAGTCCCTTTCTCCCTGATCTGCACAGTCCATGTAATTAAAAAAGCTAGAGTAAGGCAAAATGCTTCCTGTTTCATATCATGCCTTTCTCTTTTTGGGCATCAATGGTTACTGTGTATGTGACCCAGATCTCAGAATCACAGGGTCTCTGAACTAGAAGGAATCTCAGAGGCCATCTAAGCCATTGCATACCTGAATAAGAATTTTCTTTACAGCATCCCTGAAAAGAGCTCATCCAGCTGTGTTTGTTCCTTGAAAGAATAGGTATAAGTCCTTGGATTAAAATTCTTCAAGGGCAGAATACTGAGAAGTTCTCAAGGATGGAATTGTAAAGACAACAAAACATTCCAGCAAAAAGGAAAATCAGTAATATCTAAGGAAATAAGTGTGGGTGCCATCTTAGGTTTTTAAGACATACATGAAAAATGGAAGTCAGATAGCAATGATTTCAAAAGCATGACACAGTTTAAGAAGAGCAGTCAGCATTACAAAAGACAAGTTCATTGATTTATAGTTTCTGGATTCTATTCTCTTTCCTTACAAAGGCAGGGAGCAACTTTTCCCCTTCTCTATGACTGCAGCAACTCTTCCATTCTCCGTGCTCTTTCTAAGACCACTGGTAGTGGTGCAGCAATTATACCTGCCATGTCCTTAGACTATAGCTCATCTGGACCTGATAATGTACCTTCATCAAGGCAATGGAGCATTTTTTTTTTACTGTGTCCCTGTTTTTCTTTCTTGGGGATCTAACTTCCCAGAGTTAGTTCCAAAGGCAGCAAGGTGGTTTCACAGTTATCCAGGCCTTTAGAGAGGAACAACAGTGTTCAAATTCAGCCTCATTTACTAGCTGTGTGATCCTAGGTAAGTCACTTAACCATTCTTGGCCATGGTTTCCTCAACTGTCAAATGATAATAATAGTATGGGAATCAAAAGTGTGTGTGTGTGTGTGTGTGTGTGTGTGTGTGTGTGTGTGTGTGTGTTATTAAAAAACTTCCTAGGGTCATTGTGAGCTAATGAGATAAAATTGTAAAGTGCTTAGCACAGTGCCTGGAATACATTATAGGTGCTTAATAATACTTGTTCCTTTCCTATTAGTCATTTTTGTTCTGCTTTTTCTAGTCCAAAGATAATTCTCCTTGACAGAGAAAAAATAAAATCAAACTAAGAATGTAAAAACTTTGTCTTTTCTCTATCAGAGTCATTAGCTGATGCTCTGCTATGTCTGCTAGTGTTCCGGTAGCTTCTGACTTGGCCCAGGATCACCTTGGGAATCCACTTTCACCTCTATCCACTGTCAACTCTCAGGTAATTCATAAGGTTCCCTAAACAAGGCCACAACAACAATGCCAGAATGAAAGCCTCATCCATATTAGTCTTGTTAACAAGGCATTGACCCCGACTAAAAGCTCACTTTGTCAACCAAGATGAATCTCCTATTTGCATTCCAGTCTAACATCTGGCAAATAGTCATTTGCACAGTAGTTTGCTACAAGGGTTTTAGCCAAGAGAGCTACTAAAAAGAAGACAAAAGACTGGAATCTGCTTTGAGCCTTTCTGCAGGGGAAGGGGAATTCTGCAATCTCCCAACCTGTTTACTGCGTCCGTCAGTCTGATGTAACACCTATGTATGTACAAAGTGCAAACTGGAGAGGAGAAAGTGAAAGAAATGCAGGGATGCACTTCTGGTCTAAGTCATCATGGAGAACAAAATATTCCCTACAAGAACAGAAGGGCTTCAAGGGGGAACAAAGGATTAAAATGGAAGTAAAGAGGTAGAAGGGAATTCTTATCCATGTTAGAAAGCTTGCGTGGGGGGGAAGGTGACACAAATACAGGAAGTAGAGAAATCAGTAAAATTCATGTCTGTATAATGGGCAAGAGGTTATTCCTTTGGGAAATAGAGCTTGGCCATCTTGGGAGGAAGTAGCTTCTTGACTTCCAAGAAATACTGTTGTTTTTCAAGTCATGTCTGACTCTTTGTGACCTCATTTAGGATTTTCCTGGCAAAGACACTGAAGTGGCTTTCCATTTCCTTCTCAGGCTCATTTTATAGATGAGGAACAGAGGCAAGCAGGGTTAAATGAGTTGTCCAGTATCTGAGGCCAGATTTGAACCCAGGAAGGTGAGTCTTCCTGACTTTGGGCCTCATACTCTATGAACTGGGTCACCTAGCTGCATAAAATGATGATGTGGTTCTAAAGCTAAACTAATTCAATAAGGGTCAGAGGAAGAAAAGAAAAAAAAAAGTACCCCCTGCTGAGGGGGTACTAAAGGAGCTATTCCTATCTGTTGATATCAGCAATAGAGAAGGACCCTGTTTTTCTAATGTATAGATCTAGGATGTGATAGAAATCACCCCAAAGTGATCAAACCTGGCAACTACTAGTATTCACTTATGGTGATTCTCATGAGGACACATGATACTGGCCCAGATACTGGCCCAAAAAATTAAGAAGGAAAAAAAAAACCAACAACACACCTGAGCATGTAATGGGTGGAGGTGGGAATTAGGTGATATTTTCATTGCTCTTTGTGCTTGAAAGGAGTGAATGTAGAAGAGACATTCAGACATGGAAAGTGAATATTTGGCAAAGAAGATAAAGGGATAATAGTTAATAGAGCTGAGAGAGATTTCAGAGGTCAACCTATTTTATGGACAAAGAAGCTAAGGTCCAGAGAGGTTTTGGTGACAGGTCTAGGGCCATACATAATTAAGTAGCAAAGTCAGGATTTGAACCCCTGTCCTCTAACTTCAAAGCCATCACTCTTCGTGCTGTACCATAATGCCTCTTACCTTGATGTCTAAGAATGAGTTTGGGATTGATGTACCACAACTTGAAATATAGGAATAATGGTCTTTCTTGTCAAAGGATTGCACTTAATAAGGTTCACTAAAAACATATTTTCCTGCTGACTTCTGAATCTCATCAAGAGAATTTTAAACTGAAGAGGGGGACCATGGGTATAGGATGCAGCATATAGCTTCAGATTTTTAAATTTAATTTAATTTTTTATAGTTACATTTACTTTTATTTACTTTATTTTAAGGAATGGTTCTTTGGGAGCAGTTGAAGGGAGGAATATAATGGGGAATAGAGATGAGATGAAAGCAAAATAGATCTGACAAGCTGGTTGCTATACAGGGTATCAGTTACAATAGAGGAACAATATTAGACTAGGAAGAGAGGATCAGTGATTCATAAAAGAAAATAGCCAAGGAGAGAACCAGCAGGAAAACTCATTTCTTCAAATATCTGTCTATCTATCTATCTATCTATCTATCTATCTATCTATCCATCCATCCATCCATCCATCCATCCATCCATCCATCTATCCATCCATCCACCTATCCACCCGTCTGTCCATCTGTCTGTCTATCTATCTATCTATCTATCTATCTATGTCTTATTTGAACAGGGTAGGGATTCCTTTTTAAAACAATATTTTATTATTTTCCAATTACATGCAAAAACAATCTTTAGCCATTGTTTTTACAAATTTGATATGCTAGAGATTCTAAAACAGAGCAACCAATTTGACCCCATAGGTATCTCTGAGTCTTGGTGGAATGGAACACCTTCTTGGAAGCCTGAAATATAGAAAATCATATATAGTAGCATTCACAATGATCAATTACAAAGTAACTTCATTTATGACATCATGTCTTTGTGAGATTGGGTTTTCAGCAGACGCTGTGATAAAAAGCACACACCAAGCAAAAATTATTGTGGAACAGGAAATGAAGGTGTTGGTTTTTTATCTGATTCCATGGTTTGAGAAACTGTTCAGTGCTTGACAGGCAAACATGTCCCTTTGGTAACTACTCATGTTAATATAAGAATGGAATGAAAAAAATTATTTCAATTTATGTGTATTGTTGTTTCACATTGCTAAACCATTAGGACATAAATTCTTATTTTTAACAACTGACCTAGCTACTTAATAAACAGAACTGTTAGGTATTTTCTTGACTAAAGAATGCCATGAAAAAAATATTGAAGACACTAAGGACACCATGAACCAAGAAAGTTTGGGAACCCCTGGGCTAGATGATACCTGAAATCTCTTCTAATCCTCATTCTGTGACCTCCTTATCCTGTTACAGACCATCTAGCTAGAAGGCAGAATTAGCTTAAGATCACAGGAGAAAGATCTCCAACCTGTCATGGAAGCATGAGAAGTAATGATGGGGAATTTGAACTTTCTTGTCTGTTTGCAAATATTCTCATTCTGCTGGCATCAAAGCAGCTGGTAAATTTGTAACTTGCCTTAGGAATCATTTCATCCCTCAAATGCAAGAAGAAATGATGAGAGGAAATCTTATTCTGCAATGATTCTGACTGAGAAAGAAGCACCGATTGCTAAAGAAAAAAATGTTAGGAACCTTGGGGGCAAATGACCAATCACTCCATCATAAAGTTCCTGCTAGAAAGGGAGAGGGAAAGCTTTGCATAGTAGGTCATATACTTTAGCTTTGAAGATAGCAGATTTCAAAGGATTTAGAAAAGAGATGGGTAGAAATCCTTTGGCCCAAAACACATCAACCCCAGAGATAGTGGAATCATTCAAGAGTGAAATTAAAAATTCAAATGGAAATTGATAAGCTGGAGAAGAGCCAGCGGATATCAACCAGAATGGTGAAGGGCCTCAAACGTATGTCCTATGAAGACTGGTTGAAGTAACTCAAGATGTTTAGCCTGGAGAAGGGAAGACTAAGGAGGAAATGATAACTTTCCAAATATTTGAGAAGAGGGATTGTGACAAAGATTAAAGTCTTTCTGTGGCAAAACTAGAAACTGTGGATGTAACCTGTAGAGAACTTCCCATAGTTGGGCTTAATGTAAGGGAAATCTTTTTTGGGGGGACGGAGAAGGGACAGTCAGGATTAAGTGACTTGCCCAGGGTCACACAGTTAGTAAGTGTCTGAGGCCAGATTTGAACTCCAGGGCTGGTGCTCCATCCATTGCACCACCTAGCTGCCTCTAAGGGGAAAACTTCTAAACAGTTAAATTTGGGACACCCTTAGAAGCAGTGGTCTCCCTCTGTGGGACATCTTCAGCTAAGAGGCTGATTGCCCACTTACTATGTATGCTAGAGTGAGATCTTTTTTCCTGTTGAGGGTTGTTTTAGAAGGCTGGTGAAATCCCTTCCAACCTGGGGATTTTGTGATTCCATTATTCTGGGCTTGCTTACTTGTCCCTTTGTCAGAAATGTCAGAAAGGAGAATTTTTTGTTCAGGTGTGGGTTAGACCTGTAATTCTGCATATGAATTATACACTGAGGGAAGGTACCATAATAACAACTCACATTTAAATAGCACTTTCCTCACAAAAGCCCTTGGGAAGTAGATAGGGCAGGTATGATTACCATTATTTTGTAGATGGTGCAATTGAGGGTTAGAGCAGGTAAGTGATCTTCCGATGTTCACAAAGCTAGTTAATGACAAGAAATGAGAGTACAGCTCAGGTGTTCTGGTGTCGTATCTACTGTTCTTTCCACAATATCACCCTCCTTCTACCTATCCTAAGTATTCACACAGGTCTTTGTGCTTTTCTGATGGCTCTCCTTTTTGTCTAGAATGGTATTCCTCTTAATGGCCATCTCTTAAAATCTCTGGTTTCCTTCAAGACTCAATTTAAGCGTATGATGCATCTGTACGATGCTTTTCCTGGTCCCTTCCAGCTACAAGGAATACATTTCCCTAACCCCTCCATTGGAATATATTTGCTTTTGTCTTTGATTCTCTATCATTTCACACGTAGTAGACACATAGTAAATGTTTATTGATTGGTCTTTGGAATAACCTGCTGCGGTTTATACATATTTTCTGAGTCAAGGTTAAATTCTTTAGTAGAGTAAGCCATTTAGCAAAATTGAGAAGTTGGTACATTCCAAAACAGAAACCATTTTCTTCTTTCTTTCCCTGCCCTCTCCCCATCACCATCCATGCCTTCCAAGACATGGCCTTTCTGTCCCTTAAGCTGCCGTTGCCCTCTTTCCCATCATCAAAATGTTCAGTACTAGAACAGTGTTGCTCATAGTAGGTGCTCAACAGATAGTTTTCAAACATTTGAACGGTAGATTTGGAGTTAGGACACCAGAGTTGAACTCCTGACTTTGCTACCACTTGTCTGGGTGGACATGGACAAGACATTTATTTATTTCTTAGAGCTTTGATTTCCTCAGCAATAAAATGAGAGACTTGTAGTCAGATGGTTCATAAGGTTCCTTCTCCTTCCAGATTTTTATACCATCTATTGCCTGGAAATAATGACCTTGCTAGGTCATTTATTCCCTAGCAAGAATTTTAATCCTCTTTCCCAGGATTTCAGTTTTAAGTCTTTTAATTTTTCTTTTATTCAAGCATCCAAGTGAAGGGTTAAGATTTTGACCATCAATGGGGCGGAAGAATTTTTCCACTACTCTTAAAATAATCCTATAGCAAGCATTTTCTATTCTACCTACATATAAGAAGTGACTCAATTCTAGGGAAATATATATTACTTGAAATCATTTCTCCTATTATAAAGAATATAAGAAATTCTGAGAAACAAGGAATAGTATCAATTGTGATGTTATTAATCTTTCTATTTAACATGATGGATTTTCCAACGTGTGAAAATCTGGGTTGCTTTGCCTCTTTATAGGTTAGGTCTTTGTAGGTTCCAGCAGAGATGAGAGAATGACCCTTTATCCCTAACCAGGATCAGCCAGTGGGGGGCATTTTTTCCTTACTGACTTTGGGCAGTAATGTTGCATCCTACAGTGCAGGACTTGAAGATTTGGGCTAAATAATAATAATTACTATTAAGTAAGTCTTTCCACTACAATGGTAGTAATTGGAATTTTCTCACTATGGGGCATCATCAGTAGCCTGCTTCTTGGTGGTAGGTAGAGTCTGGGTGTAGAATATAGTAGTAATAGTCATTTACCATTTTTCTAGGCCTCAATTATCTAATTAGGAAAATGAGGGGGTGGAGATTGGTCTAAATGACCTCTTAGTTTCTAACTCTTAGACTCCATGGTATATAATTTATGAATCCTAATCTCACTGCTTCTCCCTCTCTTAATATATTCATATATATTGTAGGGGATGAGGGATGGGAATAAGGTGTAGGGTGGAAGAGGAGGGGAAGGGGGAAAGGAACAGGCATTATTAAGCACCTACGATGTGCCAAGTATTATGCAAAGTACTTTACAAATATGACCTCATTTGATTCTCACAACAACCCTAGAGATAGGTGATATTATTATATCTATTTTACAGATGAGAAAACTAAGTCTGGGGGGCGGAGCCAAGATGGCGGCATAGCAGCAGCAAGGTATGGCAACTCCCACACAGCCTCATCAAATATCCATAAAATATGACTCTAAACAAATTTTAGGGCTCTAAAACACACACAGATTTACCTCCCGCTGAAGACAGCTTGGCTCAAAGGGACCATCTCAGTGCTGGGAGCCGAAACCAGCTCAGCCTGAAACCGCAGCTTGGCCCCAGAGGCAGCCAGACGAGCCCAGCCAAGCCACAGCCGGAGCTTTAGGAGAGTGGATCAGCGGCAGCTGTGGCAGTTTCCATAATTATCAAGCCATAAGAAACAAGGACTAAGTGAAAGGTCAGTGGAACTCAGCTAAAATTGGGGGAGAAAAGTGGTCCGGCCAAACTGCCTCCAGGGCAAGGAAGCAGCAGAAGTGGAGGCCCTGAAGCCGCCTCCATGTTGCTGCTTCAGAGCTCCCAGCCTGCAGATAGCAGGGGGGCCAAGCAATCATTCAGAGGCCAAGTGCTCTTGCGTTGGGCAGCCTGGATCCAGATCATGGTCTTGGGTGGTGGTCCTGGGGTGCGTTTTCAGTGAGCCAAAGCTGGTGGGGGCTGCAAAAAAAACAACAGCCCCCTAATAGCTCCAGCAGCTGGGAAAACCTCAGGAATTTGGGACAGAGCTTTCCCCTCTGGAAGCAGATTTCCACAGAGTTAAAAAAATCATTGACTGGCAAACATGAGCAGGCAAAGGAAGCAAAGTAAGAACAGCAACTGAACTTTAGATTCCTTCTTTGGGGACAAGAAGGATCAAGGCATGGAATGGGAGGAAGACAACACAGTCAGAACTCCCACATCAAAAGCTTCCAAGAAACATGAAGACTGCCTAAAAGCTAGAGATCAGATTAAGAAGGATTTTGAAAACCAAATGAGAGAAGTGGAGGAAAAATTGGGAAGAGAAACAAGAATGATGCAAGAAAATCATGAAAAGAGAGTCAACAACCTGACTGAAGAAATTAACACCTTAAAAAAATAGATTAACTCAAATGGCAAAAGAGGCCCAA
>CM053582.1:507466779-507480004 GCA_028627135.1 Pseudochirops cupreus
CTTACATAAGTCATTTAACTCCTCTTGATAAGATGAGAAATTAGGTGATATCTGCGTTTCCTTCTAACTTTAAATTCTATTAATTTCTATCCATTTGTCCCATTTTTACCTTTAGTTCTAGTTTTTGCTTTCTTTTGTTTTTCTTTTCTGGGTTAAGGAAGCCCAGTTCATGTAACTAATTCCTCAAAGGAGAGAATACACCAAGAATATTCCTTCCTGGGCTGAGTTCATTTCCATTAATGCACCCTGAGATTATGTAAGGTTTTTTTAAACACCTATGTCACCATCGATCATAGAAGATTTGTAACAACTAAAATACCCCATTTGTTCCACTGTTTTTGAAATTTGCCACGAAACATATCTATCTCCATAAAGACACAGTGATTTCAATTATCTGTTCTCAGCAAGAAGCACAAGTTAATTCAAATGTTAGACAATCTATAACATGTATTTAGTTATGGAACATATTATCTGTAAATGTTTGGGGCATGATTTACCTTCTACATCCCAGTTGGCTTAGGGTAATAAAAGAATGAATTTAGATCCTCTGCAAACACTCAAATGGACTCATGTAGTATCATAGCAAGAAACGAACCTGGGACAATCTACTTGCTCTTGTATTTGACAAAACACAGAATAGACTAGAGTCAGATTGTAAAGGACTTTAAAAAACAAACAGGTAAGTGTATATTTTAACCAGAGGCAAGAGGAAACAGAAGATTTTTGATGAGGTGAATCATAGGGTCAAAACTGTTTTTTAGCCAGTTTTGGCTGCTACGTGGAAGGTGGATTGGAGAGAAAATAGGCAAAGCATTAACACTTTCAAATGGAGATGTTTAGAGGGCATTTAATCATTAATTTTTGTACTGAGTCAGCAGAATTACTTTAAGATGATGCTACTGACTAGATTACAGGTGTGCATGGGAAAGTAGCACTCATTAATAATTAAAACTTTAAAATCTCAGCATTGACCCAAAGAAATAAAAATCAAGAATAAAGTCTAACTGCATCAAGGTATTCTGGGTTTTTTTTTCCTTTTTATAAGAATTAAGTTTATAATATACAGTTTTCTTTCAATCCTGACAATCATTTAGTTAGAGGACCTAGGTTCAAATACCACTTCTAATGTTTATTACCTGTGTGACTTAAGGCAAAGCATGTAAGCTCCTTGGGCCTCAGTTTCCTCATCTGCAAAATGTGGGGGTTGGTTATGATAAAGGTCCCTTCTACCTCTAAGTCTATATTTCTACAATATTTTGCCTTAAAAGAAAAAATATGTATTTCTCAAGCTATGTATTCAGGTCAGTTTAAAGATTGTCCTTTACTATTTGCTAAAGCAGTTGGATATATTTTATGATTTTTCTCAGTCCTTTTTTGGTCTTTATTCCTAAATTCCTGGTATTGTGATGAACATTCCACCAACAAAGCCATCAACTATTATTACCCTGTCCAAAACAGATTATCCAAAACGGTGACCTCTTCTCAACCATCTTCCCCCATCTGGAGACAAGACCTCCTGTAGAAATGTAAAAACTGGCAGGCTTTGGCACTCCCACAATTCCATTGTTTGCTCTCATTTAGGGAGGCCCAAGAAGGAGAAGGTAGAGAGGGGGCTTTGAGATACTGAACACTAACAGATCATCCAGGACACACTGTGAAAGTCCTTTGTTTTCTCTCTGAAGTGTTCTATCCCAAAAACCCCTTTTCATCCTTTTCAGTCTTTGAAAGGCTCAGGCATCTGCTCTGCATAATGCTGGGGGAGGAATATTTAGGTTCAGGAAAACAAAAGCTCAAACAGTTAAAATTCCCTCCTTCCAAGACTAAGCCTCTGACAAGAAAAGTGCCCAAGATTGATTGCAAGGACACCACACCATTCTGTCATGGGGTGGGATAGCAGAATGCCCTTTTCTGTTGTCTCTGCCTATTTGGGCTTGTTTACTTAGATAGCTTAAGCTTGGAACTGTCTTCCCTCTTACAGGAATTGAGAATTAAAGGAGAATAAGCCTATTAAAATACTAGGGCAATTTACCTTACCCCACAAGACAATAAAATGGAGATATGAACTGCGTGTATGTTGGGGGGGGGGGGAGAGGGAGAAATAGGGACTGTTGAGTTGCACAGTTTACCTTCTGCTGTCCTCTGAGTCTCAAGATTTCAGAACATCCATGATTTTGTTAACACAAGCACTTACAACACAAACGTAAGCCTGAGCACCTCTGAGACTCTGGACAAGGTCCTTAGGAATGTCCCTGGCCAAAAAACTCATTCAGCTAGTTGACATCCTTCTGTATTAATCCTTTCTGCACCAACTAGACTGGTTCCCAGAGATCAGTCCTTCTGTGGTCCTGTGTCTGAAGTCTTTCCAACTTGGAATAACCCACCACAGCTTGGGTTTTTCTAGCTTTGCCTATAAAACCCTGGGTTACTTACTGCCATAATGACACACTGGGGTAGAGCAATATATTGTGGTTTTCAGTAGAGGATTCTCTGGTTACCTTATTTGATTCTCTTTAAAGATCTCTGCCAGAATATTAATTGTGGGTGTCACACCAGATGAACAAAAAAGGCAAGACCTGTGAATCCTTAAAACCATTTGGGTCTCCTTCACTTCTCTTATTAGAAAATGATTATTTTTTAAAATCTGTGGGTCAAAGATCATCTTGAAAGGGTCTATTCGAGGATTAATGCCCAGTCTGGGACAGATGTTGGCAGTAGTTGAGAAAAAGGTCGAAGCAATAGAATCTGAAAGCATTCACAAATCCATTTGCAAAACTGAAGGGCTACTACTATCTAGGCAAAGGTGGGGGAGGGAATAAGGAAGAGGAAGCCCCTTGTCAGATTACAAAAACCCTGATGATTGAAGCAAGGGGCCAAGGAGGCAAGAAATTTTATTTGCTTGGTTTGGGAGGATGGAGAGAGAGAGAAAAAAGACAGAAGCTTGGGGACTAGAGCAATGCAGAATGGTCAGGCAACTGTTTGAAACTTGATTTACCTAATTTTAGGGAAAAGATAGAACATCGAGGCAGAGGATAATCCGAGATTGGGTGGCTACTCGAATAATCTGGATATTTCAAGGAGAGTGAGATCACAGATCCAGATCTAGAAGGAACAGCAGTAGCCATAGAGTCTAATTACCTCATTTTATAGATGAGGAACCTGGTGTCTATGGAGGTTAAGTGATTCATCCAAGGTCACAGAGAGAGTAAGCATCCAAAACAGCATCTGAATCTAAATTAAGTCTTGTGAATGCAGCATCAGCTGCCCTTGGTTCTGGACAGAACCAAAAACAAAAACCCTGAAATGACTTTATCAGGATTCCCCATGGGCATAGATAGGAATTGTACTGTGCAAAGTTCCCCTGGTTTCATTATCTGAATTTTGGCAATCTGTAATCCACCTCGCCTGCGATGGCAAAGGCCAATCCAAAATGTGTTAAATTCCTGGATAACACAAACACAAGCTAATCATAAAGAGAGAGAAGTTCACTGAAAGGAATTCAAAAGACTCTGTATTGGCCGTGTAATTTGGCTGACACATGGCAGATGAAATTGAATATGGAGTCATGTAAATTGGTTACAGAGCCCCAGTCCCGAAGTAGAAAAGTGGGTAGAAGTGATCAAAAGCAGAAGGGCTTAGTAATAATAGACACCTTAATAAAAACAATTGTAAAAGCTGAACAACTGCCAGGAATGCGTGGACGTCTGAATATCGACGGTTATACAAGGAGACGGAAGCTGAATGGTAGGCAAAAAGATCAATTTTTTAGACTCCTGTCAGCGACAGCAACGTTGTTACAGTTTGGGATTGATCCATCATGCTTCGAGGGCTAAAACGTGGAGATCACAGCCAGCAAAGAAAATTCCTTCAAGTGCCTCCAGATAGCCCATGATTACATCTTTAACTGACAGAATTATAGCATGACTAGATTAAAATTCAGGCCACTTACATGGGGACTTTTTGTGGTTCTGCAATTTTTTGTTTACTGGGAAAGGTGTAGTGGGTTAGGCCTTGGATCTGCTCACACCTGAAGCTATCACAACCAGTTTCCCCACGCCTACTAACAATTGGGACTGATCCCTGGCTGAGCCCACTCAGCTGTCTACTTCCTGGGAATAAACTGCTGAGCCATGTGAGATGAATTAACTGTTTGGGGCAATGCAATCTGATACTGTTAGTTACTTCTCAGGCCAGGTCTGGACAGCCAAATTGAAGTAGAAGGTAGTTCAGTGACCCAGATAATTCATAATGGGAGGTGGGGGGGGGAAGGGTAGTGTTTGCTAGAGTGTATGTTTTATAGCTCAAAGCTAAACACTGGCTAATGTCCAGAACCGGGAAGAATAATGAGAGAATTCATGAATCAATTTTCTACTCACATTCCTATTGTGAAAAATAATTATTATTTTCAATAAGACAACTGGTTATGGGCTAGATGGCCCAGTGGACAATAATAACCACTAGCATTTATATGGGCAGCTAGGTGGCAAAATGGATAGTGTGGGGCCTGGAGTCAGAAAGACTCATCTTACTGAGTTCAAATCTGGCCTCAGACACTTATTAGCTGTGTGACCCTGGGAGAGTCACTTAACCCTGTTTGCCTCAGTTTCCTCATCTGTAAAATGATCTAGAGAAGGAAATGGCAAACCATTCCAGTATCTCTGCCAAGAAAACCCCAAATAGGGTCATGAAGAGTCAGACAGGACTGAAAATGACTAAATAATAACAAATATAATAACAGCACTTTACATATTTTACATCATTTGTTCCTTACAACGATCCTTGAAAAATAGGTCCTATTATTATCCCCATTTTATAGATGAGGAAACTGAGGCTAATCAAGTTAAGTTATCTGCCCAACGTCACACGGCTCGTCATCTGAGGCAGATTTTGAATTACTCAGGATCTCACAGTTAGCAAGACTGAACTCAGGGCTTTTTGACTCCTAAATGCAGCACACTCTATCCGCCGAGCTGTCTGGATGCCTACTGGGAAAATTCAGGCTCAGAATGACTTTTAAAATCATAAACAGAAATGATAAACAGAAGTATGTATAGAATGATTTTACATGTATGTACATATTCATGTCTAAAGGTAGGGAGGGGGGGAAAGAGAAAAAAGGGAAAAAAATACATAATAATATTATATATTTAAAAGGAATAGCAAATTGTACATAATAGATTTGCAGTTCCACTGTGGTTATCTTTATTTTATTATATTATGTTATGGAAATGCTTGTTTTATTCCATAAATGAAAAATTAAATAAGTTGAAAATGTAAGAAATATTAAGTGGCAGAAATGGAATTCTTTTGATGCCAAACCTAATCTAACATCAACACATGAAACTACTGGATACGTCTATGAAACACAACATCATATGAAATGAAAATTAACTCGAGGTGGGGGTGGCGGTGAGATGCAAACATATTTTCATTTCCTTTCCATATTGTCACTTAATTAAGGGCAAAATGTCTTCATTAAAAGAAGATCACTGACAGTTTAACAGAATAATAAACTAATATTCTTGCCTATGTAATTAGGAAAGTTTTAGCTATAATCTACTCATTTTAATATTTTTATTATAAAAAGGATGACATTATGGATGGTGATAGCTATCAGAGTAGGGTTGAAAAGACTAAAGAGCATGGTTTAAATTAAATCTAACTTTGCTCTGGTTTCTCTCTACTGCTAAGATCTATGACTCCTGATGCTGTGAGTATCCCTGCCTTGTAAGACTCCCAGGTAACCCAAAGCTACTTTTTAGAAAGAGTATCCTCAATCTTGCTATGGAGAAGTCAGGAGGACCTGAGTTCAAATGTGACCTCAGACACTTACTAGGTGTATGACCCTGGACAAGTCACTTAACCTTGATTGCCCCAGAAAATTAAAAAAAAAAAAGATATGTGTAGCCCTGCCACACTCTCTGCTGTTTTTCTGTGGATATACTAGGCCCTGGATCCAGTCTGAATTAGAGAAAGCATTCAGAGTAGCAGTGAAAGAGGGAGGTCAGAGGAAAGGAACTAGATTTGACATCAAAAAAACCTGAATCCAAATCCTATCTCTGCTACTAGACAGTTCTACAATCTCAAACAAGTCATTATGATCCTCAGTAAAGTGAGAGAAATAACTCGTCCTGTAACTAACTCATAGATTTTTTTGGTGAGAATCAAGTGAAATAATGTTTGGAAAAGAAGGTTGTAAACTGTAAAGATCGATACCCATAGAAGCTTTGTTATATTGCTGCACTGTGGTCTAGGGGGCACTTAAGGGGTCCTTTTCTCTGCTCCTTACTTTCAGATGTGGCAGTTCACCATGGCAACCACTAGGGAATCCCACCTCCATATTTTCTACACATGTTCAGACTGAATTATACGGGCAATGCAGATAAAAGTCGATTTGGAGATGGAATGACCTGGATATATGCGCAGCTCTGACACAGAGATTTGGCTTTATAGTATAGTAAAGATAACTATAAACTTCTTAAAGATTTAAGTTATCAGACATAGGAAAGGAATTTACTGCCAAAGAGTATTTACTTCTTTGAATTCACTATAGAATCCAGGCCCTGAAAATATAACTTAAAAAAAAAAACCTAAGTAGTGACTTTGAAGCTAAAGATTTAGAAATGCTTTTAAAATATTTCATTAATTCTCCTGCCACATGTACAGAGATGTTGATGCATCATCAGCAAGCTTTTACCAGAGGAGAATGGTGACAAAGGATAGAAAGCACAATGATTTGACCTAGCAGAGGGTGGTTAGAAAACCATAAGGGGGACAAATTAGGAGGAGTGTTGTCAACTACAAAGAAACATAAGCCTTCAAGGTAGGCATCAGTGTTTCTGCCTCTCCCCCATCCAGCATTACTAAGGATTTTTGTTGTTTCTGAGTCATTTCAGTCCTGTCCGGCTCTCCATGACCCCATTTGGAATTTTCTTGGCAAAGATACTGGCATGGTTTGCCATTTCCTTCTCCAGCTCATTTAACAGATGAAGAATTGAAGCAAACAGGGTTAAGTGACTTGCCCAGGGTCACACAGCTAGTAAGTATCTGAGGCCGAATTTGAATTCAAGTCTGACTCCAGAGCTGGCACTCCGTCCACAGCACCACCTCACTGCCCAGTATTTACTTAAGCTCTACTGAAGCTTCAGGATAGCATGCATAGCCCAGGTTCCAGCTTCCAGGAGCAGGATAAGAATTTAAAGGAATTTACTCATCCTAATCCAGCTAGGTGTAGGAGCTTGGAGAATGGGGGTGACAAAGTAGGGTGAGTCAAGAAGAAAAAAAATCTGTGAAGGGCATTATGGAGTCTTTCTAATAAGAAAAAACTGAAAATGTATTGATTAGACCCTATGGTGTATTGACCCTGGGCAAAAAGAGGGATGACATTTCTTCTCCCCCACCCCTCTCTAGCCACAGCAGAGAAAGCCATGGTAGCAAATGACAGCCCCACAACATGACAGTAGCCACTTTGTTGTTGTGGTTTGTTGTCTTTCATTCTTGAAGAGGACCATGACATCAGGGAGTTGATGCTTGCCATGAGAAGATGCACCAAACAGCAATTTGCGAGTTAGCATCTATGGAGGCCATATAGAAAAGCAGCAGCAAGGAGGGCTAACAGATGCTACCAAGGGAGCTGTGACTGATAGAGTTTAGGGGCAGCAATGCCAAGGAGATCACTAGGAGACAAAGCCCTGAGTGGGATTCCAACAGGGCTCACCTTGGCATCAGAGCTGCCTGGGCTACATCCCCTCCCCCACCAGATTGGCAGACTCTGGGAGATGATGCACTCCTTCATCAGGAGGCTGAGAACGACTCTTCTTCCTCCCTAAAGAAACATTCTCCAGCCCTTATTTCTGTCTGGATTATGGCGAGTAAATACCTTTGAACTCTTCTCATGCCCTGATGGCTGTCACTAAGGCCACATCAATTACCTTGAAACTCAAATAAGCCTTAAGGAAAACCTTAGTAACTGCAGAACCTTAGTAACTGCCATCAAAGAAAAAGTTACTGTACCCCCTTTGGCACCAGATTTGGGGTCAGAAAATCTGTGTTGAAATTCTGATTATGCTATATTCTACCTGTCAGACCCTACATAACATGCTGAATTCCTCTGACCCCCAGTTTCCTCCTGAGCAAACAAAGAGATAGGACTACATAGTGACTGAAGTCCCTCCAGCTCTAAATCCTGTGATATTACTTAGTTTTACTGGCAGAACAAAGATAACCAGTCATCTAATGACCTCTACAGGCATCTTTCCTTTCTAATCTTAACCTCCATAACTTCCCTCCATGTGACAGATTATTTGCCATCCCCAACCATGATTTACTCTTTTCTACCACTATACCTCTGCCCACATCCCTCCCTCTGCCTGAAATGCCCTTCTTGTCCCTCTGCCCATACACTCAAAATAATCTACAAGCAGAGGCATTAGAATCAGTTTCAAAGACAATAGATTAAGCTCCAGCCCTGTGCTCTCCACATCTCCATCTATCAAAATAATAACCAGCATTTATCCAGTGCTCTAAAAGCACTTCATATGACCTCAAAACAGTCCTGTCAGGTTAATATTATTAGTATCCCCTTTTTTCCAGAAGAAGAAAAGGGGGTAAATAGAGGTAAAGTAATTGCCCAGTCACACAACTGGTAAGGGTATGAGGCTGGATTTGAACTCAGGTCTTCCTGAATCCAAATCCAGCATTGTATTTACTGCACCATCGAGCCACCTCTTTTAAGAACTAGTATAAAAATATACTACATCAAATCACAGAATCACAAAAGCTGAAAAATGGGCCCACAGGCCAGCTAGTGCAGTTTTTGACTGATGAGAAACCCCCACACATCATTCTTGATCAATAGCCAGTGACTTCCCCTTGAACACCTCCAGTGGGTAGGAACCTATTAACTCCTAAAGCAAACCATTCCACTTTTGAGCAGCTCAAATTGTTAGAAAGTTTTTATTCCTGGAATCTCCCTTTCTGTAACTTCTATCCATTGGTACTAATCCTGCCTTTCTGAGTAAATATCTATTGAATGAATGAATGGTTTCTTGGGGGAAGGTGGAGGGGGAAGGAATAATTATAAGGTTTTGCTCATCTTGATCTGGGACCTAAACATTTTAGGGAAAAATTTATTTCAAAGTTCTTTAAATTGAAATTTCTAAACTTAAATTTTATAATGAAATGCCTTTCAAAGACTACCTGGGCTCAGTTATCACATTAGAGAAATTTAAAATCCTACCATATCCTTTCTTCTGATGGATTTTCCAAAGATCGTTTTTTCCCCTTTTGACTTTTTTTCAGATAAAATAGTTTTCATTTCATACTGATGTCTTTACAAATTCATAAATGCTAATTCTAATGCAAAACCACCGCCAAAAACTTCACCTGGAACTTCGAATTTATGTGAACAGAAAGAGGTGTTTAATCCCATTGCCATGTAATTAGGAATCTTTCAGTAAGACAGTCACTTGACACAATAATTCTTCTGAGATGCGCCAATCGATACATTCCACTTCTGAGAATGGAGGTTTCCATACTGATCCTTAGTGTCAGACTCTCTTGACCAGCTTTATATTAAATAACACAATCTTCTATAAATGGTCATTAAAGAAGTGGGGAAAGAGTTTCTATAAGAGTAAGCATCAAAAAATACCAAAGGACAGATACTGAGTTGACTCTCCGGGTATTCTACCACTTCCCTCCAAACATCCCATTAATTCTTTGTGCAAATTCTGCCTTTCTAAAAGAAAAAGAAATTTGCTCTGCAAAGACTAGATTCTATTGGATGCCACATCAGGTAAATGTGCAGCTAATAAGGTAGCAAGAGCTTCAAATCTAGTGTTCTCTTCAGTGTGAATTGTTTTATATATGTAATGAGTAGCAGAAGCAGGATTTGAACACAGAACCAGTGACTCCAGGTCCAAATTGAGTGTTGGATTTGGAGCCAGGAAACCTTGAGTTCAAGTCTCACCTCTGACACTTGCCTGGGCAAATTGCTTAACTTCTACTAGTCTCAGGTTTCTCCAAGTCATAGACTAGTTTAGGGGTGGGGAACCACATGTGGCTCTCTAGGTCCTCCAGTGCAGCCTTTCAACTGAATCCAAACCATCAGGGCCACACTTGAGGAGCTAGAGGGCCATGTGTGGCCTTGAAGCCACAGGTTTCCCATCCCTGGACTAGCTAATATCTACTTTGACAGAGGAAGTTCTCTGTGTTGAGGATATCATGGATCCTTAAGGAAACCTAAGAAAATAGTAGGTCTTCAGTGGCAACAGAGGTTGACACACTCATTTGGCCTAAGAATAGCTAACATTTAAGATTTATTATCATTCATGACTAATGTGAAAATGGGTTTTACCTGATTACATATATATCACCTATATCCAGTTGCTTACTATCATTGGGAGGGAGTGGAGAGGGATGGAAGGAAAAAATTTGGAACTCAAAATTTTATTTTAAAAATGAATGTTAAATATAGACTTTAAATTTAATTGGAAAAAGTAAAATATATTAGAAATAAAGTAATCAGGTTTAAAAAAAGATTTACTGTTGTTCAGTTGCATCCAGCTCATCATGACCCCATTTGTGGTTTTCTTAGCAAAGATACTGGAGTGGTTTGCCATTTCCTTTTCTAGTTCATTTTACAGATAAGGAAATTGAGACAAATTGGGTTCCATGTCTTGCCCATGGTCATATAGGTAGTAAGTGTCTGAGGCCAGATTTGAACCTACAAAGATAAGTGTTCTTGATGTCAGGCATTGTACTCTAACCACCGAGCCATCTGGCTGCCAAGATTTGCAAAGTGCTTGATGTACACCATATAGTTTGAGCCTCGTGGACAATCTGTGAGTCAAATGCTCAAAGTATTATTAATCTCCAGCTTCAAAATGAGGGAATTGAAGATCAGAGAGGTTGTGACTTGCCCAGGGTCACAAAGGGAATGTCAGAAGTGAGATGTGTACCCACCTTTTCCTGACTCCAAGTTCAGTACTTGATCTACTATGCTTCTGTCTGAATTGCCCTTTTGATGCAGTAGAGCATAACAAAAAGAGTGGGAATCAGGAAACATGGGTTCTCATCTAAAACCTTGCCACTGACATTGGGTAAGTCTCTTCTCATGGTCTCAGTTTCCTTGCTAGTTAAAAATAAGAGGGGTGGAGTAGAAGATTCCTAGGATCCTTCAAGTTATAGGGTTCCATTATTCTATCTATTGACTTATGTCATCAAAGCTCATTGATAATTGTCAAGAAAATCATTTTGCAGGAAATAACCCTTGCTCAGATCACCACCTATAAAATATCAACCAACCAATACACATTTATCAAATGCCTACTGTTTCATGAACTATGCATGCTAGGCACTAGAAGCACAAAAACAAAAATGAAGTAATCCCTACTAACAATAAGCTTATATTCTATCAAAGGAGACAATATGTACATAAACATATACAAAATATATTCAAGTTAAATTTGGGGTGTTGAACGGGGGCACATAGCTGAGGACCTTTGGAAAGGCTCTACAAAGAAGCTGTCACTTCAGCAAAGTTTCGAAGGAAACAAAGGATTGTTAAAAAGTCTTGGGGGTTGAGATGAGATTATATTCCAGGCATAGGGGAGAGCTAGTACAAAGGCAGAGAGGTAAGTGATGGATGTTATGCGTGAAGACCAAGAAGGAGGGTAATATACAAGATTGAAAAAGTAGGTCAAGACTATTTGTGAAGAGCTTTAAAAACTAAAAAAATTAGTTTAGATTCTATTCTGGAAACAATAAGGAGTGTGACGTATAAAAAGTTTGACAATCATTTCATTAATTATGCTAGCAATAATTAATAAAAGGGGTCAGTGGCACTCTCACATACCAAAGACCCCTCCTGAAACCCACTCAATGTTTATAAGCCCTCAGAAGAATGGGTGTTCCTGAGGGTGACAAGTGACTTTGATTTATCAACAATTAATGGGAAGACTGAATAATATAAGAGGTGGGCTTATGCTAATGAGGGGTATATGGACTCTGAGCACTCCATCTGGACAAAGAGATTTATCTCTTTATGTAGACTATCCCCCCCACCTAAGGAAATCTAGATAAATAGGGATCCCCTTCTGCTCTGACCTGGCTGAGTAGAACACAATGGGTCAGAATTCACTTTAGATTAAATTCTTGGAAGGTTCTCTACTTGGGTGGTGCAACAGATTTCTTCTCATCAGCCTCCCTGCCCTTCAGAAAACAAAGCTTTGACCTAATCTCCAAATAAGGAAGGGAAAAAATTCTGAATCTGCCCAAGATTTGGTTATTTAATCATATTTTCTCTCATGAGCCACTAATGTTTGTTAAAGATAGAGGGTAGTGGGGTGTGCCATAGACAGGCTTATATTTTAGGAAAATCACTTTGACAGCTATTAATGGATGGATTGGAAATGGGGGAGACTTTAGATAGAGAGGCCTGTTAGAGGTTATTTTAATAGTTCAGGTGAATCTGAACTAGAGTGGTGGCTATGTTAATTGCCACAAGGAGGAAAATAAGAGAGAGACTTTGTGGAGGTAGAAACAACCAGATTTGGCAAGCATATCTGTGGAGAGGGAGAGTAAAGAGTCAAGGATAATGCCAAGATTGTAAACTTGGATTTCCTGTCATAGCTGGTGGGTTTTCTCCCCACTAGCACCCTTCTTTCTTCCTAGATAAGCAAACTACGGCCAAAACGCCAATTTCAGTCTGTCTCCTATTTGTGTGTGCTCCCCACTAAGAATGTATTTTTCACAGTTTTTAAAGGGGTTGGATTTGGCCTGTGAGTAACAGTTTGCCAGCTCCTACCCTAGACTCACATATTGGGTTCCATGTGCAGAATACTTCATTACCTCCCTTGACCCTCATGCAGCAGTTCTTTTTCAAAAGTCTACCTATCCAGTGTTGGCGGGCATGCGGAAAGACAGGCATACTAATATGGTGTTGATGGATCTATGAATTGGGGAAACCAATTCTGTTTCACATAATTGTTCATTGCTGTGATTATTTGTTTTTTGATCCATTAATTATTCAAGATGCCATTAAGTCTCCATTTCGGTAGACAATGATCATATTAATATTTATGGTTCCCTAAAAAATTCAATAAACTTTTCCTTTATGAGTTTAGATGCTAAGCTATTCAATGACTCTATATTGAGCATTAATATTGCTTCATTGTCTATTATTCCTTTAAGTTCTCTATCTTAACATTGTGAATTTTTTATTTTT
>CM053582.1:507487878-507532579 GCA_028627135.1 Pseudochirops cupreus
GTAAAGGACTACAAATTTGAGGAATACTCATCAATTGGGGAATGGCTAAACAAGTTGTAGTATGTGATTATGATGGAATACTACTGTGCCATAAGAAATGATGACCAGGATGCTTTCATAAAAACATGGAAAGACTTGCATGAAAGAATGCAAGTGAAACAAGCAGAACCAAGAGAATGTTGTATACAGTAATAGCAATATTGTTTTAAGAATTGATTATTATAATACCCAAATTAACTACAAAGGACATAAGGAAACATCTGCATCCAGAGAAAGAATTGATAAATAGAAATATTTAAAGAATAATTTACATATATGTACCTGTTTGTATTTAATGGTAGCCACCTCTGGGATGAAGGGAAGTTAGGGGAGGAAGAAAAAAAGTGGGGCGTGGTGAAGAAATTTACATGATAACCTTTTAAGGTTCACAATCATGGAGGAGGAAAAATTCTTACTCCTTCCCTTCTTCTACAAAGGCAATTGACTCCCGGGAGTCCATATTTAGTAGATTTGACCACCACTCAACTGAGTCACTCAAAACTAATTTGTCATTCTTATACATGTGACTGATCCCTGCCAATTCTTGGATCCTGTTATCTGGTAATTCATGCTATCCTTGTGGGCGAGATAGAGTCATATGAACTAGACTGACTTGTATCATATCATACAGTTAGATAGATTTGCAACTAGTAGAATAAATGCACCCAGAGTGCAGTCATTCACAGATTGATGTTATCCTCAAAGGATGACACAGTCCAGTAAGAACCATTTCAACAGTACTAAAACAGAAATCAGGTAGGACTAGCAGTAAATCGGAAGAACAATGGTAAAGAAGGGATTGCTGTGCTTGGAATCAAAAGACTCATCTTCCTAAATTCAAATCTGGCCTCAGACATTTGTTAGCTGTGTGACCCTGGGCAATTCACTTAACCCTGTTTGCCTCAGTTTCCTCATCTGTAAAATGAGCTGAAGAAGGAAAATGGCAAACTATTCTAGTATCCTTGACAAGAAAACTCCAAATGGGATCACAAAGAGTCAGACACAAGTGAAACAACTGAACAAAATTTTCACAATCATTACCTACGTGACCATGGACAGTTACTTAACTCCTATGAACCTCAGTTTCCACAACTGCGAAATAAGAATATTGATATCTGTAGTATTTCAGAGAGTCATTGTAAAGACTTAATAAGATAATGCATATAAAGTGTTTTGCAACTGTGTTTTTTGTCACTTATCATTAAGAGGGATTAGGTTTGTTCTGGTTGGGGTTTTAGAGCAGAACCAGAAACAAGAGGTGAGCATTTAAGAAAGGCTCAATGTAAGGTTAATGAAAAACTAAACAAGCTATTCCAAAGTTGAATGGACCATATCAACAATTCCCCCTTATTGATCACTATTTGAAGGAATGGACATCACTTGTTGGACTTGTTATAGAGAGGATTCTTGGTCAAGCTGGACGAGTTGGCCTCTGAGGTCCATCCCAGCTCTTAGACTCCATGATTCTGTCTTTACTATTATAATAGATGACAGAGAGAACTAGAATTTCTTTAGTGGTTTCCAAACTTTTTGTAAGAGCACCCAAACCTTTTAAAAATTAAAACAATTGCCTTGTCCCTCCTTGCTTCAAATAATATAATTTATGGAAGCAATTTCCTTTTATTGTATTCTATTCAAGTAAAATTAAGAATTGTTGTAATTTTAAAACACACAAATCTAAAATAAAAATAAAGATATGTAAGTATTCACTGATTTTTTTTTTAATTCTTAATAGTGTTAGGACAACTACGTGAGACAATGGATAGAGCATTGTACCTGGAGTCAGAAAGACCTGAGCTCAAATCCAGCCTCAAATGATCCCTAGTTGTATGACCCTGGACAAGTCACTTAACCCCTATCTGCCTCAATTTTCTCAAATGGGGACAATAATAATAGCATCTACTTCCCTAGGCTATTATGAGAACCAAATGAGATAATAATACAGTACTTAACCCAGTCCTAATATGTAGTGAACATTTATGTAAATATTTTTTGTTGTTTTTCAGTCTCATCCAACTCTCTATGACCCCATTTGGGGTTTCCTTGGCAAAGGTACTAGAGTGGTTTGCCATTTCCTTCTCCATCTTATTTTATAGATGAGAAAACTGAGGCAAATGGGGTCAAATGACTTGCCCAGGGTAACACAGATAGTAAGTGCCTGAGGCCAGATTTGAACTCAGAAAATGAGTCTTCCTAGATCAGGGATGGGGAATCTGTGGCCCCAAGACCACATGTGGCCTTCTAGGTCCTTGGATGTGGCATTTTGACCGAGTCCAAGTTTGACCAAGTTTTACAGAACAAAATCCTTTTATTAAGGGGATTTGTTCTGTGAAGGTTGGGTTCAGCCAAAGGGTTGCACTTGAGGACCTAGAGGTCCATGTGTAACCTCAAAGTCTTGGGTTCCCTATCCTTGTCCTAGCTCCAGGCCCAACACTATCTGTTATGCCTCCTAGCTGCCCATATTAATATGAGTTATTATTATTAATAATAATAACATAAAAATAATGGACAAATTGTTTAGCTCAGGGTTTTTTAAAACCCAGTGGCATTGATGATACTGTTTTTATAACTTTTTTATCCTTTAGATTAGTATTTTGTCTTTATAATACCCACAGCAGAAAAAAACACATTTCACACAAATAAGATGTTACCAAATGGTTTAAAAATTTGTATCACTTTGCTAAACCAGAGGACTATTCACTCATAGCTAACATAAAAGAAGGGTATCAAAGGCAAATGCTTGTTGGAGTGTATTTGCTTCAATAGCAAGGCTATTAATGGTTCTTGTCCGATGGAATAAAATGAAATGTACCATATTTTTTCATTGCAAGTAGTTCTCTTGTCCACTCATATTCAGAAATATTGAGCTCTTTAAAATGAAATGATAATTATGTCTGTAGACTGCAGACTGCTCTAATAAGAACACCTTACTTCTTTTATTTTTTTAAAAAGGGAATACATAATTTATTTCCATATTTACAACCCATTATATATAGCCCTAAGTATCTCTTAAGTGCAATTACGTTCTCATTCTGGTTCAAAGTAGGAATTTAGGAATTTTTCATTGCTTTAGAATACTCAATTTTTTTTCAAAAAATATCTACCAAATACAGAAGTTTCAAGAGGAAGTTTTAGTTATAAATTAATTTGATTCATCATTATTATAATTACTAAGTAAAATGACAAATTCTTCTTTTAAATCAACGTCCCTTTGATGTATTTTGGCAGAAAAAAAAAACGCCTGAATGTTTCTCAATAATATGGAAGGACCCAGTGCTCTATTCCTATATCATCACATGATTTTATAAAAAACCTTCACCTTAATAGACTGCTTTATAAAGTTTATTACTCTCATAACAAGATGAAAAACTGTATGTAACTCATCAATCATATTTCTCAATACAAGTGATTTCCTGTGAAGCATGCAGTGAACCCAAATTCCACAAGAAGCCATATCTGCAATTTATGCTTGAGAGTTCCATCAGTGCAGAGGTCAATATAATCCTCTCACTTTATATTTTCATTTTTAAACATCTATCAATTATATTGAAAATGTCCGTGATGCAGCATTGCCATTAGTATGTTTGCAAAATACTGAATTTTCCCCATCAGTTTCAACATCATGCATATTTAATCAAATAAATATCTTTAACTATGTTTGTTGATTTACACACTTGCATTACAGAAAAGAAAGAGTTTAATTTGTTAACTGATGACAAAAATGCTGAAACATGGACAAATCTTGGCTTTGGATGTGATCCATCAAGCATTATTTTCACCAACAGCTGTAATTAAGCACCAGCGTTTCTATCCTTACACAATGCTTTTGCTAGGGTTGTTTTTTGTTGTTGTTGGGGTTTGGGTTTTTTTTTAATTACTGAACAATTTTATAAGCAACTACTTCCAGGACAGAAAGCCCTTTTTATGCCACATACTTGGGTTTAGAACAAGTTTGCTTTAGTTTATTAAGAGCATTTAATTTTTTTCTAGGAAAATTATCTTGTCATGGTAATGTATTTTAAATGCATATTTCCAAGGTATTTCAATTTATCAGGTTTTTGCTGTCTATAGCTGATGCATTCATGAAAAGAAAAACGCTAACATTATAGTCTTTTCTCTTCAAAAATAACAGTACTTATAAATCCTAATGACAATATAGTATAGCATTCTCCAGATATGGGCTTTTTACTTTGCTTCTGCATTTCTACAAAGTAAACTCTTTCTATTGCCTTTGCTTGCACTAGTTTCAAATTCTCCATTAGATTTTTTCATTCCAGCCAGTTATTAGTTGTCCACCAAAAAAGTATATTATTTTACTTTAATAATTAGGCACAAAAATTTAAGATATCTAAATTTAAACGTACGTGTTGAAAAGTTGAATTATTTGTACTCATGCTTGAGTTATTTTACTACAATTTTGAAAGTTGCAGGGTTTTTTAACCAGCTAATTATATCATACCAAAATGAATGACATTAAGAAATATAATAGATAATGTGGGACATTTAATTTCCACACAAGAGATAGTTGAGGTTGATAGCAGTTGACAGTGGTCCACATTCCTTAACATCTAATAGCTGCTGGCTTTTGTCAGCCCTTTGAAACATTCACTTTGGATCCTGACACCCACACCTGTCTGTAGGACTTCAACCTTCTGCCCTCATGTGACTCTCCCTGGCTGACAAGCAGCCAAAAGTGCTGAGTCAAGCAACTGTTTGACTTTGAAAAATAGACTGTTAGAGCTGGAAGAGATTGTAGAGATTGCTGACTCAAACTCCTTCATTTGATTAGAGAAGAAAAACTGAGATCCTGTGGGGGAAGTGACTTTCTTAGGCCAAGACAGGTAGGGACAGAACTGAAACAAAAACTCATTCTGTTTCATGGAATGCCTCCAGTGCAGTAACATGCCCACCTTGGAGCCTGATCACAGGGTTCTGAGAATGAGAACTTCATGGTCTTCCTACCGATTTGTTAACCAATCCACTCCCATTGGCATTAATTTGAGACCAGAAACCCTGCTTTTGATGGGTTCCTATAGTCAAGTCAGGAAGAATAAATCCGCTAAATTCTAACTTGCCACATCACCACTCTTTTGCCTGAGAATTTCCCTATGCTACACCATTTATACTTTAGAAAATCAATATTAGGAAAGAAGATATATAATAGCTAATGATAATAACTAATAGATATATTGTGCTTACCATGTGCCAGATACTACACTAAATACTTTGCAAATATCTCATTTGATCCTCACATCAACCCTGAAAATTGGGTGCTATTAATATCCCCATTTTATAGATGAGAAAATTGAGGTAAAAATCACTTAAGTGACTTACCAAGGGTCACACAGCTAGTAAGTATCTGAGGTCAAATTCAAACTCAAGTGTTCCTGACTCCAGGTCCAGCAATCTATTTGCTCTGCCATCCATTTACTCAATTATTTCAATCCCTTCCTTCTTATTCGTCATCCCAATCTAAGGCAATATGAATAAAAATGTAAGAGTATATGAAGTCCAGTATGTATAATCTAGTAATTAACTGCTTCTTCCATTCCTGTAAGTCCTATCAATAATTTGAGAAATGTACAACATTTAGTAAATTAGCAAAACAAGCTATCACATGTAGCAACTACATTTATTATGTGTATTTCACACCAAGAATGTGTTTAGCATTCAATTCTGGTCATCCATAAAAGAAATGTAGAGTCTCAGACACACATGGAATAGAATAGTCTTGATTCCATATGGGTTTAGAGAACTCTATCTTCCAGGTCAATCACCAAAGTGTTATGATTATTTGAAGACCTCCAAAATCTGATGAATAGGTTAATGTTTGTTATGGATCTAGTCCTATACCAGGCACCACAGTGAAAGGGAGTACAAAAGAAGTACACTGCCCCTGACCTTGGGAAACTAATAATTCCATTATGGAGCTAAGATTTACATTAAACAGCACAAAAATAATACCTTGATCCATGCTTTCACTTTTGTTTTTCCTTTTCCTGATGCCCTGTTAAGTTCTCCTGATGTCTCGTGGATTTCTGCAGTTTAAAAATTCATGAAATTGTGGTCATCCTTTTAATTATGAGCAGAAAATCACACAATAGCATATGAGCAAGTACTAAGTTGCATGATCTAGAGACCACCAAGAAGTAGTAGAGACTTGGCCTTTGAGTCAGGAAGACCTGGAATTCAAATCCCATGTCTGAAATTTCTCAATTTCTTAGCATACAAGTCAACTGTCAAAACTGTAATTGGCAGGTCTACATTAGTAAGGGCAGTTTTCTCACTTGGGGCTTTCCTTTGCCAATAAAATCAGTGGTCTGATCAAAATTTTAAAATGTTACATTGTACCAGCTCCACATGCTTGAGGTATTCCCCAAAGACTAAAATGAAAGTGGGAATTGATTAGGTCTTGAAGGATGAATGAGATTTTAGTAGACAGAAAAGACATAGGGTTTGTTACAGAAAGGTTTGGTTTGTTTGTTTTTGTTGTTTGGAAGGGAAGAGAGGAAGGGGAGAGTTTGGAAAAGCGTGAGCCAAAGCACAAGAATGGAAACATGAGCAGTGATTCTTAAAGTGTGCTGTGGCACATTAGTATGCCGTGAATTTCATAAAGTAGGCTGTTAAAATTTTGCATATTGCTCTTGTAGATACAATACAATACAATAAACATGATTGGGTGCCTATTGTGTGCCAGGCACTGTGCTAAGTACTGAGGATACAGCTAATAAAAAGAAAGACATTTCTTGCCCTCAAGGGGCTTGTCGTCTAAAAAAGAAGACAACATACAAATGAAGGAAAGAAAGGTTTGGAGTAGGGACAGGTCAGGAGGTGCTTGGCAAGGAGGCATAATAAAAAAGAATCACAAATAATTTTATATAGTATTTACAAAATAAACAAGGACTAACTTAAAATAATAAGAGCAAATGCTTAAACTTTCAAAGAAACCAATAAGCAACTGTTCTTTTTGGAAGGAAACCATGTATGTGTTTCTCTCAACATCAATGTTGAATGTGCCCCAGTGACTCAAGGCAAAGGATATTGCACTACTGGAAAAAAAAAGAGATTGTGAATCATGGAAGTAGACAGAGAATACCAACAAAAACAAAAGCAATTAGCCTACCCAGAGTTGTTTGTACTGAAGAGCAGTGTTAGTAATAATAACTCATATTTCTATAGGATTTACACTTTACTAAATGCTTTCCTTATTACAACTCTTTGAAGTGTTGAAAGTGTTACTACCTGCTTTTTATAGATAAAAAAGGGAAGAAAAACCACCTGAAATTCAGAGAGTTTAATTGACTTGCCCAAAGACACGTAGATAATTGATGGCAGAGCACAGATTCATACCCAGGTGTCTGAGTAAGAAATTCAGTGTGTTTTTTTTCTTCCAGGACATAGTTCCTCTGTTGGGCAGTAAATTTCTGAAATTCAATGGGACTTTTTTTAAGGGAAACAAACTAGGTGTCTTTCAGTTGGAGAGTGGCTGAGCAAATTTTAATATATGAATGCAATGTGATATTATTTGAGTCATACAAAGCCACGAATATGAAATAGAGATACTTAAGAAATAATGAAGATCAAAATAGCAAAAAATATGATCACAATTTACACTATGAAAAGGCATTGAAACACATAAGAAATCAGATCAGCATAACCACCAATCTCAATAAAATAAGACTAATAGCTAACATTTATAGAGCACTTGCTGTACATGCCAGGCACTGTGCTAAGCTCTTTACAAGTATTAGCTCATCTGATTCTCATAACAAGCTAAGAGGTAGATCTATTATTATGCCCATTTTACAGATGATGACCCTAAAGCAAACAGCAATGAGGAAACTTGCCCATACTCTCTAGCCATGACCAGCCCACTCAAAGCTAGTGAGTGTCTAAGGCTGAAGTTAAATTCAACTGCCGCTAACTCCAGGTTCAGCACTCTCTCCCCTGAACCACCTAGCTGCCTCTAGACAAACTATCATCCTCTTCTTAGGAAACTGATATTCATAAAGCATGTTTTTGACCATGTCACTCCTCTTCTTGAGAACTTTCAATAACCATAATTGCTAACATTTATTTGGCACTTTAAGGTTTGTCCAAAGCTCAACAAATATTATCTCACTGCATTTTATACAACACAATGTTCACAATAATCTCTGCTCTTTAAGAATTGGTGTAAATTGAAAGGGGAGGGTCCCATACAGCCTAGGGTGAATAGAATAAACTATAAATGTGGGACTTTGAGAACATTGATGCTATCAAGAAGGAAATATTACTAAGGCTGTATACATAGCCAATGTAAGGGCTTCTAAAATGCTAAATCTGTGTGTGATAAAGAAACAAATAAGTGACCAACTGATTGCTACAGGGCTCATGTTTTAAACCATCAGAACTGGTACTTTCAGGGTTTTCTGCTTCACAGTGTAAATTTTTTTATCTTTCTTTTTACAAGAAATTGGAAAATGTCAAGTACTTTAATATTCCCTTCTCCAAACAATCCCCCAAATGTGGTGCTCTGTGCCATACGTTTTCCATCTTGATTGCTCTTCTTTTCAAGGTCAGTGATTACTCTTCAACTAATGTGTACTTGTTTTAGGCTTTCATGGGTTAGCTAGAGGACTTCCAATAAAGATGACGATGTGAAAGGGTACTTTTTATTATTGTTAAAGACTGTCAGAAAAAGAGAATAGAAACATGTAGTATGGGGGAGGCAGACATCTAATGAATCTTACTTTTATCTGATATCAACAAATGAAAGGGGAATGCAGAGAGAGTTAGTGTGAAAATACATTAAATTCAATACAAAAACAGGCAGCAAAAGGGAGAGATGAAAGAAGTTAAAAGGGGAGGGTAGAATTGGATAGGAAATTGTCATATGCAAAATACAATTCAAACAGAGGGCAAATATGAAAAATGTGGGACTAAAAGTACAGAAACAGTTGGAACTAACAATCAGGATCTCAGCAGGGTGGAGAGAAGAAGAGGAGTGAGACAGACCACTTAAACTATAGATTACTAGTATTGATTCCATTCCTTTTCTTTCCCCACCTGATTATTCTTTGTAAAAAAGCTTAGCAGGGTATAACCCTGAAAATGAATAAGATTAATTCACCCATGAAATGGAAGACAGTGCAGCATAGATTAGAAAGGAGAATTCAACACTATATTGCTTACACAAAAAATGCTTGAAATAAAGATCTTCATAGAGTTCAAAGGAGGGTTTGGAATAGAATTCATTATTTCTAAAATGAATTAAATAAAGTAGATCTTACAATAATAATTTCAGACAAGGCAAATAAGATAAACATGGTTAAATTGACAATCAAATGATGAATAAAATATCTACATGTAACCAAAAACAAAGGAAGGTGGAACATACATGGTTAGCATTAAAGTATATTAGTTAATTAATGTCATAGCATCTAAGTACCTACAGGAACAACTAATCAAATGATGGGGGGAGGGAGAATAGAGACAGTAAAACTATTGTATTTAAGAACTTTGGTAAGGCTCCTCAAAGAAAAAAATTTTTTTTTAGTTTTCAATATTTACTTTTATAAGATTGCGAATTCCAAAAATTTTTTCCCTCCCCTCACCCTTTCTCAAAATGGCAAGCAATCTCTATATATGTACAACTATATTAAACATATTTCCACACAAATTATGTGAAAGAAAAAAATTTAAATAAACAAGAAATATGGACCTGAATAAAATTTCAGAAAAGTTAGATATGATAGATTCCTAGTGATTATTAAATGGAAATTGAATGATGTGTATCAGCAAACACCCTAGCATGCCTAGGGCGGCTACTAGCACAGGTTCTTAGATCTGCTTTTCTAAAGGAAAGCAACTCAAAATGGGTTAACAATCTTACTTTAATCAAACATATCATTTACCTAGCTCAGGGGGAAAAGTCAGCACCCTGAACTTCAGAGAATACAAACAGAAGTTACAAACAAACAGAAAAACAAATCAGCAGACGGCTTCCAGCACCTGACCATTACATCAGTTACTATTCAGTTACCAGAGAGGAAAGCACCAACATCTGGGTTTTTCACAGCCGGGAGGGGGGGGGGCTCAACGGCTGCCCAGAGTCTCATCTGGTCAAATCATACAACTCTTCTCAAAGTGAGCCCCAAACCAAAACTTCACCATCAGGGTATATATATATAGCCTTCTCCTGGCTCGGAGAATGTCACAGCCCTCTAGACCCACTGCCCAATCACAAAGCTACAAGGCATGGGCATTCCTGAAAAACAACCCTGGCGCCACAGGCTCCACATGACCACATCCAGCCTATTAGGGAACAGAGTATACTTTCAAATATCTGAAGGTCCTCAGAGTCACCTAGCCACTTTAGAAAAGGGCCTAGGGGCAGGGAAGATCTTCACAGTCCCATAACAGTATGTACTTTTAAAAGTTTTTCTGGCATATTCTTAAATTTTGACCATGTTCTAGACCTGAAAAAACTCACAAAAATAAAAAAAAGCAGAATATTAGATTTATCCTATACTGACCATCATGCAAAAAATATTATAATTAATAGAGGGCATTTGAGAAAAGGATCCAAACTTAAGTGAAGAATCAATAATGCAATACTAAAGAATATGTAAGTCAAAGAGTAAATCATGGAAAGAAAGATAATTTCATTAGAAAAAAAATGACAACAACATGGCAACATGCCAAAACTTTTGGAATGAAGCCAAAGCATTCATTAGGTGAAAGTATAGAGCTCTGAGGACTTTCATCACAAAAGAGAGAAAGAATAGATCATTGAATTATACAACTAAAAAAACCTTTAAAAAGCACCAAATTTTAAAATATCCCAACTAAACACCAAAATAGAAATTCTGAAAATCAGAGATAAACAAAATCCAAAATAAAAGCAAAAACATTTTTTTGAGAAATAAAACTAGGAGTTCTTTTTTTTAATAGATAAACCCTTAGCTATTCAATTTTCTCTACCACATTCCCACAAAGATATTTTCTCCATCACTCACATCCTGCTTTTCTGCTTCCTTTGCTGTGCTAACTTTCCTTTATCCCCTTAGAATGTTAAGTTGCTTGAGGTCGAGGATTGTCTTTCTCCTTACATTTGTAATTTCAATGTGTAACAAAGTGCTTGGCACATAATAAGCACTTAATAAATGTGTATTGACTTGACAAAATACTACTACTGCTACAATTCTACTACTACTACAACTTCTAACAACAGCGATAATAACAGCTAGCATTTATATAGCATTTTAAAATTTACAAAACATTTTTACAAATATTTCATTTTATCCCCACAAGAATCCTAGGAGGTAGGTGCTATTACTTTTTACCAATTTTACAAATGAAAAAACTGAGGCAGGAAGATTTTAACTGACTTTCCTGGGGTCACACAGTTAATAAGTGTCTGGGGTCCGATTTTAATTCAAGTTTTCCTGATTCCAGGTCTAAGGCTCTGTCCACTATGCCACCTACCTACTTCAATGATTTGTATTTATTTGACCTAGGAAAATAACAGACTATGCTTGTACAAATGGACCTTTTGGAGACCTCCTTAGCAAAGGCTTTGAAAATACTAGATTCATAGACACATTGACCTAGACCTAGATCTCAGAAGCTTCTATTCCAACCTCATTTTTCAGATGATGAAACTGAGGTCCAGGGAGATTAAATTATTTGTCCAGGTCAGACAGGAAGTATCAGAGGTTTGGACTAGATGACCTCTCAGGTCCCTTCTAGCTCTGAATGTATGATCTTTGATCCCTACTAGACTTGACATGCCACAGTATGTACATACATACATAGTTGTGGGTATTACAGTTATTTCTTATTCATGTTTATATCTCCCCCTCATAACTTCACACTGTTGATAGCATCATAGATTTGAAGCTAGAGGAATCTCCAAGGTCATCTAGTCCAGTCACCTCATTTTACAGTTGAGGAAACCAAATGATGAATTATGGCGAAGAAGGGGTTAGTCTTAGAACACAGTAGGCATTCAACAAATGTTTGTTGAATTGAATATTAGATGAACTCTTCAAGGCTATAAAGGATAAAATGGAATGCTTCCAGATATCTTCCAGAAGTCCTTCTTTGGATAATGGCTTTTTGACTGGTTCATCCCATTGGGACTTCTACTAAAGAAAAATCTTTTTGAGGAAGAATTTCCAAATTGTAAGTCTCCTTGATTCTCACAGGGCAAGAAATGAATAATGTTAGACAAACTCCAAGTTGTAAACAAAGAATGACCAAATTGTTTTAAAATAATAACAATTAAATTAACAATAATAAACAGTGGAATAGAGAAGAATTAATTATTCACTGCAAAACCACATAGAAAAACAATGTCCTTTTCTACAATTTTGGTTGTACCACAAAATATTTTGTGTCCCATGCGCCTGACCCATCCCTCTTTCTCACTATGATACTGAAAGCTTATGAGGAGGGCTAAGTCTAATCACCTGGTAGAAATATGATAATGTTTTCTACTGTATAGTGCTTATGTCTACTTACTGTCATTTGAAATTCCATCTTAAAAAGGGCTTTGGAAAACTTACATAATACTCAGTAAAGTAGCATTTATTAAGTGCCTATTTGTCAGCCAGGCACTGTTCTAATTAATCACTGAGGATACAAAAAAAATGGGGGTGGTGGACTAAAATAATTGTCCCTGTTCTCAAGAGGCTCACAGTCTGAAGGGAGGGAAATATGCAAACTATTGTGTACAAACCAGATATAGACATGGTAAAATGGGGGTAAGAAGTACAACTTAACATTGGACTTACTAAGGAGAAAATGTTTGAAAGGAACTTTGTCTGGAAAATTATGTCTTAAAAATGGAGGAGAAAGGTTGCATAGCTGTCCAGGTGTAAGGAAAGTAGTGCTAACATAATCCCCTTGTGTACAAAAGGACAACAATCCCCATGATCCTTTGCCCAAAACTTTTAGTGAACCTGAACAAAAAATTTTTGAGGTTCAAAAAGTATCACTTCACTTTTTTTTATATTATTTTTGAGTTCTGTGCATCTTTCTATTTCCTTGTTCCGGCCAACTACTGTGCCAAAATACACAACATCTTCTGTTCTCACGGTATTTCTGACCTGACCAAAAGAAGGAAGTTTCACAAAGGCCATTCTTGTGAAATCAAAAGCCTAATTTTGCATACTCCAGAGATTTAGATAAAAGTTATGTGATCACCTGAAGTGGTAGCTCCTTATCTAGAAGGAGTTGGCTATCTACCTTGGAGGGGTTTCTTAGAGCAAAGCTCTGTATACTCCATCTAAATCAAAAGCCCTCATAGAATGCTTCATTACTATGACTATGAGGTTCTTAGGGGAAATTTATAAAAATGTAATAAAATCTCATTTCTCTATAGCTCAACTATGACCCAATCATCAAGATAGGTTTTTGGCATTGCACTGATATGAGAGAGGGAGGAAGAGAATGAGAGAGGTAAAGAAGGGCAGGAAGGTTAGAAGGAAGGAAGGAAGTAAAAGACAACAGCAGTAGCATGATACTTACTGTGTCCAAAGCTTTTCTCATTACTTATTTTTCCAATTCTGGGACATGGTAAGTGTGACTCTAGTCCAGCATGAACCGCTGCCCTTTGCTGATATAGATGCCTGAAAACACACCAATCAACCACAGTGCATCAAACATCCAATGTTTTACAAACTCAACCAGTAAATCTCAGGTGCTCATTTCTATTATACACTTTTCATGTAGCCCACTCAAAATCACTTTCTCTCTGGACCAAACTTGCTTTCTCATAATTTCACAGCCAAAAAGGATTTGTTAGACTAGAGTTCAGTAGACAGGTTAGGGCTAGTTATATAGATCTGGAGGGAAAACAAGATACAGATTTTTGTCCATGAAGAGAAACAATCTGGGGCATTTCTAGATGCAATGGGAGAGGATTGAATAGTAAGTAAACAATGAGTTCTTTTGGGAGGAAGGGTTTATTTGAGGGGATTCTCTTCTTCTGGTAAGAAAAGTACTTTTTGGTCCCACAGACCACTCCAGGAGAAGGAAGTCTGAATCCATGCATCCCACAGAATCAAGGAGGAGTAAATGGAAGATCAAAGGTTCACAGTGAAACCATATTGGCTTTAAGATAGGCAAATAGTGGATTGAAGAGCCTTGATTATGTTTTAGTAGGCTCTAAGCACCTAGGTAGTACATAGAGTCAAGGGGGTCTGTGTTCAAATACGGCCTCAGAAACTTATTAGCTCTGTGGTTTTAGGCAAATCACTTAACCTCTGTTTGCCTCAGTTTCCTCATCTATAAAATAAAGCGTTACAGTAGATAGAATGACAGCACTGGACTCAGGAAGACCTAAGTTCCAATCTGACTTCAGACACTTATGAGCCATGCCACCCTGGGCTAGTCATTTAATCCTGTTTGCCTCAGTTCTTCCACTGTAAAATGAGCTGGATAGCGAAGGAAATGCTTTTTTAAAATCCCTTGCCTCCTTTAATTCATTATTTTGACCCTGCAATCAACCAACTTTGATTTTGAAGAGATATATCCAGAAGACAGAAGTAGAGGCAGGAAATTGAAGATGAATGCAAAGACCTGTCTGTAATAATAATAGCTCAATTTATGTAGCAATTAATAAAGGGGAGAAATTCTAGAATATATTGAGGTTTTAATTTTAAGTATCATTGATTTATTTTTTAACTTTCTTTCTTTTCCAATTTTGAAATTCAAATTCCCTCCCTCCCTTCCACCCATACCCCACCAACTGAGAAAGCAAGCAAAATCATATCAATTATACATACGAAATAATAAACATATTTCCATCTTAGTCATATTGCTCCCAAAAAAGAAAAAGAAAAATGTGAGAAAATTATACTTCAATTTGCACTCAGCTTTATCAGTTCCCTCTCTGGAGGTGAGTAGCATTTTTTTTATGAGTCCTTTAGAATTGTCTTGGATCATTGTATTATCAGAGTAGCCAAGTCTTTCGCAGTTGATCATCATTACAACTTTGCTGTTACTGTGCACAATAATCTCCCGGTTCTTCTCATTTCACTTTGCATCAGTTTGTATACCTATAGGTCTCACCATGTTGTTTGTTTATTGTTGTTTTCTGAAACCACTTATCATTTCTTATGTCACAATAATATTCCATCACAAATGCCACAACTTATTCAGCTATTCCCCAAATGAGTAATCCCTTAATTTACAATTTTTCACCATCACGAAAAAGAGCTGCTATAAATATTTTTGTACACATAGATCCTTTTACTTTGATCTCTTTGGGATACAGAGCTAACAGTGATATTTCTGGGCCAAAGGATATGCACAGTTTTGTAGCCTTTAGGCATAGTTCTAAATTGTTCTCCAGAATAATTGGACCAGTTCACTACTTCACCAATATTTCATTAGTGTAACTATTTTCCCTTACCCCTTCCTACATTCACCATTTCTGGTAAATGTGAATGGTACCTCAGGGTTGTTTTAATTTTCATTTCTCCAATCAATAGTGATTTGGAGCATTTTTTTATGTGGCTACAGATATCTCTGATGTTTCCTTTTGAAAACTGTTTGTTGATATCCCTTGACAATTTATCAATTGGGGAATGACTCTTATTTTGATAAATTTGACTTAGTTCTCTATATATTTGAGCAATGAGGTCTTTACCAGAGAAACCTGCTATAAAAATCTTTGATATTACTTGCTTGTCCATAGTACCATTTAGCAAAATAAAGTTTCCCTGATTATCTCTTTTAATTAGGTCTATTTTTGCTTTTGCTTTTTTCTGAAATCATGATTGCTACTCCTTTCTTTTTTACTTCAGCTGAAACATAACAGATTCTGCTCCAGTCCTTCATTTTAACTCTGAGTGTTTTCTTTCTGTTTTAAGTACATCTCTTATAAACAACATATTATTGGATTCTGGTTTCCAATCTATTCTGCTACTCACTCCTGTTTTATGGATGAGCTCATTCCATTCACAGGGGTGATTACTAACTATGTATTTCCCTTCATCTTATTTTCTTCTGTTTATTCTTTTTCTCTCTTTTTATCCTGGCCTTCCTCAAAAATCTGTTTTGCTTCTGACCATTACCTCCCTTAATCCGCCCTTCCTTTTATCATCCACTCTCCCAAATTTTCATCCTTTTCCCTTACTACTTCTTTTGAGTAAGCTAGATTTCTATACCCAAGTGAGTGTATATGTATATAAATATGTCTTCCTTCTTTGAACACATTCTAATCTGAGTGAAGTTCTAATGAGTGTGTGTGTGTGTGTATGTAAATATGTGTCTTTCTTCTTTGAACCCATTCTAATCTGAGTGAGGTTCAAGCATTGCCTTCCACCACTACCCATTTTCCCCTTTACTATAAAAGTTCTTCCCTGTATACACCTTCTATGTGAGAAAATTTTCTCCATTCAACTTCTCTCTTCCCTCTTCTCCCAATTCATCACTCTTTCTCAACTCATTTTTAGACTATCGCAGCATAATTGACTCACACTTCTGGCCTATGTATGCTCATTCTAATTGCCCTAATAATGATAAAGTTCTGAAGATTTACATAGCCTCTTCACATATAGAAATATATAGAGTTTAACTCTATTGAGTCCTTTATGATTACTCTTTCACGTTTAGCTTTTTGTGCTTCTCTTAAATCTTGTTTGAATGACAAATCTTCTATTCAGCTTTTATCTTTTCATCAGGAATGCTTGGAAGTCCTCTATTTTATTAAATATTTATTTTTTCTCCAAAAAGATTTTACTCAGTTTTGCTTGGTATGTTATTTTTGGTTGTCATTCTAGCTCCTTTGTCTTGCAGAATATCATATTACAAACCACCCCTTTAACATGAAAATTGCTCAATCTCACGTGATACTGACTGTAGATCAATGATATTTGAATGGTTTGTTTCTGGTTGTTTGACGTATTTTCTCTTTGACCTGGGAGCTCTGGAATTTGGCTATAAGCTAGGAATTTCCATTTTGGGATCTCTTTCAGGAGGTGATCAATGAATTCTTTCAATTTCTATTTTATCCTCTGCATCTAAGATATTGGGGCAATTTTCCATTATTATTTCTTGACATGGGATATCTAGGTTCTTTTATTTTTAAAATCATGCCTTTCAAGTAGTCCAATGATTCTAAAGTTATCTCTCCCAGATCAAATTTTTAGGTTAGTTGTTTTTCCAATAAGATATTTCACATTTTCATCTTTTTCATTCTTCTGACTTTGTTTTATTGTTTCTTAATGTCTCATGGAGCCATTAGCTTCCATTTACTCAATTTTAATTTTTAACAAATTAGTTTCTTCAGTGAATTTTTGTATCTTTTTTTCCATTTGGTCAACTTTCCTTTTTAAGGAGCTCTTTTTTTCAGTGAATTTTTGTGCCTCTTTTACCATTACACCAGTTCTGTGGGTTTTTTAAGGTGTTATCTTCTCCAGTATTTTTTTGTGCCTCTCTTACCAAACTATTCATTTTTTTCCCACAAGTTTCTTGCATCACCATCATTTCTTTTCCCAATTTTTCTTCTATTACTCATCACTCGAGTTCAAATTTTTTTCTTTGAGACTTTGCTTGTAGTTGATTTCACACTGTTGCTTTCTTCTGAGTTTCTGTCTTTGTCTTCTCTACTTCTATAGTAGTTTTTTATGTTCAAGTTCCTTTTTTGTTGTTTATTCTTTTCCCAGCCTATTTCTTGACTTTGAACTTTATATTAAAGTTAGACTCTGCTCACTTGGAGGTGGGGAAGCACTTTCTCAAGTGTCAGGCCTTTTCATCCTACTGTTTTCAGAGCTATTTTTAGGGGTCTGCAGGTTTTCAGTGCCTCCAAGGTGAGGAATAGGTGTGGTTACTGTTCTTCTCATCTGCATTCTGGTCTTTACCAAGGAAGGACTCCTGCTCCCCTGAAGTTGCAAGCACTAACACTTCTCTTATCCCTAGAACTGTGACTAGGGCCCCTGTTCCCTTAAGACAGGCTGCAAGCATACCTCCCCACTCTGGAACTGTGACCCAGAATGATTTATGGGTAAAAGAGTTGGCAGTCAGTGCCAGCTATACCCCATGCCAGCAAAGGGTCATCTGTAATCTTTCTGACCAGTTGTCTGACCATCTTACCATCTGTCTCTGAGTTGAGAGCTCCTGAAGCTGCTGCTGCTGCCACTGTCTTGCCTGACTCCAAGGTCCACTGCTGATGCTCCTGCCATGCTTTGGAGAGGCTTCAACTCTGATGTCACAGACCTCTCCAGCCAACCTCTTAAGTTGTCTTAGGCTGAAAAAATGTCTCGCTCTGACCTTTTTTTGGCTCTTACACTCCAAAATTTGATCTGAGAAGTTATTTTAAAGTTGTTTGAAGGGAAATGTTGGGGTAATTCAGTTGGGTTGCTGCCTGTACTCCACCATCCTAAAATATATTGTTAAAGGGATGGTTGGGAAACATCTTAAAAAGTGAAATGGTGATCCCAAATATCCATGCCAGACTTTTTTGACAAGGTTATAATACTTTTAGATCATGGAAATTCTATAGATACAGCTTATCCAAATTTTAGCAAAGTATTTATCAAAGTCTGATTCTCTGGGAAGATATACACTTAGATATTCAGGTTTTAATGGACAGGCATGAAAAGTAGTTATTAATGGTTTTGGGTCAACTTAGAAAGAAGTCACTAATGGAATGTCCCAGCAGTTACTAATGGAGTGACCTTGAGATCTAGGTTTGCTTCTGTGCTGTTTAACATTTTCATTGATGACTCAAATAAAATTATAGATAGTGTGCTTATCAAATAATGCTCAGATGACAACAAGCTGGGAAAGATAGTGAACACATCAGATGGCAGATTCACAACCCCCAAAGATCTTGATATCTCAATATACTAGAATACTGTGCCAAATCTGATGAGAAATTTTAATAGTTTTACGTTGGGTTCAAATACTCAGTTTCACAAATACAAAATTTGGCAAGATAGGCCTTCATCTGAAAAGCAGTCTTCACAGATTGTAGGCTTGATATGGGTAAACATTATGTTCTACCAGTCCTCTCCCCAAAAAAATTTAAGCTTAGGCTGTGTTAAGATTGGCATAGTGTCAAAGCCTAGGGATGTGATAGTCTTACTTCCCTCTGTCCGGATAAGATCACATCTGGACTGTTACATTCTGTTCTAAGCACCACATTTTAGGTAAGCCATTGATAATCCAAAAAGCGATAAATCAGTTAATAAACATTTACTGAGTGCCTTCTATGTGACAGGCACTGTGCAAAAAGCTAAAGATACAGATATGAAAAAGAAAGACAGTCCTTGATCTGAAAGCATTTATAATCAAATGGGGGAAGACAACAAACAAAAAGAAGCTGAAAAGTTGGTGGTGGGCTGGGGGAGGTAGGCAGCATGGGAGTACGATGAAGAAGTTGGAAGGAGTACAGTTGGAGAGAAAATGCAAAAATGGTTGAAAAGATGGATGAAGATCAGGAGCCTACAATGGTATCAAGGGGATCCCTGGTAAGGGTTTCCTTATAGCAAATGACCTCTGCATTCCTTTCCTATGTTGATATTCTGTTTCTGAAACCGATATGTAAGAACCACACCCTTCCTGAATTCTTGAGATTTAAATCTAAGAAATAAAATAATAATTTATTTTAAAATCCATCTATACATTTATATTCTACAAACATTAATTAAGTCTCATTAACTCCAAGGTCTTGTGTTAGTCTGGGGGGATGGCAAGAGAGAGTGGTAATATAAAGAGAAATGAAATATGGTTCCAGCCCTCAAGAACTTACAATCCTATAATAATAATCATTATAACCCATACTTGCATGATGCTGTAAAACTCCAAAACACTTTATATGAATTATTTTATTTGATCCTCACAACAATCCTCTGAGGTAGAAAGGGCAAACATCCTCACCCCCATTTTATAGATGAGAAGAATAGGATTCAAAGGAGCCAAAATGACTTGCTCAAATTCACACTGAAACTGGGATTCAGACCCTAGTCTCCTGACTCCCTATACAGTGCTCATTCCCCTGTGAGGGGAATGAAAGAGAACGGAGAAAGAATGTTATGGAGAAACTAAATTTGAATTTGTCTTTTTAAGAGGTGACCTTTTGTGGAAAGAAACAGTTTGCAAGCCCCGTGTGTGAGTGAAGTTATTGTGAATGGAAATGAAGTAGAAATGCTTGTCATGTGACCAAGGCAATGAGGGACTGGCAGGCAAGAAAGGTGTTCCAGTGACTTTGGGGAAGAGGAGGCAAGTCAAAGAACAGAATCCCAAGGGTCTTAAAATATATCCTGCAAGAGGTTAACATTTTTTATTTGGAAGAGTAGGGTCTAAACAAACCTCTGTGTGTGTGCATGTGTGTGTGTCTGTAATGCACATATGTAAGTATGCATATGTGTGCACATATGTATATACATATAGAATATATATTTGTTTATAAAATACGTATTTATACAAAGAATAGAAACTATGCTACCCAAAACATCCAGACCAAGGTGGTCCATACAACCAGTACCACTTCTTTGTCATCATGTATATATAAATACACATATGTATACACAAAACTATGTATATTCACACTGTGCCTATAAGTATATGTATGTATATATACATTTGTATAAGTAAGTACACACACATATGTGTATATGCACACACACAAACGCACATGCACACACATAAAATGACAACAGAGAAGGCAGCTTTGAAGTCTCCATATAAACACCGCTGCTGGCTTTGGATCCCTGGAACCCATACTCCTGAAAACCGTCTACTTTATTTTCAAATGGCATGCCCCCTGCCAAGAAGTTACATTTTTTCCCTTCTTTAAATAAGCAGTGAGGGTAATGGCATGATGAACACATTTCATTTCTCCGGCTCCGTTTTTTCCATCTTTAATACGGCCTCCAGCAGGCCAGATGGCACCAGCGCAATTGCTAGTAAGTCAATACATCTGGCGACATTCCTGAGATGACAAATCTGATGGATAGAACTCCAGCTCCTATACAAAGCCTCTTTTCAGAACATTTTCACTGGGACTCGTCTGCTTGAAGCAAGACCTAATGTGTGAAAACAAAATAAAATTGAGCTCTTTCACCACTCTGTGCTAACATTTCATTTTCAGTGTTTTCATTTGCATGACTTTCTCACTGCCCTGCTGCCCCACCTCAACCTGAAATTGATGAACACTCTCTGCTTAGAAGCCAACTACCCATTCCATGGGCTCCATATATGGACAGTATTAGAACCGTTCAAAGCAGGTTTCAACAAACATATCAATTTTTCATGCTAAAAAGAAGCAAGATAATTTGGGAAATTATCTGCAAGCAACTCTTGAGAATGGGAAACATTTTTTTTTGGTGGAGGAAGTGTTACATGTCCCTCTTCCCCATGGATCTTTCACCAGTGGAATTATGAGTTAAAGCTCCCAGGTGCCCTTTGGCCCCCAGGGGTGCACTCATCTGTCAGTAAGTCACTACCATGACACTAACATAGATATAGTTCTGTAACCATGAAAATGAAAGTCTGCTGAAGTCCACGGCTTTGCAAAGAACAGAAACCATGCTACCCAAACCATCCAGACTAAGGTAGCCCACACCAGCTCCATTTCTTTGTCATCATTCTTAAACAAAAAGAGCTAAACAGGATGCAGAAACAATCATCTGTCAAGATAAGTTGACAGGCCAAGTAGTCCTGTCATATTTGCCCTCCCTGCCTTTTCAAAAGTCAATGCATCCCAAAGGGCATAAGCCAGGAAACCTCCTTAAGAACATTAAACTTATTATATACACTAATGAAATATTGCCTTGTATGGCAGCATTTGTTTTTAGCTTGATTATGTGATTTTACTGGTTAACGGGAACTCCAGGTAAGGAAACTCCCTCTATCAATAAAGATCCACTCCTGTTCTGCCACTTTCAGTCTTGGGAGTTTCCTGGGGTTCAGAGAGAACACGTGACTTGCTCAGGGTCACAAAGCTGGTATGTATCATAGGTGGAACTTGAGCCTAGGTCTTCCTGACTTGGAGATCCGTTCTCTATACACTGTTCTATGCTACCTCACATCATTATTATTATTGAAATTACCAAAATAATAATTCATATTTTAAAGCATTTTATGCTCATTGTCCCATTCCAATTCAGTTCTATTCAATGAGCATTGATTAAATACCTATTACAGTATGTTTAAGGCATGGAGCCTCTGGGGATACAAAGACCTATACTGAACCCTGAAGAAAAAGTAGAATTTTATAAGTATTCTAGGCCTGGGGGATGTGGTCTTCATGAATAACTGGAGAGAATGTGTTGATATCAGGAAAATAACCAGCTTGAATGGAACACAGAATCTATCAAGGAAAGTAATACGAAACAAGACTGGAAAAATGAGTTTGAGTGAGAGTGCAAAAGCTTTTAAATGCCAGGTTAAGGTGTTTGAATTTTAACTAGAGGACTTTAAATTCAGTCTTAGAAAGAACGCTAGAAACCATCTAGTCTAACCCCATCTCTTTATAAAAGGAGACCCAAAGGAATGAAGTGACTGCCCCAAATTGTAGCAAGAGCAATGCCAACACTTGAACCCACACCCTCTGACTCCAAATTCGGCATATTTTCTCTGTACCATTCTGCATATTGAAATAAGGTTTTGAGCAGAATGATACATTCAGATCTGGTCCTTAGACCAATTATTTTGGCAGCTGTGTGGAAGATGGAAGAGAAAGCAGACTAGAGTTGGGAAAATAATTACAGTAAACACTGATACAGCATGTTAAATTTTATAAAGTGCTTTCCATATACTATTTCATTTGTTCCTCATAACAATTCTGAGAGGTAGGTGCTGTTATTATCTCCATTTTACAGGTAAGGAAACTGAGTCCAAGAAGGGTAAAGTGACTTGCCCAAGATCACACAGATAGTACGTGTCTGAGTTGGGATTGGAACTCAAGTTTTCTTAATTTCAAGTGCAATATTTATTATGCCACCTTCCTGTCATCCAAGTATGAGGTTAATTCAGTATTCTAGGCAAGTGGTGATGAAAGCCTACACAAGCATGTGAATGGAGAATTGCCCTGTGAATGGAGACAAGCAGACTAATGCACAATAAGTTGTGGAAATATATTTGACAAGATTTATGTTGCACTTGAGGGTTCACAAAGACCTTTACATATATTATCATATTTGATCCTCACAATAACCTTATTATATAGCTAATAGAAACATTATTGCTAACACTTTATAGCTGTGATGCATGCCACCCAGAGCCAGAAGGTGATCTGGTAGAGCTACCAAATTCTCTGTGCCTCTCTTAAGCTCTCAAAGTATCCGGGTGTCACTAGCCCCTTGCTGCTGCCGCTGCTTAGTGGGTGGCATCAATGTAGGGGATGTGTCTTCATCTCCCAATAAAATCTCATGGCTCGTTGTCTCCGTCCCACTGCCAATTCCATAAGTACCTTACCTGTACTGCTCCACTTAAGTCATGAGGGAATGTTGTATGAAAGTGTTAATAAACAGAATGGTAGATATGAAAAAATAGAAAGGTTACACTCAATGTATGCAGTACATGCATTCCCAGACCACAATCTTTTCAATATCAACCTCTCAAAATGACAAAAGTCTGGAAGTTCAGTTCTCAATGATTCTCAGCCAGGAACAGCTTTTACCCAAAGCCCTTAATTCCCAAAGGAATCACCTTCATTTTGATGCTGTGGAGGGGCTTTGAATACCCTGGGGTTTCTCTCCTAAGACTACATGGACTGAGCAAACTGGGCAATACCAGAGCTGGGTTTAAGCTATTAGGTGGTCATGTTTTTGTTGTCTGTTATCCAGCTTTCCTCATCTTGCTCATAGCAGTGAATTTAACTGAATTTATATCCCTTTAACATGGGATGGAACACGGGTTTCCCTCACTGGATATAAGCAATCCAGCTATCACAGTCCTACCAACATTGCTATAGGAGAGGAGATTCCTAGGTTTCTGCAAGCTAAAATGCCACTTCCTCCAATCTCTCCTTCACTGTTCAAACTCACCCTCTTTAAAAAAATCTTCCACAGGGGTGGCTAGGTGGTGCAATGAATAGAGCACCAGTCCTGGAGTCAGGAGGACTGAGTTCAAATCCTACCTCAGACACTTAACTTTACTAGCTGTGTGACCTTGAGCAAGTCATTTAACCCCAATTGCCCTGCCTTCCCTCCTCCAAAAAAAAAATCTCCCACACTGGTCTTTTCTATTACTACCAAAGCAGGGGTCATCGCAGGGCTCTTTGGGTGAGATAAGAGTATTACAGAGTAAAGGAAACAGGCTCTGAGAGGTAACATGACTTGCCAAAGGCAACATAGCCAATGATTATCAAAGAATCTTCAGACTCCAAGTCCTATGCTTTTTTTTTCACCACATTGTATTTTATGCTGCTTCTTGGAGAACAATTGCAAACATCCCCTCATCACCCTCCCCCTAAAATCCCAGGACACAGCACAAGGGAACAAACCCTGCCGCTGCATGTCAGTACTGTAAAGCCTCTCATGGGGTCTGCTCTTTGATCTCCCTTGCGCCTTCCCCATGGCAAGCATCAGCTGGGGCTCTGGATCAGCTCCGGAGAGATCAGCACATTTCTAATTGACATTTGAGCTCTATATAAATGTGTTCCAAAAAGCTGTTAGGAATGTAAAAGGCAGGGTGCACGTTCCCAGTTTATAGCTTGTTCCTGCTTATGTGCTCAGATGCCGTTAGCTCTAATTTATGAACAGGCAATCAATCCACAGAGTTGAAAGGCAGGTTAAAAATTCCAGTCATGTGTAATCCATCGACTTCATTTAGAGTAAGAAGGCAACAGTAACCCAGAAATGTAGTCCACTGCTTACTATGGAAATGTGAGATATTCCAGGATCATTCAATACCACCCACTATATTGGGACACCAAAGATCTAGTTAGGGGCACTAAGTTTTAGGAAATATATTTTTAAGACATCCAGAGGAGGATCACCAGAATGGTGAAGGATCTTAAGGTCACTTGATGATCAGTTGAAGGAACTGGAGGTCTTAGCTTAGAGAAGAAAGGACTAGGGGCCGGAGGGGTGTGATAGCTTGCAAGGTTTGAATAAGATGATATTTTGTGAAGAGCTTTGCAAACTAGAAAGGGCTATATAAACAGCAGCCATTATTATGAAGTATTTGAAGGATTGTCACTTGGAAGAGGGATTAGATTTGTTCCACTTGTCCCCAGGGGCCAAACTAGGAACAATGGGTGAGCGATACATATGGATAGGTAAGTTTCAGTTCAAGGTAAAGAACAAGTTTTGACAATTTGGCCGTCCAAAAGGGAAATAGGTACTTCAACAGGAGGGAAGTTCCTTGTACACTAGAGGTCTTTAGGGAAATTGCTGGATGAACATGTCAAGTAGGGAAAGGTTTCTTAATCAGGATTAGTCCGGCCCCTTCATTGAATAGTAGGATCTTAAAGAAGAATGTACTTAGAACTCATCTCATCTGCCCTTCCTGAAACAAGAATCTCTTCTACTGTACCACACACAAGTGGTCATCCAGCCTCTATTTGACATCAAAGAAAGATCTCCATATCCAAACTAGGAGAGCCAAAGCCAAGCTCAATTCCAAATATTGCCTCTTATCACCTGAATGGCCTTAAATAAGTAAGTGTTTTTCCTTCTTGAAGTCTCAGCTTTTTATCCTCTGTAAAATGAGGAAGGTAGATTGGATGGACTCTATATTCAGCGAGACTAGTTTCATCCTTTATTCATTCATTCATTCCCTCTTTTCATTCAATTAAGTATGCATTTAATCAAGTGAGCATTATTAAGTACCAGTATATGTCAAGTACTTTATTGGAAATACAGATAAATGAAACAATCCCACACTTGAGGAGTTTACTTTGACTGGGACAATAACATGAACACTTGTTATTATACAGAGAACAGATATAAAAGCCAAAACAAGGTAATTTCAGATTACAGGTTGAAATTGCAAGCAGCTTTGCTAAGATTTAGCATTTAGATCACTCCTCTAGAAACAAGATGACAGCAACCAGCTTAGATGGGCATGGTCCCTACATTCATGGAGCCTAAAATCTAGTCTTCTCTGACCAGCCTCACTCCTCTTGGATTACACAGGATACTCCAAAAGTTTTAATGCAGTTTTCAGCCATCACAGCATTAAAACCCACAGAAACTCTGTGTTTTCTTACTCAAAATATTCTTCAATGTTTACAATACAACTTATACATTTTTCTGCTCCTGTTTGTACATTATGTGATCAATCACCATTTCATGTTACTTATATCCTCTTGAATTAGAATGTAATTCAAACTATACTATCTTCCTTTTGTCTTCCCTTCTCTCTTTCCCAGCCTCCATCTCCCTGAGTTTAGTGATCTTGGCAAATACTAATAAACACTTATTGAACGGAAGTAGCGTTCTTGCCAGCATTTCATCTTGCCAAGATCACTCCTTGGTGTGGTAGAAAGAACAATGGAACTAGAGTCAGAAGACATAGGTGTTAGTCTTTGCTCCAACATTTATTTGACCTTTGGAAAAGTCACTTAGGCTTTTCTGAGCCTTAGTTTCCTACTCTGTAAAAACTGGAGCAATAATACCATGCCAACTTTACAAGGTCATTTTGAATAAAGGGATGCATAAATCATAAAGTAAATTAAATAATTATTCAATTATTTTAAATTAATTATTATGGCTCTTTTGTTTTTATTATTGTTCTCCTGGCTCCTCTGGAATGAAGGGGTTAAACTCTTTGTGCAGTCCGGATTTATTTCATTAATCAAGTAATACTTCTTTCTTTGAAGTTGAACACTGGAAGAATTATGGGATATTTAATGTCTTAGCAATAAATGAATAACACATTTAAAAGCAGCAGCAATTGGGACTTTATATCATGTGCCTAGCAAAACATGAGATACAGTGTAAAAATAAAAGCATATATTACATTTGGCAAGATACTAGAATACTGTTAGGAAGCTGGTGAAAGGGCTACAGAGTTTCACTTAAGACATATGTTTCTTGTATATCTATTACTCCTTTTGAAAAAACCAAATAACCCATCACATGTATGTATACACATGTACATAAATGCACAAACATATATATGGGTATACACATCTGCATAGACACATGCACATACATATATATATATACACATATATATACATATATACACATACATGCATATTCATAGACCTACATATGCACCAAAACCTTCCCCTGACTCTGAATCAAAAGTACACATTACATTCTCTACAAAAGATTACAGGTTGAAATTGCAAACAGCCTGGAGCCAAGACAATCTCTCTTCTTCAAGGAGGGGCTACTGTGGTTCATTAAATACTCATTACCAGGCCATAACTAGTCAGGCAGTTAGGGTATCACTATATTTGAGTTTCCTGAAGTCCCCAACAATATTATTCTCTTCTGCTTTTCTCACTCAGGAAGTTGTATATCTTGTGTATTTCAGTTGTGTATCTGTTCCTAGGGACTGAATCAAGAATTCTGAAGACTTCTTCTTGGAAAAGACATGTTCCTGGAAAAGATTTTTAGTTATCTTATAATATTCACGTAACAACACATGTCCAAAGATAAGCCAAAGAGTTTGGGCACAATGGATGATTTTGTGAGCACAGGATACAACAGAATACACACCTAGAAATACAGAGTAAACCCATCACCAAGACGGCAAGTAATAATGTGGAGAACAAAAACTTCTGGCTTAGAATCAAAATAACTTCCAACTATAAGGTAGCCAGAGGGTAGGTACAGTGGACAGAGCATAGTACTTAGAGTCAGGAAGACCTGTGGTTGAATCCTGCCTCAGACACTTACTAGCTATGAGACCCTGCTGAAGTGATTTATCCTGTTGCCTCAGTTTCTTCATCTATAAAATGGGGAGAGTAAAGGCACATATTTCACAAGACTGTGCATAGAATCAAATGTGTTAACATACATAAAGTACTTTGTAAATTTTAAAGCATTATATAAATGCTATTACTAGTGGTAGTAGTAATAGAGGTGTATATTTGGGAATGAAGAAGGGGAAAATCATGTAATCAAATAATCTTTAAATAGCTACAAAGGCAAGAGTACATGTTTACAGAGGTATATCCAGGTATATCCAGGTACACCCTATTATTTCTCCTAAAAGTAACTTTCTATTTTAATTTAATCACGTATTATACTCTTTTTGTTTAAAAATGTGGATTATTGATAACATTAGTATGAAATGTTCTGTAGAAATATATAGAAAATTTGTATTCTTTAGCAGCATATTGTAATGAGAAATGAGCGAGTGAGACCATTCATCTTTTTAATTGGAGTTTAATAAGCGGGAGACTGCAAGGGGTGAACACCACCCAAATCAAGCAGCTCCGAGATGCATTTCCTCAGGGCTTATATAGACAAAAGTCACAACATAACTGTTACCAGGGGGAAACCACAACTTAGTTGCTACACAAGCGGGGAAAATACAGAAGCCAAAAGGTAGCAATCAGTTCATTGCCTAACAATTGTTGCCCAGTGATCAGTTTGTTGCCCAACTGGCAAGTTCCCAAGTCTGTTTCAAAAACTTAACCAAAAAGGGGGGCTATGGGCTCCAGGTAGCAGGTTTGGGCAGGTTTACTTGTCAGGTTTGTTGCCTAGGCAGGCTTTGTTGGGTTTTGGGCAAGTCTCCTAGGCAGGTCTCCTATGATGGGGAAAGATGGGGGATGTTCACAAAATCGGGGGTTACAACAATATATTTCCATTAATCTAGCTGCACAGACCAGTGGTCTTTCCCATCTTTTCTCATTATTATTTCAGATGATTATATGACCTATAATCATGGCCATGCCAATCGCATCCAATGTAGTAATGTCTATAATGTCAACTCTACTCTATTTCATTATGTTTTAAACATTTCATGGTTTAATGAGATCATCTAATAGTCCCTAATATGCCTTGGTTCTTTGTTAAGGAAAGAAGTAAAATGAATCATAATGAATGTGTTGATATTATTATAAATATAAATGGTTAATGTAACCCCCAGTTCCCGCACATTCAGTTCACAGTCAAAAGCAACAAATATTCCATCTGAAAAGACTATCATTGATAATCCCAAAAAAGTTGATTAGAACACTAATCTCAAGGTTAAGAATATTGAACAATTGCTAATGTGTAAATAGTGTTCTAAGGTTCACAAAACACTTTACAAATATTATCTCATTTTCTTCACACTACAACCTGGGAGGCCAGTTCAGTTATTATCCCTATCTGACAAATGAGGTTACTGAGACAGACAGAGGTAAGTGGTTTGCCCAGAATAGCGCATGAGGCTAGAGTTAAACTCTAGGTCCAGTCCTCTATATTTTATGCCTCCTAGCTGCATGTTTCCTGAAAGTAAAGAGAGCAGAGAAATTTTTATTGTAATCTTCATGAAAAACACAAGTGATTAGACTTGTTGTCTATAAAAGGATGCAATATTGTTTTTACGGCCAATTCTTTTCCTCTAACCAAGAAGCAAACAAAGATTAAGCTGATATAGAACTTCTCAATAAGGGATACAGAAAATGGCATAGGACTAATATATTTTAAAACCTCTTGTCAAAACTTCATATGTCAAGCAATTCATCATCAAATCTGAATAAAGAGAAACCTATGGACTTATTAGGACAGCCAACCTCATCAGTAAAAGCATTTATTAAATAGACATTGTGAGCCAGGCACTTTGCTAGATACTAGAAATACCAAGAATTCAACTCTTCTGCTCTCAATGAGCTTACAATCCTTTGGAGGAGACAACAATTACACAAGTAAGAATATAGAGAATAAATGTAAAAAGGATAAATGTAAAGTAATTTAATACAAGGTAGTGTGGGAGGGAGGGCATTAGTAATTAGGAGAGGGGAACTGAAATCTGTCTACACAAGAAAAGGGACACAATCAATGCATGATAGAAGGAGTGGCATTCTCCATGTCACTGGAAGGAATAGAATTGTTGGTTGCTGTTCTTTCTAACCATGGGCAGTCAAGAAGTCAGTATGGACCCTAAAATGACCTGGAGACAGTAAAGGGAAAGCAAAAGGAGATGGGATCCCTCACTGGTGTCTTCCCACTTCCCATTTGTCCTGTTCTGGAAAAGCCAACAATCTTCAAAAAATTCTATTTCTAAATTGTTTTCAAAATGTTCTAAAAAATAGGATTTTATAATAGCAAAACATATTTAATAAAATTCTCAAATTTCTACCTGAGTAATTGCATCCAAAGTGATTTAATTGTGACCTTGCACAATGTGGTGAAACAAAAGATTGTGTCTTCTCCAAAATTGGCAAAAACAGTTACAATAATCGACAACACTGAAAATGGACACCATGAACAAGTTTCTATTCTGGCACTATATTTTGACAATGAAAAACACAATCCAGTTGAACATTTTACGTCTGTTCAAGAACTATTAACAATTGATGTTATCTATTTGGAGCCATTTTAATAACATTCTTAGCATCCTTAAAATTGACTGGTCATTAGAGATATCTGTCTCCTTTAATGGTATATTTACTATGTGTAGAGATACTGTGGAAGACCAAATTGAATGTAAAGAAACAGTGAAATTATTTATAAACTATATATATTTTATTGCTATGTTCATTATTTGAACTTTGTCTAAGTAAAACCAAGTAGTTCAGATAAAGAAAATAGAACTGTCTGATTTCTTTGGGTATTACTTAGATTCCTTATGTCTTCATGGAAGGAAATCCTGTGAGCTATACAAAAATGAAGAAGACCTTACAAAAAGTCTTTTCCCAGTTGAGGGCTTTGAAGACACTGAAAAAGACAAGATACTTATACAGAGCAGAAGCAGTAGTTCCATGAAACAGGTTTCAAACATGGCCTGAGGGTCATATGTAGCCACAACATTCCCAAGTGTGGCCTGAATCAAATTAAAATGTATCTCATGTAATCTCTCCCATTTTAATATGTTGACATATTAATAATTGTAATGCCATGCACAAGCAGATTCCCAAAAGAATGCTACCGTGAACAGCTTTTAAGGTTCATATTACACAGTGTAGTGAACACTCTGTTTGTTCCATTACAAATCAAGGCAAACATTCACTACAAATCACAACATAATATTCACAACAAATCAAGGTACAGCACAATATTCACAACATTACATCTTATCATAGAAAATCACAATATAGTGTTCATAACAGCTTAACATTAGAATGGCCACACAGTTTTCACTACAGTGGCCACAATATTTAAAACAAGGAACAAAAGAATAATCATCTTGTTTCCCTAAGGAGGAAACCCTCATCACTTAATGATTCAATCAATTCACAATCAATTCACATTATTGTAAAAATACAATAATCAATCTTCCACTCATGGGGCAAATCATTAACTTAATCAATCACTCATCTAGATTCACAATTACTAAACATCTCACTAAGTACAAGTCATTAGAAAATTACACAAACTCTCCACCCCTTGGTGTCCAGCAAACCTCAATTTCATCCAAGTGAAGGCCTTTTCTTCATCTTGACTCAGGGTGTTCTCTCTGATTCCCTGGATCCCCTTCCATGGTCCCAGTTCCTTCCTGAATCCACTAAACAGTCACCTGGATTCAGGGGCAGACAGCTCCCAAGTCCTCATCCAGTCCTCAGAGGTAGACAGCTCCCAGGTCCTTGTCCAATCCTCCAATGTAGACAGCTCCCAGGTCCTTGTTCAGTCCTCTAGGCAGTCCCTGGCACACACCAAAGTTCACAGGGTCCAGCACACCTCAAACCCTTCACCACTTCTGTTGCCGGGAACTCAAGGATCAGCCAGGCCACAAACCAACAAAGGCTTATATCCCCAAAGGCTTATATCCCAGTCATGCTTCTTCAGTCCTCTAGAAGTTCAGCTGGCCCTAGGACCCGGGAGGAATCTTGGCCTTCCAGGAGGCCTTCCAGGCAAGCCCTCTCAGCCTTCCAGGAGGCCTTCACACTCCAACTCAGTTCTCACTCAATCAGCTTCCAGATGCTGGGAGAGAAACTTTCTCTTTCTCTCTCTCTCTCTCTCTCTCTCTCTCTCTCTCTCTCTCTCTCCCTCTCTCTCTCTCTCTCTCTCCCTCTCTTCCTCTCTCCCTCTCTCCCTCCCTCCCTCTCAAGAAAACTCCAACTCAGTTCTTCAGTCTAGCAGCCCAGCTCCTAGATGCTGGGACAATCCTGCTTCTTCCAACAGGAGCCACCAGGAGGAACATTTCTGATTCTGTCTCTCAGTCTCTAGAACTCTTCTTATATACACACACTGGCCTCCTGTCTCAGCCAATCCCGTCCTGCCATGTCAGGAACAGGGTAGTTCACACCCTCTCAACAGAGGGCAGAGCTCACACCTTCCATACTTAGCCCTACTTACTAAGTGCTAAGTATCTGCTAAATTGATTGCTCTTACAATTATACACACACACACACACACACACACACACACACACACACATATATAAACATGTATTTTTTTAAGTTAATATGAGGCCTTCAGAAATCCCTGTGTATGGTTTAGTGGCCCCCATTTCTATCTGAGTTTGACACCAGTACTGTAAAATGAAAACTTCATCATTCTATAAGCATCACAAGAGATTACCAAATCATTTCACCAAACTGACACAAAAATAAAAGTCTTATCCATGAACTAAATTAATTGAAGTTCATCTTGGCCCTTCATATGATGAAGTCCTTTTTATTTTTTAAGTGATGGTAAAAATTAAGGTTATTCAAAGTCTAGCTCTCAATAGACTTACTGCCAGAACCAGTGACTAACTTTGATGAGAAATGGTCCAGAATACTGAGTGTGAATACAGATGTAGAGGACATCTTGATTTCCCCAGTTCAGTCAGGTAAATATTGTACTTACCTACTCATACTGATGATGTATTTGAGTATTAGCATCAGTTTGATACAAAAGCAGAGGAAATAACTTCATTTTACCAACAACTAGACCCACTGATTACCAGTACTGACTACCAATTTGAAATGATTGTGATAGAAAAACTCCTGAGCTTATCATCCTATATCTCTACTGTCCTGTGAAATTCCTTGAGAAAGACATGTACACTAGGTATATACTTTATAACATTGGTCTACCCTTGGAATAGTAATAGGGAATTTGAAGACCTTCCCTACTTCAAAGATATTCCTTGCCCCCTAATAGGCTAAATGTAATCATATGGAGCCTGTGGTGGGAGGAGTTTGCTGAAGGATGGACCAGAGGCGCTAGATGGTGGGAGAAAGAGAATGCACCCAGGGAGACAGCTAGGCTTGTGAGTGTTTGTGGGAAAGCTAAAGGATGGTGTGACTTCTTGCTGTGCTACAGTGTGTTACCTTCTTTGCTACTAAGATGGATTTGACTTTCTGGTGTTGGGGATTGGTTTTCTGGTGTCAGAATAAATGTTATGTTTCTGTCTTCTATATGGAGAGTCTGTTATATTTTGCTATTGAGAACTATGCTGGCATATTTACAGTCACTGTTGGCACTGTGAATATTGCCTTGGTGCAACAACCTGCCATCAATTTCATACTCATTTTGTAATCTTCACTATGATTCCTAAGCTTTTTAGATATTTCTGTTTTTTATTTTAATAAAATAACTTGATTTGAAGACTATAATTTGAATTACTCTTTAAAATTTTATAACTTTTAATTAAACATTTAATTTGCTTTTATTATGAAGTTCTACAATGTGATTTTTGACCTCATCATTCAACTGGAATTGCCCTCTCCACAGCTACCAGCCATCTCACATTTGCCAAATCAAATGATCTTTCCTCAATCTTTATCCTCCTTAACCCAACTGCAACTTTGACACTATCAATCAACTCATTCTGGATATTCTCTCTAGATTCTCTTGACATTCATCTCTCCTGAACATCCTCCTCTCAGACTTCCTCCTGTCTCCTTCTTAAACTCATTACTGGTTCCTCATCCATACCATGCCTACTAGCTGTGGGTCTCTCTAAATGCTCTCTCTTGGACCATCTTCTCTTTTTGCTCTTTATTATCTCTCCTAGTGATCTCACTAGCTGCCATGGATTCAGTTATCATCTCTATAAGGATGATTTCCAGATCTATATATTCGACTCTAGACTCTTTGCTAAGTTTCCACTATATATCATTCATGACCTCTTCCCATGTGCTTTTCAAATTCATTGTTATTGTTCAGTTATTTCAGTTGTGTCTGACTCTTCGAAAACCCATTTTGGGGTTTTCTTGGTAAATATACTGGAGTAGTTTGCCATTTTCTTCACCTGTTCATTTTACAGATGAGAAAACTGAGGCAAACAGGGTTAAGTGACTTGCTAGGGTCACACATATAGTAAGTATCTGATGCCAAATTTGAACTCAGAAAGACAAGTCTTGATTCCAAGACCAGTGCCCTATGCACTCTGCCTCCTAGCTGCCCCATCTCAAACTCAACATGTCCAAAATAGAACTCATTATGTTTACCCCCCAAAACTCTCCCATTCTCTGACTTTCCTATTGCTGTCAAGGGTCCCACCATCCTCCTAAGCAATGGAGGCTCCCAACTTCAGTGTCATCCTTCACATATCCATACCCCACATATCCAATCCATTGGCAAATCTTGTCATGTCTATCTTAACAACTCTTCTCTAAGTCCCCTCCTCTCCACTCATGGAGTCACAATGCTAATTCAAATCCTCATCCCCTCTCGTTTTGACTATTGCAATAACCATCTTCCTCTGTTCCTTATCTCTCCCTACTCCAATGCATCCTCCACTCAGTTGCCAAGGTGACTTTTCTAAAGTGTATATGTGCCTGTCTCTCAGTGAGCTCCAATGGCTCCCTATTAACTCCATGATCAAATATAAATCCCTCTTTGGCATTAACATTCTCAGAACTTGATCCCTTCTTCCATTTCCAGTTTCCTTACACTTTTCTCTCTGCCACATACTTTACCACTAGCTACACTGGCTTAATTACACCTCCTCCAAGACAACATGTCTTTTCCCTTTTTCATGCCTTTGTACTGGTTATCCTTTCTCCCTACAATGCTTTACTTCCTCACTTCTGCCCCTTGGCTTCCCTGGCTTCCTTTAAAACTTAGCTTCAGCCTCACCTTCTTTAGGAGAACTTTCCTTTTCCCCTCAACTGCTAAGTCTTCCCTTCCCAGATTACCTTCCATCTTCTCAATATATATCACGTATCTAGTTATTTGGACATTATCTCCTCCACCTTTTATTAGAACATAAACCCCCTGAGGATAAAGACTATTTTTTACCTTTCTTTGTATCCACAATGCTTAGCATCCTGCCTGGTTCACAGTATCTGCTTAATAAATATTCATCTATTGACTGAGCTAGAAGGTGAAACCACACTGCTTAGAGATGATGATGAATCTGTGCCTGCAGGTAGCTCTTCAAACACCACCACAGAGTGATTTGATTTCCTCCAGGAATCAGACTGAGCTTTCAGGCCTTTTACAAATCTATTCAATGCTTTGCACTTTTACTTATTACAAATTATTCATCTGAAAAAATCTTTTTAAAGTTGGGGCATATTAAAAAACAAACTTAAAAGTTTGCAAATGCCTACATTTCAACTCACTCATGATATGGAACACTGAACAAGAGTTAACTTTGTCAGCTAATTACAATTATCTGATTCAGAAATTTAATTCCTTAACAACTAATGAGTGACATTTCATTCTCAAGGACAAGAAGATTAAGGAAACTTACTCTACTTTGGTCAATTTGTGTTAGTTCATTATCTGGGTAAAAATAAAGGATATCTAAATTGACTATATCATTGTATGCACCTAGTTAGCATTATGGCAAAAAAAATGGGTATTTTGTCTCATTTTAAAATTTTAGACATTTATGTAAATTTTAGTTTTTAATTTAAAAAATGACTCGTTAGTTTGACAGCAGTGTCCTTTATGATTCTGTTTTTAATAAATGTCTTTAAAAAGAATAACAAAACTTTCATAGGGATATTCACCCTAATGAAACATGCTTCACAAACCTACATGTGTAAGACATACATTGGCTCAGAATCTTACAGCTTTGGAGAGGAAAAAACTGCCCCACTTCTCTACCTCTACTTCTCTCTCTTACACACACATACATACATACATACACACACACACACACACACACACACACACACACATCCATGTGCCCTCAAACACATTCTTTTGGGATGTAGTAAAGTGGAAAAACATTACTTTGAGGTTAGAAGAACATGTGTTCAGATCCTGCTACTTCAATTTGCTACTATGTGACTTTGCTCTTTGCCCCAGATCTACCTTGGAAGAGCTTGGTGAGGGCCCAAGGAGACACTTGACAAAGCATCTTAAAAATTCTAAAGCAACATACACACAATTCTAGCAGGCCCTTATTTTTAAAAAGAAAGACACAGAAATAGCCCTGAACTAGGGCAGAGCTAAAAGAGACTTTAGAAATAATTCAATACAATCTCATCTACTGGATGTGAAACAAACTGTGAGGTGAGGTGGCTTCCCTAGGGTTCTAGTTGAGTTGTGATCTGGGGCGACTACTTGGGACTTTCTCAACCTCAGTTTCCTTACCTATAAAACAGGTACCATAAGACTTAGTGCCTATAATACAATTTTAAGGAAAATGCTTCTTAAATTAGAAATTGCTTTACAGAGGCAAATGGGAGAGGAAAGAAGAGCTGATATGGCCTCTTGGACAATTATAGGATTGAGATTTTTAAAAAAAATTACTGATAAAAAGTCTTAGAGAAAACTCTCAGTATTAGATTCTGCAACTTTAGTTGAAGCTATCAACATAAATCTGTACACTTTGAATCATTAAACTATCCCACAGTAGAAACCATTTATGAAAATTGAGCAGAAATTATGCATTTCATGCAAAGCTTGCTGTTTTTTATATCACAGTCCATTTATTTTAGTCATGGGGACAACTTTCAAGCAGGGGCATAATAGAACAGAAAGCGTCGTATCCCACTGCATGTGAAGTGACCAGGACGAAAGGAGAGGAAAATGATTAATGAGGTAGATGGCTAGGAGAAATGGACAGGTCATGTGGCTCTTTCCTATGTTCTCTCATCTAGACACACACACACACACACACACACACACACACACACAGCTCCAAAATATGGCTTCAGGGACATGATAATTTTTTTTCTCCCAGACTATTGAGTAAAATCTTTAGCAATAATTGTGTAATGGAGGTTTGCCTAGCGGGTAATACCGTCTTAGACAGTCTAGGTATACACCAAATCCCCATTACATTTACAACCCTTCCAAACAGTTTTAAAACTCTGACCAAGGCCCATGTCTTTAAGAAACTGTCAAAAGAACATGGAAAATTAATCAGCTGAACATAGCATCATCATGAGTCCAACCAGCAATGCATTTCAAAAAATCATTTCAAGTCAAGACAAGTTCCTCCTGTGGAAAGTTTGTAGAAAATAGGTTCCATGTTATCACTGTGCTAACAAATACTCATCACAAACAGACAAGCCTTCCAAAAGTCAGCCTACTCAATGTCAGCAGAAACATAGGGCTTTGAGGCTGAGCCATTTTTCCCTGATATAAAGAATCAATTATTGTCATCTAACAATTTTTAAAACTGGGGTTTTCTTGACGATGAAACCACAGACCCAGCCCTGTGCTTTATCAGGCTCACAGATTCTCAATAGTTGATATACTGATTAAGTGTGGTGTTAGTGATCTCTTAGAGACTTGAAATACATTTCTTAAGTTTTTTTTTCCCCAAATTCTTCCTTGTCTGCCACCTGCCTTTAAAGCTGCCTGTCCTAATTTATTCCAAGCCTTAGGCCTAAAAGAAAGGTGAACCAAATAATAATAATGAAATATACACTACATTAGTCTCCGAAGGAAATGAGTTTTGAAAAACTCACGCCCTGCAGGCAAAGACTTACCTCTGTGTTCTGGGAATTTCAAAGGACAAAACAGAAAATTGGGAAAGATCAATATCATGACAACAGTGATCTGTGGCAGTTATAAATAAAGATGTCTTTCAAGGCCCATTAACCACTAATCACATCTTGGATCAAAACTGGTACAACAGCTCTCCGGCTCTTGAAGGATTTTCCACCAGTCGGCCTCTCCCTGAACTCTAAGGCAAAGCTGCCCTGAATCTATTCCATTTTGCAGAAACTTCATTCAGGTGTGTTTTTAAGGGGTAAGACTCTGCAGGTGGTGGAGTGCTTTTTGTTTCCTACAAGGACAAGCCAGCATTTTCTCTGAGTCTTCATAATAACATGAATCTTGGAAAAGAAAGTTTAAAAAAAAATTGATATGGGAATAATTGCATTTCTGAAAAGAGTTCCAAGGCCAAGCTGGCACAGATTAGAGAGCTTAATCATGCCTCACCCATCCTTGCCAGGACTTGAGCACAGAAGCAGATTCCAAGACATCAGGACATGATGCTGATGTTGCCCTAAGCACTTGATAAGAACATTGACTGAAAAGTTCACTCGGATCTTTGGATGAGGAGGAAGGATGCTGCCACCTGTATTGTGGTGTTCTCCTTCTCAACTCTGTAGCCAGGAGAGAAAAAGCAGTTGAGCAAGCCTTGGAAATTTGTGTGTCAACAAATTTGGCAGTTGCAAATTACGTTCTAGGTGCCTGCTTGGTAGTGGTGGTGATTTGAGGTTCTGACTATCAGAAAAGAGAGCAAAGTTCTCTTTCTCCAGAAGAAAGCTTGCCTTTTGGTGGCCAGAAAATATTTTGACATTATTGTGGATACTTGCTCTCATTTCTGTGAGTACTCTCTCCCAAGGTGAAGATTCATACCTTCCTATTCTATATGCTTCTTCTCCAAGTCCTCCCATAACTCCTACACAAAGGCTTCTCCCAACATGCTGAAGGTCTTTCTCTATACCTACTTAGGAAAGAATTGGCAAAATTTGCTTTAAAAAAAGTTTCCAAGGCAAAATTTTCACCCCATAAGTCCTCTTTAGTGTTGAGGTATTCCTCATGCAATACCATACAATTAGAGGATTTTGAGTTGGAAGACACCTAAGATATTATCTACCCCAATCCTCTTATTTTACAGATTGAACTTAAGTGAATTGTCCAAGGTTTCACATTTCTATGACCCCCGTCAGCTATAATATCTCTTGACCTTGAAATTATAGTTCATCTTGAAACGGTCATTGTTTTAGTCTCATGCAAAAAAGTTTCCAGAGAAAACAACATTTCTTTTGAAATGACTAATTTGAATATCAGGGAGCTGAGATTTCATCAGTATGCTCATTTCCTCCACTAGTGACTATCTCAATCCAGCCAGGCTTTCTCCTTCCTTACCTATGTATTTACATAAATCTTCCAGAGCCCAACTAGTTGCATGCACCCCTTGAGCTTCAAGAGGTACTCCTGAGGGGCTTAGGGTCTCTCTTCTCTAATGCCCTTGGCTCTGGACACCCATTCCAGATGTCTTCACACACACACACACACACACACACACACACACACACACACACACACACACACACACACACACACTGTTAGCTGCCAGAAACTAGCACCTTATTCCTATTTTACAAATTAACATCAATTAATTTTTACAAAGAGATGCTTACTAAGAATAGAAAGACCAAAAATACAAACACTTCCCCTCCCCATTCCCAACGCCTTGGGAAGCCCATTCTCCCCTATCCCACCTTGGCCTCTGAGGAGTGTGTATTCAGATTTAGCAATTTTTACACTGGAGAATCCCCACCAAGCTGATATCCCAACATGACACTGCTGCCAGGTATATCCTCATCTCAGCTACCATTGGAATAGGTCTCAAAAGTTACTTCTCAGACTGGGACATTAGTGTTGTGCTGGTTTTAAAAGCTGGTATGGATGTGACTCCTGCACTCTCTGACTCTGGGAATCCCATACACTCGATCTCCTGACCTTTCAAATTTCACAGTATCACAGCCTCTAATTCCTTCACCTAACAGAGAAGAATATGCATTAGAGCAAGCAAAGAACCAAGGCCTTTATTCATGGGCTGCATGTGAAGGGAGAGGGTCCAATGCCTCTCCCCTTAGAGCAGTGGTTCTCAACCTTCCTAATACCATGACTCTTTAATACAGTTCCTCATGTTGTGGCGACCTCCAACCATAAAATTATTTTTGTTGCCACTTCATAACTGTAATTTTGCTACTGTTATGAATCATAATGTAAATAACTGATATGCAGAATGTATTTTCATTGTTACAAACTGAACATAACCCACAGGTTGAGAACATCATCTCTCACCAAACCCCATCAGCAAAAGAGTTAAACCAAGAGTAGAGATCCACCAAGACCGATAGCTAGGAAGGGCTCACTAAGATCTTTGAAAGGTACCACTGAGTTCTACTTCTACAACCACCACCAATCCCAAAGGTTGTTGGGTACCACAGGATCATCAGACCAGAACCAGTTACATAAAGAATATCTAACATGATCCAGTCTTTCCAAGGTATTTGCATTATAGATCATCACTACTCTCCTAGAAGAAGATTCCTGAGCCTCTTCTTGGGGCTGGGACCTTTCATTAGCAACACTCCATGAATATACCAATCCTTCTTTACAATCAACGGAGTAAAGTTAATGAAACTATCTCTTCCAGCATTCAATGTGCTGGAAGCCTCCCTCTAGATCTTTTCATATTTTATGGAAAACAATGCAACACTCTAGCTGTGTATCTGTTCATTTCTTACTCTCACTACATGACTGGCCTGCGTCCTTTCCTGACATTTCCCATGAATAAGTCATAAATAGCGATGTGCACAGGCTAAGTCTATCCGCCATATTTGTTTTCCACTGCCTATTAGGTTACCTATAATCTTTATTCTTCAGAGCTCTTAGCATTTTCTGAATAGCAATATTGCACCATCAGAGGAATATTGGCATTAAAAAGATGGCCTTTTTATGTCAAGGAGGAGCTTGGGACCTTTGAAAGTCCTATGTAATCTCCCAAATGCAATACAATTTACTCCCTTCCTACTGTTTAATTCAGGACCAAGTTTACCGTTCATCTGAAGCATCTGTCCTAGACATACATAGACATAAACATAGACATAGACGGTGTATGTTGTCTATACAGATGAATACCATAGTCTAGCCAGGGGTGGGGGAACCCACAGAGTTTCACAGAGTTCTGAAGTTTGGATTCAAAGGGTCACGCTTGAGGACTTGGAGGCCCCGGGTTCCCCCACCCCTGGTAGGCAATGTGAATTCTTCATTCACTTGGTTTCCCATGTGTAGATTGCTTGGATATCTATTTTTTGAGGCTATAAATTTCATTGAAAACGTCCAGTAGTCTTCTGGGTCCCATTACTATGAGCACAATGCCATCTTCTAGCAGGAATCAAAACTGTCTACAAGCAACAATAAACATTTACTAAATACATGTTATGTAAAAGGCTCCATTTTAGTCATTGAGAATATGAAGACCAGACCAAAAACAGAAAACATCCCTGCCCTCAAGGAACTTGCACCCTAAAAAAGGGCCACAGAACAGATGCAGAAAAGTCTTTTATCTGAACTTTGCCTAGGATATCCTCTATGGGAATGGTGAGCCAAGCCTATGGCTCCTTTGATACTGATGGTCAGAGCATTATTGGGAAAAAAAAATGCTTTTCCTTGAAAGAGATATATTGCAAGTGATCGTTAAAGCTGGATTTGTGTGTGTGTGTGTGTGTGTCTAACATCTGTGTGTTTGTGTGTATCTGTGTGTGTGTCTAGCTGTCTATATGTGTTTATGTATGTGTGTGTCTGTGTATCTGTGTGCCTGTGTGTGTCTAGCTGTCTATATGTCTTTATGTATCCATGTGTCTGTGTATATCTGTGTGTCTGTGTATCTGTGTGTGTGTGTGTGTGTGTGTGTGTTTGTGTGTGTTTTAGTGACAGGTTGGGGATGGGGTGGCTAGGATGCTTCTGAAGCAGGGTAGTACCTGATACAATTCACAAGCACTTTTGGTCTTTTTGGCATGTAAAAGTTACTCTCGTTCTGGGACAGAAACATATGCTCCATCTTCCCCTCTGTGATATTTCTACTCTTTATTAACTATGCATTCTGCAGAATCGCCAAAAATTTTCTTAGTTATGCAACTAACCAGATCATTCCTTTGAAAGGGCCTAGTTCCTGTGATGTGTGAGGAAGCTTGTTCCGTACCCAGGGGACCCCGATCTCTGAACCTTATTATATAAAACACTTTGATGCACTTGTTCTGAATGAAGAGTGGAGCCTCAACAATGTGGAGATATTTGCAGACTGAGTTTTCTACATCATTTCAAGCCACGGGTTTTTTTTTTCTTTTCTGTTTTATCTGTGCGTAAAAAAAAAAATAATCAGGCACACATTTTTTAAAAAAAGGAAAAAAAAACCCTATAAACAGCATACAGTTTGCAAACAGCGCTTGGAGTTATTGTGAATCAATGAGTCATTTTGATTAATAAAATGGTTCTGGAAGCAGCTGGGTTTGCTTTACTCCAGAATGGTTAGTGACTTGACAATTGGGTGGAAGTTTGGGCTGTGTAGAAATACTGCTTCTAGGCTGGGCTGAGACAGTCAGCCACCCAGAACAGCGACATGATTGGGGGATGGGACATCGGATGGAAGCCAGGGAGGACTGAATCTTATTAGAAAAGGTTGTTGGGTGAGATCTGAAAGATCAAAGAACTTCCTATCTCTCCTACCAGAGGCTCTCTGATCTTCTGTAACCTGGGTCTGTCTGCATTTGCAAAATGAGAGGCAAGTAAGACTGTGACCTAGATCATTGAGAACAGAATAAAATAAACATTTAATTGATGTCCAAATGTCTTTGAGTGGAGGGTTCTTTTTTGTTTTTCTTTTCATGCATCAATTATTTGGATAACTGTCCCCATTTCTGCCTCAGTTTGTGTGTGTGTGTGTGTGTGTGTGTGTGTGTGTGTGTGTGTGTAGATACAGTTTTGGCAATTCCTTAGGTACATATTTCCCCCTTCCTAGGAGGTCCTAGAGTTGGAAGGGACATGAGAGGATACCTACTTTAACCTCCCACTCACTGCTGGACTCCCAACTCTTTTCCCAATGAAGTGTTTCATTCACAGCCCTCAAACACACCTGACCAAATAAAAGCTTTTCCAACAGGAGCCTGAAGGACTCTCCAGTCCTCAGCCCTCCCCACCTCCCTTCCTTCTCATGTTAGTTCCTCAAATTCTGAGGTTCTCCACAAAAGTACAATTAGCTCCCCTGTGATATCTAGGTCTCCCATCCATCCAGTCACTGAAATATTTCTTGGTCTAAAGTAGTATCCAAATCCCACATTTCCTTCCAGGACAAATACTATATAGCTCTTGATATTCTAGGCTATGCAACTGAGAGAGACTTTAGTAGTTAAGTAGTCTAAAGGCCTCATTTTTCAAATGAAAACTGGGCCAGGGGAAGTTAAGTGTCTTGCTCCAAGATGCAGGGACAATAAGTGGCAGAGCTGGGCTTTGAACCTGTGAACACTCTTGGCATGACCCAATGAGAGACCTCCTCATCTTCCCCTGTAGACTTAGGTAGCCTGTTGGTTCAGAAAGTGTTGTGATTCCTTTTCTGAGCTTGTTTTCTCATCCCTAAAATGAGAGGTTTGGCCCAGAGGGCCAGCTCTTTAGTTAGGATCCTACTCACAAAGCTCTGATCTTCTGATTACTAGGGAGGGAGTCTGACCACAGGGCAAAGGTAGAGAGATGGGAAAGGGGAGACAGAACATCATGCTGGGACTGACTGCAGAAAGGGGCAGAGAGACTTTGGCAGAGGAACAGTGGGAAATGACAAATGAGGTAAATGCTTGTGGTATTGTTTGCCTGGTGAGAGCCTATTTTTTTTTTCACTAAAGTGGGAAAGTATCCGCAGTACAGATACTACAAAAGGAGACTAAATAAACTGCAAAGAAAGAATAGAAAACCCCTTGCATTCTAATCCCTCCCCCACCAAAAACAAAAAATTCCAGAGCTCCAAATTCATATGCACCTGTTCACAGGCAATCCACCACCACACCTCTGTTTACCCAGGTAAAATCCTTGTCACTGACTCCCTGAGGACAAATGGCCTCTTAGGAAAAACTGAATCCAAAGACCAGGTGAACACTAGTGGCCTCAGCTTTTCCTGGGCTGCAGTTCTTAAAGAGCTCTGCATTTGCAACCAAAACAGCCTTAAAAGGGCACTTCTGGACTGGAGCCAAAGCAAACCTTTCCCCTTGCCTAGGTGTGGTTTGGGACTAGCGCTCTACAGTCTGGAATAACAAAGAGTTACACAGAGAAGCCCAGCTCCCATAGCTTTTCCAAATGAGCCTCAATGGCAGTTCCTTCTCTCCTCCCCCCTCTAAACTATGCACCTCTCTCTCCAACATGTAAATTCATAAGGGTTTTAATGCATAGGTTCTCCCAACCCAAGAAAAACAGTAAAGAGTGGGCGTACTACCTCAAGATTACATTGTGCTTGCAGATAAGCCCAAGGAGAAACAAAGAGTACTTTATATCCCACTGGGATGGCTGCTTTCGACATTTACTAGGTTTGGTATTAAAAGTCTCTGTGATTGTTACTAGCTCTTGTTCAATTAATGTAGTGAATTGCTATCAGAAGACAATTGGATAGGAAATGGTCTGCTTGGTAAACCCTTCAAAATGAAAAGAAAATCAAAAGGGATGGAAAAGTTCCTTGTAGTTATGTAGAAAATAAGTGGGGGGGGGGG
>CM053582.1:507532679-507554361 GCA_028627135.1 Pseudochirops cupreus
TTTTAGTTTACAAGATTCAGTTCCACAATCCCCTGAGTTTCAAATTTTCTCCCTCCTCCCCCCCATGGTGGCGTGCAATCAAGTATAGGATCTGCAAATACTTTCACATTGTACGATAGTCTGGTTGTGTAGAAGGTTGTAACCAATGGAGTGAACAGTGGGAAAAAAGAAAGAAAACCAAACATGAAAAAGAACAATAGCATGTAGATTGCTTCAGTCTCCATTTAAACTCTGGAGCATAGTAGATTCTTAATAAGTTTTTTATTGAATTATGCACATGGGGAGATGTGATGTAATGGACAAGTACTCCCCTTCTAGGAACTAATTGCATGAACTTGGGGAAATTTTTTTACATTGCTGGCTGTCAGTTTCCAAGTCTGAAATGAGGAAAGATGGACTCAATCATCACTGACCTCTTTTTAAACTCCAAAACTCTTTGCTTCTCTGATTCAGTAACTTCCATAACTTTAAGTCTATATGGAATACAGTGGTACTGGAGAGTGACCAGAGCTGATTAGGAAGAGTGGTTCGTTTGAAAGTGACCTCATGGAGAGCTGAGTTCCTACAGGGACGGAACGTTACATGCACTGTCAGCCTCAGTCATTGCTAAAAGGGAGAGTTCATTTGGTAGAGTTGGAGGTCTATCTGGGAATGATGATGTCAAATTGATAAAACATTTTTGGCAATAAAATAAAAAGGTCGCCTGACTACTCTGAAAATCTATCCAAAGTAAAATAGCTGATCTAAGACAGAACTTCTCTTTTACTCTCCTGGTTAAGAGTAAGGACATTTGGAAGGCTTCAGAAAATCCATTCATGTAGAATTTTTATGAAAGCCACAGATCTGGCAGCCGAATTGTTGTGGTTGTGGACTGGGCAAGAGAAACAGACCAGGCTAACCTCCCTTGGACTTTTTCTTTTTTTCCAGTAGATTTTGAGAACAAATGCATTGAATACAAAAGCTCACTATACCCTGAACCCACAACAAGAAAGTCTGGAAAAACAAATATTAGAAGTAAAAATAGCTCCAGCTGATCCTGCAACCTGTCCTGCCAAAAGTGACCCATTACCCTAGGTTGCCTTTCTATTAATAAAGACTAGTGAGGTTCAAAGAGGGGAGAGATTGAACTGAAAGATAACTGTTTAAGTGTAGACAAACCAAAAACACAGGTAATTACAAGGAGATGATGACAATGATGATGATGCTGACAATGACAATGACGATGATAATGATGATGTTGGTGGTGGCAGCATTTATACAGTGCCACTGAGACAAGTGATAGGATACAGGTGTTTATGGGCTCTTTCTCATGTTGGCACATGAATCTGGTGACCCCACTGATAGTTTCATTTTATAAAGAGTCAAAATGGGGCGCATAAAGTTAAAGTGACTACCAGGTACAAACAGGCAGTAAGTAGCATAGCCAGGATATGTACCAAGGCCAGCTTAATCCTTATACAGCCTTTCTATCATATAATGTTGCTATTCACTACTTAGAATTACAGAATCTCAAAGTTAGAAAGGATTCCAAAAGTTATAGTATCATAGCTTTAGAGCTAAAAAGGATTTTCAAGACCATTTAATCTAGTCCCCTCATTGAGGAAATAACAGAGATAATCGATTAGCCAAAAGTCACACAAATTAGTAGGTGGTGAGGCTACAAGTCAAAACCAGGTTGTCTGAGACTAAATTCAGTATTCTTTCTGGTGAATTAGACTACTTCTTCACTCTCTTCTAACCCCTACTTCCAAAATGAATTCTTTCTACACCTCAGACAAATGACCTCCAAGATGAGGAAATCACTGCCTTATGCAAAAGTTCATTCTACCCATAAGTCCTCTTAAAGTTCCCCAAACTTAGTTAGCTCAACACTTTTTGTTCCAGTCTTTAAATAGGTCATTAATCCAAAGAGCAAGCAATATAAGACTGAAAAGTCATAAATGGTTTGTAAGCACATGTCAATAATAAATAATAATTGCTAGTATGCATATATATATACGCATATATGTCACATTAAGGTTTACAAAGTGCTTTAAATGTAATATCTTATTTGATCCTCACAAAACTGAGAGAGGTTAAGTCATTTTCCCAAGGTCATGCCACTAATAAATGACTGTGTTTGTAGACTTCAAGGACATAATTGTTTCCATTAGATCATGCTGCATCACATGGAGCTATATTGAAAAGAGAGGAAACAGTGAAAGGGAGAAGAGAAGGAAAGATGAGAAAAAAAGGAGAACAGAGAGAGAGAGAGACCCATGTGATCCCATACTAAGAGACAGCATGAGAGGGAAAAGGAGAAAGAGAATGCTAAAGAAAATATGGGATGAGTCATTGAAGGTTCACCTTGGAAATACCCAGCAAGATGTGCCCACGAGTCTAATAAATGTTTTCCTTTCCCACACCACCCCCATCCCATTTGTGGGAGGTGGGGAAAAGTAGAGTTAAATAAGTACCTTGTTTTGTTTTTAGAAAAGTAGTATAGAATTTTACCATTGGGAGAGGAAAAACCCAGAGTAAAGCATCTGAGATGTTCTTCACCAGAGATATTTTTCATTGGAAACATTAGTTTCCCTGTGAAGAGTAATAGAAAGTAGGCAAAGATCAAGGTAAGTCTAATTAATGCAATTACTCTTCCAGTTAAATAGATCACCAACACCATGGGTGTAAGCAAGAAAAAATAAGGAGTTTCTAGAGGGCAAGATAGAGTGACTTCCTTGTGCAACTTACTGAGTCAATAAACAATGCCATCTTGCATTGCTTTGGAGCAAGTCCTAGAGAATGAATCCATCTAGACCACAAAAGCTAGATCTAGACATACAATTCTCATGGTGATCCTACAGGAATACTCCACTGTCTATGTAAAACTTTGGGAAGGGCTATTCTGCTTGGTTCCAAAAGTGACAAGTGGCAAAGACACAAACTTAGGCTTAAGATATAAAGAAAACATAAAGAAAAACTGCCCTAGTCATCTGAGCTCTCCACAAGAGCCTGTCTCTGTAGGTTGTGGTTCCACTCATGAGAAGTCTCCAAGGTAGGATTAGAAGACCATTTGTCTAGTACAGTGGTTCTCAACCTTCCTAATGCCACGACCCTTTAATATTCATATGTGGGCATATCTGCATGTGGGCAGACCGGCCTGGAGACGGATAGAGGAGCGGTGTCTCGGTTCCTAAGACCATTGGAAATATGTGTTTTCTAATGGTCTTAGGAGACCCCTGTGACCCCTGTGAAAGGGTTGTTCGACCCCCAGGTTAAGAACCACTGGTCTAGTATGTTGTAGGAGGTATTCTTCATCAGGATAGATTGACTTAGATAGCCTCTGAGGTCTCTTCCAATGAATAAATGAAAAATATTTATTAGGTTTTTTGTGTATTTAAATACTAAGAGCTAGGGACACAAATTCAAAAGTGATAGACAGTCCTACCCTCAGAGAGCTTACATGACTTTACAGGAAGATAATACATCTTGAGAAATAGTGGCCAAGGAAGGTTAGAGGTTCTGAGATTCTGGGTGAGCTGCCTGTAAACCTCAGTTCAAATAACAACAACAAAAAAAAAAAAACAAATTAAAAATGAGGCTTTTTTATTGTATATATAATCATTGAGATTGACAGAGAGAGAGGGGGTCATTAGGATGTACCTGCCTCATTTTTTGCAGAAGTAGAGTACTATGGATGTGGGGGGTGGAGGGGCACTACATATATTGGAAGATTCTTGTACTGTTCAGTTTTGCTTCTTTTTTCCTTCTATTTTTTTTAAATTTTCACCTGAATACTTTATTCTTGTATCCTTGCCAGGGTATGAAACAGAAATCAAAGAAAATTCAGAGAGGTAGATGAGGAAGTTTGACAAAATAGAAATTTGGATGATTAACCTGGAACATTGTTACACATAGATTTTTTGTGCAGGTTTCAGAATTCTCCCTCCTTTAAAAAGTTACAACACATGTCATAGAACATCACATCACATTACAGATCCATATATGAAAACTGGATTCAGAGGTCCTTTCCAAGGAGCTTAAGAGCATTTTGCTACAGGAATGAACAGACCTTTTAGTATTTAAAAGGATTAATTAGTACTGGAAGATACCCCAGTCAGGAGGGGATCATTTTGGACGTTTTGCAAGCAAAACTGCTTCAGATCAACAGCAGCTTGAGAAACCTTCATGCAGTTGAGCCCAGCCTTGAGTCAGACCTGCTGCACCACATTCCTCATGGCAATGATGTTGGAGCTGCTGGATATGGCACAAGGAACCAGAATCTGTGGTAAGTGGTTGATGACACTATCTCACTCCCTTGATGGCTAGATCTGGTCTTTCTCCTTTATTTCTAATTCTTTGTTATAAGGGTTGGCTGTCAGGTCAAGGGAGGAGAAAGAGACATATTGGGATATGAAAGTGATATAAAAATAGATAATAAAAATTAAAGAAAAGAAAACAAAATTCCATTCACCCAGCACATTACCAGAAGAAAACTAGGAGCAACCAGTTCAATTCCATTTAATGCAACCAACATTTACTAGGGGTCTATTATGTGTAAGGTGCTGTACTACTTGCTTGAGCTACAAAGACCAAATAAACCAGTACCTGCCCTCAAAGTAATTTCAAGATTTAAAGAGTACTAATTACCTGGGGGGAGAGGGGAGGAAATTCAGACAAGGCTTTTTTTGTTAGAGGTGGCCCTGAGCTATGCTTTGAAGGAAATTAAAGACTCTATGAGGCAGTGTCCAGCAGGATATGCATGCTAGGCATAGGGGGCCATTCGTGGAAAGATTGGAAATAGAATGTTTGTGTTCAGGGAACAACTAGGGAGTAGGCCAGTTTGGTATAAAGAAAGAATATATGAAATAAGAGTAGAAAGGAAGGCCAGATAGGGGAAGGTTTTAAATGCCAGGGTGAGGATTCTGTGTTTTATCCTAAAGGCAATGGGAAGTCACTGAACTCTTAAATTGGGGGGATGGGGAGAGGAGGATAGTGTGACCTGGTAAGAGCTATATTTTAGGAAATAATCATTTGTTAGCTGCATGAAGGAAGAATTGGAGAGAACAGAGACAAGAAATTTTGTTGTTTAGGCATTCAGTCATGTCCAACTCTTCATGATCCCGTGGACCATAGTCTCCAGGCCCTTCTCTCCTCCACTATCTCCCAAAGTCTATCCAAATTCTCATTCATTTTTTTTCCATGATACTATCCATCCCACTCTCTGCTTGAGCTTCAGCATTTGATCTTCCAACAGATAGTCAGAATTAATTTCTTTAAGTACTAATTTGATCTCCTAGCTATCCAAAGGACTCTCAAAAGTCTTCTCCAGCACTATAATTCAAAAGCATCAATTCTGTGGTATTTAGCTTTCCTTATAAACCAGCTCTCACAGCCATACATTATTACTGGAAAAACCATAGCTTTGATTACATGAACCTTTATCAGCAAGATAATGGCTCTGCTTTTTAGTACACTGTCCAGTTTTGCCATAGTTTTCCTTCCAAGGAGCAAGCATATTTTAATTTTATGGCTGCAATCATGATCTGCAGTGATCTTTGAGTCCAAGAATATAAAATCTGATACTGCTTCCATTTCTTTTCCCTCTGTTTGCCAGGAAGTGATAAGACCAGTAGCCATGATCTTGGGCTTTGTAATGTTAAGCTTCAAACCAGCTTCTACACTCTCTTCTCAGCCTCATCAAGAAGCTTATTAATTTTTCTTCACTTTCTGCCATCAGAGTAGTATGTCCGCATAGCTGAGATTATTGATAGTTCTCCCGGCAACTTTAATTCCAGTTTTTGATTCATCCAGTCTGGCATTTCACATGATATATTCTGCATGTAACAATATAGAGCTTTGTCATACTCTTTTTCCAACCTTAAGTCAATCAGTTACCATGTTTGGTTCTAACTGTTGCTTTTAGATTCCTTGGGGGACAAGTAAGATGGTCTGGGACTTCCATCTCTTTGAGGACTTGCCACATTTTGATGTGATCCACACCAAAAAAAAAAAAAAGGTGTTAGTGTAGTCAATGAAGCAGAAATAAATGTTTTTCTGGAACTCCCTTGCTTTTTCCATAACCCAGGAAATGTTGGCAATTTGGTCTCTAGTTCCTTTGCCTCTCTGAAAACCACTCTGCTCTTCTGATAATTCTCAGTTCACATATTGTCAAAGCCTCACTTACAGAATCTTAAGCATAATTTTTCTGGCATGTGAAATGAGCATAATTGTTCAGTAATTTTAACATTTCTTGGCATTGACCTCCTTTAGGATTGGGATATAAGCTGATCTTTTCTGATCCTGGAACCTTGTCAAGTTTTCCAAATTTATTGGCATATTAAGCACAACTCTTTACCAGCATTGTCTTTTAGGGTTTTAAATAGCTCAGTTGGAATTCTGTCATTTCCACTGGCCTTATTGTTAGCAATGCTTCCTAAGGCCCACTTGACTTCATTCTCCAGGTGGCTCTAGATCAGTAACCACACAATCATGATTATCAGTAAATTTAAGAGCTTTCTTGTATGGTTTTTTTGCATGTTCTTGCCACCTCTTCTTCATCTCTTCTGCTTCTGTTAAATCTTTCCCATTTTTGTCTTTTATCATGCCCATTTTTTGCATGAAACATTCCTTTAATATATCTGTTTTTCTTGAAGAGATCTCTTGTCTTTCCCATTCTGTTGTATTCTTCTATTTCTTTGCTCCACTGTTTTTAAAAACCTTCTTACCTCTCCTTGCTACTCTCTAGAATTTTGCATTCAGTTGACTATATCTTTCCCTTTTTCCTTTCCCTTTTGCTTTCCTTCTTCCCTCAGTTATTTGGTAAAGCTTCATCAGATAGCCATTTTGCTTTTTTGCTCTTCTTTTTCTTTGGGATACTTTTTGTTGCCGCCTGTACAATATTGTGAATCTCTGTCCATGGTTCTTCAGACATGCTACCAGATCTAATCCCTTAAATCTATTCATCACTTCCACTTCATATTCATAAGGGATATTATTTAAATCATACCTTGGTAGTCTAATAGTTTTCTTTATTTTCTTCAATTTAAGTCTGAATTTTTGCAATAAGAAGCTCATGATCTGGCTCATGTGCCATATCAGTTCCAGATCTTCTTTAAACTGACTGTAATAGAGTTTCTCCACCTTTGTCTAGAAAGTGCATAATCAATTTGATTTTGATATTGATCATCTGGTGATGTCCATATGTAAAGTCACATTTTGGGCTGTTGGAAAAGAGTGTTTGCTGTAACCAGTAAGCTATCTTGACAAAACTTTATTAATCTCTCCCCTGCTTCATTCTGTACTCCAAGGCCAAACTTTTCTGTTATTCCAAGTTTCTTTTCATTTCTACTTGTATTCTAATTCCTCATAGTGAATGTGACATCCTTTCTTTTTCTTGGTGTTAATTCTAGAAGATGCTGTAGGTTTTCATAGAATTTATCAACTTTGGCCTCTTCAGCATCAGTGGTTGGAACATAGACTTGTATTACTGTGATATTGAATGGTTTACCTTGGATTTGAACAGATATCATTCTGCCATTTTTGAGATGATACCCCATTACTGCTTTCTTTTATTGGCTACAAGAGCTACTCCATTTCCTCTAAGGGATTCTTGCCCAGATGTATCAGTGATGATACTTGCAGCTGCTGTGGAGATGTAAGACCAATAACACCTCTACACAGGAGGGCTGCCAGCACAGGTTCTCTGATCTGCTTTTCTAAAGGAAAGACAGTTTCAAAGGGGTCGGCAATCTTACTTTAATTAAACAATGCAGATAGATAAGTAGAAAAAAGTGAGTATCCAAGAAAGAATCCAATGGACAGGGCTCCAACTGTCTAACCAAAGTAATAGATACATAATCACCAGACTAGGGAGCACCAACATCTGGGTTCCCAAATGGGCGGGGGCAGGGCCTTAACAACAGCTACCCAGAGTCTCATCTGGCCAAATCACAAAGAAACATCCTTCCCAGAAGTGAGCCCCAAAGCAAAATACAAACCTCCCAGAATATACATAATTTTGACTAATAGGATCAGAGTCAGAAGGCATTACAACCCACATGACTCAGTGCCTAATTGTCTCAGTACCAAAAGGTGTAAAAGCCTTCCTGCAAGCAAGTCTCACTATAAACAAGTTTCCCCCACGCAAGCTCCTCCCCTGATGCTCTATGTGACTCTGGATGTGTCACAGCTGTGAATTGAGTCAGAGCTCAAAGGAGCAAGATAGCCACGATTGAAATACCTGTGTACTTTTAAACCTGGGAACACTGCCCCTATTTCAAGGAAAAAAGGGAATGCATGTGGTCACATAGGCCTATTGATGGATGGGGAAGATCTTATACCCCATTAATCCTACACCAGAGTACTATATGTAATGATCACTGGATTAAACTCACCCATTCCCATCCATTTAAGTTCACCAACACCTGAAACGTTGACGTTTAGTCTTTCCATCTCCTGTTTGACCACATCCAGCTTACCTTGGTTCATACATCTCACATTCCAGGTTCCTGTGCAATATTGATCTTTGCAGCATCAGACTTCCCCTTCTGTCACCAGATACATGTGCAGCTGAGCTTCCTTTCAGCTTTGGTCCAGCTGCTTCATTAGTACTGGAGCTATTCGTAGTTGTCCTCTTCTGTTCCCCAGTAGCACGTTGGACACCTTCTGACCTGGGGAGCTCATCTAGTGTCATCTCTTACATCATTTTAATACTGAACATGGGATTTTCTCAGCAAAGATACTGGAGTGTTTTACCACTTCTTTCTCCAGTGCATCATCTTTTGTCAGAACTTTCCACTATCTGTCTTGGGTAATGCTATACGGTATAGCTCAAAATTTCATCAAGCTATACAAACCCCTCCACCAGACAGGAAGTAGAGAGATCCATTAATAGATTAATGCAATAGTTCAGCAGAGAGGTAATAACAGCCTCAGACTAAAGAGTTTGCAGGGATAGAAAGTAATAAGTATGAGATAGGGAAGAAGTACTGGGGGGTTGTCAGGACTTGGAAACCCACTAGATTTGGGAGATAAGAAAAAAGGAGGAATAAAAGATGGCTCATCCAGTCTTCCAACAAGCTTTGGTTAAGTCTTCCAATTCCTTTGCTAGGCACTTAGGACAAAAAGACAAAACAACACAGTCTCTTCCTTCAAAGAATATATATTCTAATGTGGGGAAAGAACATATACAAAGATAAATAAATATCACGACAACCATGGGAGGTAATAATAAGTTGTAGTGAGAATAGAAAGAGATAAGGGAAAGAGAATAAGCATTTATTTGGTGCCAATTATGTGGCAGGCACTGTGTTAAGCTTTGCCAATAATATTGCTTTACAAATATTATTTCACCAATTGTGATATTTGTAAATGACAGCATGGTGTCAGGCACATAATAGGTGCTATTTAAATGCTTATTTCCTTTATTCTAGCCCTAAATCTTTGGTCCTACAGTCTCTCAGGTCCCTTCTAGCACTAGATCTTGTGAAATAAAGTTCAAGTCCTTAAAAGGGAAGCAAATTGTAATGTGACACTTCCCCTTTCAGGAAAGAAAGCCTACATTTTCTCCTGCTAATGTTTTGGGGATTCTGTCTCTCTGATTTGAATAATGCGCAACTTTCTTTTTTTCTTTGTTTACTACTTACATCTGTAATAAATATGGTTGTTAAGAAGGCAAATGCTTCTGCAGTGAAGGGGAGTTAAAGACTTTTATCTTTTCTTTTCTCTTGGGACTTTCAATGACTAAACATGTTAAAATTTGGTCTTTTAGTATTTTTTTTCCCTATACAATGAAAAGCATTTAAAATCCTAAAAAGAAGTCCAAAACTGCCCTTAAGTTTATCTCTAAAACTTTAGGATTTCCTAACTATAAAGATTCAAAAGAGAAATAATCACAGATGTTCAGAAAGCTGCCCATGGGTCTCATTCACTGACCCAGAAGACTCATTATTCAGGATAACGGAGAATGGGGGCAGTGTGGGATTAGGAAGAGGAGCAGGGGGAGACAAAGGAGAAGATTCTGGCTATAGGTAACTTCCAGTTGCAGCAGTTAATTAATAGAATATGCAAAGTAGAGCCCAGCTAATTAAATTTTCCATTTAAATTGCTGATCTTTCTGTGTGTGTATGTGTGTGTGTGTGTGTGTGTGCATGCACACGTGTATAGGTAGGTATATAAACATATACATGTATGTGTATATACATATACACATGCACACAGACACAGACATAGACCTAAAATTATATGTATGCTAGAGAGTATGTCTTTTGGTGCCAAATCTAACATCGCCATGAGACATCAAAGAGCCTTGTGAATACTTGATTTAATCCATGGATTTGTGATTTCAGGTATTTGGGAACTCTTTCCACTAGGGTAGATCATAACCCCTATAAGATTGCACAACCTGGGCAATTTTTGTCTGCTTCTTTCCATAAATTCTCCCTCTACCACCTCCACATAAGATTTACCCAAATTGCTGGAGATGTTCCTGCAGTGTAGGCTGTAACATTCTGTCTAACCAACTAACCAACTTGTGGTACATGAGTAGAACACATTACCGTAGTGTGAGAAACAATAGTCAAGATCAATGCAGAGAAACATAGAAAGACATACAACCTGATGCAAAGTGAACTAAGCAGAACCTGTCAAGCAAAATACACAGTGACTAAGACAATATAAATGGAAAGTACAGCAAAATAATAAAAACGAAATTTTGTGAAAGTATAGCGATGAAACTCAACCCTAAGTGATGCTATGGAAAGGCTTTTCTCTCCTTATACCCACCAGAATTATCTTTCAAAAAGTTACTCAAAGGGCATTCAAGAGGTCTGAGGAGTCTGATGAGCAGATATATAGATGGCGATGGTGATGATGCTGGTGATGACAATGATTATTTTAATTATGACCATGACAACAACAATAAGATAATAATAGTTACAAGGAGGCAGTTAGGCGGTGCAGTGGATAGAGTGCTAGCCCTGGAGTCAGGAAGACACATCTTCCTGAGTTCAAATATGGCCTCAGACACTTACTAGCTGTGTGACCCTGGGTAAGTCACTTAACCTTGTTTGCTTTGGTTTCCTCATCTGTAAAATGAACTGGAGAAGGAAATGGCAAACCACTCCAGTATCCTTACCAAGAAAACCCCAAATGGAGTCACAAAGAGACAGACACAACTGAAACAAATAAACATCAGTAAGAATTACAAAGGCAGTGGAGTGGTCCAGTGGATAGAGCACTGAACCTGTAGTTAGGAAGATTTGAGTTCAGGTCCGACTTTGGACACTTACTAGCTGTGTGACCCTGGGCAAATCATTTTACCTCTGTTTGCCTCAGTTCCTTCATCTGTGAAATGGAGATAATAATATCATCTACTTCACAGGGTGTTGTAAAGGATTGAGTGAGATGATGATTTTAAACCACTTAGCACAGTAGCTGGAAAATACAAAGTGCTATAGAAATGTTGGTTATTAATAACAATTGTTGTTATTATAAATATATAACATATAAACATATTATAAATACAAAATTAACCAAGCCCAGTAGAGATCGAACATTTGATATACTTTACTGTCTTCTTTTTTTTAATTAAATTATTTCTTTTTAGTTTTTAACATTCACTTCCATAAGTTTTAAATTTTCTCCCCCTCCCTTTCCCTCTTTCCCCAAGACAGCTTGCAATATGATATGGGCTCTACACATACATTCCTATTAAAAAATATTTTCACCTTAGTCATGTTGCATAGAAGAATTATAATGAATGGGGAAAATGTCTTCTGATTTTTGAAAATCACTAAGCCATGCCTATGACAACTCTATTTAAGGAAATCTGTTCTAGAACCCCGTGCCCCAACCTCACCAGATAACAGAAACGTTCTGAACAGATAGATATTTTAAAGAAAAAGGAAATGCTTTTACCCAAACTTGAAATTCAAAATCAATTACAAGTTTGACCCAAACACAGTCATATAAATAACCTACAGTGACATTGCCAAGATGATCAATTGGATGGAAAACATAGCAGGTACTGCTTAAGAAAAGAGGAGCAGAACCCCAGAACAGCTAGAAAGCCCAAGATGATAGGCTTACATTCATAATCAATGAGTTTGCCTTGGCGGAAGATACATTTAGGAAGTCATTTAATCAAACCTCAAGGATGTATCATTTACCCTGGAGATTCTAGCTTCCTACAAACAGGAAGGAAGTGTGTGTGCAGGAATGGGACAATGTGTGTGTCTTTTCCTCAAAATTTTAATATTATTAATAAAGGAGTTTCAAGTCCCCTGGAAATATAAGGGAACAGGAGGAGACAGGAAAGGGCAATAAGAAAGAGGAACACTCCCAGGGATCAATCTCTACTCTTATACTAGACCACAGGCTGCACTGATAAGAAATAACAGGGAGGTGAGGAGATATCATGGGTCAGAAAAAGGATAAGAAATCTGCCTCTTGAAATTCTCTCTCTTGTTGTTTCAGCAATACGGGGAGGAGGGGTGAAGATGAGTTTATACCCCTTTTGGTCCTCTCACCCCAACTGCAGTTCCTCTGTAGAATTAATGCCCCAGAACTGGACAGCTGTACCTAAACAAATAAAAATATTTACCATGTCTATTCAAGTCAGTGCAAATTCTCAAGATTGTCCTGATTTTGGATAATGATGATTAGGAGAAGTTAGTGAGTAATTTCACCTTTATCTTGTCCCTTAAAAGGTTCCTGTATTCTCTGCCTGTAATACCTGATTTGCCATCTTGGCTAATCAAAATCTTCCCATCTTTCAAAGCCCAGCCCAAACACCACCCCTCCCATTAAATCATTCCCAACCATCCCAGCTTAAAGTTATACCTACTTCACTAGCTGAGCCATCTAGGTGGATAAAGTGCTAGAGGGGGAGTCAGGAAGACCCAAGTTCAAATCCAGCCTCAGACACTTACTAGCTATGCATCCCTGGACTTTATTTGCCTCCGTTTCCTCAAATGTAAAACAGGGAAAATAATAGCATCTACCTCCCAGGGAGATTATGAGAATCAAATGAGATAATCTTTGTAAAGTCCTTTGTACAAGTCTGGAACAGAGTAAACATATATAAATATTTATTTGCTTTCCCTTCCCTCTTCTGTGACACTCTGTAATATGAGCTTGTACTGTACATGAGACATTTATCCCATGCTCACATGTACAATGCATGTTATTTTTCATAGTTAACTTACTTAATTAGATTGTAAATTCCTTCTGGAAAGAGACCCAGACATTCATCTGCATCTATAAATCCCATGGTAGAAGAGTATATAGTACCTTGAAATGCTCTTTGATCTCCTATATACATGTATTCCCTCCAAAGGTATAGATCACAATCCTAGGCAACTCTTGTCCATGCTGTCCCTTAAATCCTCTATAGGAAGACCCACCCAATATGGTAGGGCCTTCCCACAGTTCTCTTGACATTACATCATTCAACTGAGCTATATTTACTAACCCTAACCTTAACTCTTGCAGAATGACTGACTCACTTTTGCCCATCTGAACCCAGGGCCCTCCACATTCCCCTTATTAGCAAACTTTGAGTAAATGAGGAAACATTACAATGCCATAATCTTTTGCCCCTCAACCAGTGACTATACTCAAAGACCCCAAAGCATAAATATGCAAGTGAATCACTATCCTGGAATGCCTGAAGAAGGAGTTCTAACACACTTCAGAGGTAGGACTTGTCCTATACATAAAGGGCAATCTTGGAAAGAGCTGCCATACCACAAAACCAATCTTAGACATCAATTTGAAGGGTTTCAGTAACCCTTCCCATCTCCAACTAGCTGCAAATAATATCCTAAAAGAAAAAAAAAAGACCACTGCTGGAAATGAAAGTCTTGTGTCTGGGCTTTCTCATTTTCTTTTCTTTAATATAGATGCTGGCTTATCACAAAAGAACTCACATATGAAGGCATTTGCCACCCAATGTAGGAACTTGAAATGGATAGAAGAAATTGATCAAGTCACCTTTTTTTAAAACTCCTCAAACTCACAGAGAAAGTCCTCATTCCAGTTGAGAAAGCAAATAGCCTTAATTTAGCTAAAAGTGGGGATCATACTGACTGAATTTTATGTCACTGTTCCACAGATTGCTTCCATTTCTGCAAAGCAGTTCCTGCAAGATCACCTACACTGCTCTCCATTTTGGTGACTGCCTGCTAAGTGATGCTACAACTATACCTTCATCCTCTGCCTATGGTGAAAAGCTGCATGTCCCTCGTGCCTGGAAACCTTCCTCTTTCTCATGCTTCCAAGACTTATGTCAAATAAGCACAAGGATCAGATAAAAAGCCAGACTCTGAGCTGAGTCATTTGCGATCAGCCAGGGCTTTCAGTGCTCGGGATATTAACTTGAATAGCACCACAACTACCATTGCTCTGCCCCATGTGCCTGCTCTGGTCAAAAATTTCTACCAATACATACTAGAGTTTAAAGCAGTAATACATGTGGGAGCTACCATGTTCTCCTCTTCTTGGGGCTATTTATAGACTTGCACTATAAGGGAGCTAAAATTAGCATCAAAAGTTGGAGAGGCAGGAGCTACCTTGATAATTCTTGGTTCTTTTCTGCTAAGCCAGCTGCAATCCAGCTGCAATGTTTTCCCTTGGCTGCTCCCCAATTTCCCATTCCTATCTATGATCTCTTTTCATCAGCACCAATCATTCACCACTTTCTTCCTTTATTTCTCCTTTGTTCTCTTCTTCCTCTTCTATCCTCTCCATTAGGTGACCAAGAGAGACGACCACATGTCCAAGATTTTCTGGGACAATACTGATTTCAAAAAAATCTGTCTTTCAAATATAAAAAAAATCCTTTGTCAGACCATCTCTCCTGGGTTTTATTTTTTGACTTGGAAAATATAGTTACCGTGCCTATGAATTCTTCAAGAGTGCTGAAGAAGCTAGAGGCAATTAGGTAGCATAGTGTATAAATCACTGGACTTGGACTGAGAAAGCCCTGAGTGCAAATTTGACCTTAGAAATTTACCAGTTGTGTAACCATGAGCAAGTTACTTAACCTCTGTCTATCTCAGTTTCCTCATCTCCAAAATGAGTCTAATAATAGCACCTACCGCCCAGGGTTGTTGTGAGGATAAAATGAGGTAATTTGTACAAAGGACTTTTCTAACCTTCAATTATATAGAAATGTTTATTAATTTTATTATTAGGAAGAAATACAGAGGAAAAGATCACTCTTAGAATCTAATTTTTTAATTTTCAGCTGCTTACTTTTACAGTGAACTTAAGGGACTATCGAAAGTAATAGTCTGACTATAACCTATAGTCAGCCAACAAAATTCTTGTTTAGATATGGGTTGGACTGGAGGGTGTCAGGAGAATATCCAGAGAAAGATGACTCAGATGAGGAAGGGCCTCCAAGCCATGCTATTGGAGAGGTGATAGAAAAAGGAAATGAGGATAATTAGCTTAGAGGACAGAAGGCATAGATGGGCCAAGATAACCGTCTTTAGGTATTTGGAAGATTGCTACGAAGGATGGGACTAGTCCTTGTTCACCCTAGAGGGCAAAGGGTACATCACTTTTTCCCTGGCCCTAGATTTCCTTATCTGTAAAATGAGAGGGTTACACATGATAATTCTAAGTTTCCTTCTAAACCTAAAGCCATAATCAAATGAACTAAGAATGATGGGTTGAAGTTTCAGAGAGGTAGATTTTAGCACAATGTAAAGAAAATAATCAATTACCAAATATACCAATACCCAAAATGCCAATATACCAAAAATAATTGCCAAATAAGCAGAGCTCCTCGGAAGCAGAATGGAACTGCCTTGGGGGCTAACAATTCCCACTCCTCAACATCTCTCAACCAAAGCTAAATGACTACTTGTTATCCAAGCTATAGAGGAAAATTCTTATTTTGATATGAGTTGGACTGGATGGTGTAAGAGGTTCTTTCCAACTCTGGTTCTATAAGCACAATGGTTCTATCTCCTCTTTAATTCCACGTTGACTTAAAGTTGACCTTCCCTATCTATCTATGCAACCTCACCTTCCTCTACCACTGATCACCTGGAAGAGGGGAGAAATCAATCAATCGATCAATATTTATTAAACTCCTACTAGGCGCCAGGCATTGTGCTAAGCACTGGGGATACAAAAAGAGGCAAAAGACAGTCCCTGCCCTCAAGGAGCTTACAATCTAATGGGGGAGACAACACGAAAACAAATATACACAAAGTAAGCAATATATAAGAGAAATGGGAAATAATTAAGAGAAGGAAGACACTAGAATATATATTAATTTTAGGGACGTTTATAAATTCTACTGAATCAGAAATAAAAAGACTGGTTTAGAAAAGAAGAAAGGGGGTGGTAGGGATGGGTAGAGACTCACTCTTAAGTTACTCCTTCTTTGTAAGCAAGGGAGTGCTATTACTCCAAAGACTCGACTTCATTTTAAAAATCAGCTTCTTCTTACTTGGTGCCATAAAAGGGAAGTGCTTTAGAAAATCTAATTTATTGCAGTGCTTTCCCCAGAATCTTTTATTAAGGAATGAAACCTAGACTTCGGGAAGGCTGAGAACCACTGACCTTTGATAACATCCCTAGCACAGAGTTTCCTTTAGCATCTCCCTCTGAGGGCACCAGCATTTGAACCCCAGCATAAACAAAGTTTTATAACCGATTCCCCAATTCAACAAGGAACAAGCTCCTCAGCCTTACACTAATATGGGAAATTAAGTCACACACAAGGTCTTTCAAATAAGGACTCCTTTGAGAGGGCACGCTGTGACACCACTTTCATTAGATCCATTTTGTATTGTAACAAGGCTGGGTATTTGGAGGAATAGGACGCTTACAACAACTCTCGCCTATCTCTGGTTTCATTCTTTCACAGTTCATTCTAAGATTGTGTTAGACTCCCCAGATAGTTTGACATAGAAAAGAAATGAGGCCCAATAAAAGCTGAATAGCGAGTTCTAATTTTACCTATAACTTGGGCTGAGTTACCTTCTATGTAGTTAAAGCAAGGGTAGGCTATGCCTCAGGGGAAAGCATCAGCTTGGAGTAATTATATTCGCAAACCTTAGAGCAGGGGTAGGAAACCCATAGCCCCAGGGGCAGATCTGGCCTACTACTTAATTTTATGTGGCCCTTGGCTATTTCTAAATATACAAACCTTTGACAATTCTTTTAAAGAGCAAGTTGAGGGAAAGGAGTCTCTTCTTGTTTCTTGGGAACAGGCATTGAAAATGGTGGTGAAATAGTATTTTTACTGGCATGATCACTACAGACTAATATTTTAATCTTATGCAAGACCTTTGAGAGGCTTAGCCTCAGTGCCATGTCTGACTCTGTTCACCTGGACATTCAGTCAGTTGCCTATTACAACAGTAATAATAATTCCATTCTTCCTTGTACATGTAAATGGTTCACATTTGGAGGGTTTGGGGTGGAGATTTATCCCATGCTTGATTGTCAGATTTGATACTTTGGTGGATCCGCAAATTCAAAGATGTGGGTATCCCTCCACTGGTGCAGATTGCAATCCATCCACGTGCCTTTTTGTCTTTTAATTTTGGTTCATGAGTTTCTATATCATTGATCGTCACTCTAGTCCTGGAAGCGATGGCATCTTGATGTAGTCAAGGAGTTGCTGGACCTGAGTTTCAATCCTGCCACAGGTAATGGCCGGTTATGTGACTGGTCAAGTCTGAACTTTTCTAGACTTTAAATTTTTCCAGATTAGGAAACTGGCAACAGAAGAATTAAGTTATTTGCCCACGTTCACACAGGTGAATAGAATGGCATCCGAGATTGGAACTTGGCTCCTAGGGTTCCAAAAGATCAGAGCTCTGATCAGAGAGCTGATATTCACCCTGATTCTACAAGGAACTGTTCTCATTGATGGATCCACACCAAATGAAGAGGATGAAGGGGAGAGATTCCTGGACCAAGCAGGAGCTGAAGCCAAGAAGTAACAAGAAACAGAAGTATAAGAAGGAAAATAGTACTACTTTGAATTATGTGAGCCATGCAGGTTTGAGTCTAGAAGAAAGGAAGTAAATAAACATTTATGTAGCACCAACTGTATGCCAGGTGCTATGCTAAGTGCTTTACAATATTATCTCCTTCAATCCTCACAACTTGAAACCTGGGTATTGTTATTACACCTATTTTGTAGTTGAGGAAACAGGCAAACAGAGGTGAAGTGATTTATCCAGGGTCACACAGCTAGTGTCTGAACACAAGTTTGAAATCAGGTTTTCTTGACTCAACGTCCAACACTCTGTTCACAGTGCCATCTAGCTGCCCCAAACTTGAGTTATTTTCCTGCTTTAGAGGGATTCAGCCCACTGGAGAAGATGAAAGTCATCTTATAATGTGTTGTTTGAACCTCTCCCAAACCAAGATTCCTTCCTCTTGTTAAGGGACCTGTTTCTAGGATAATACTGTGAGTTAGGAGTTTTGTACAAGTCATAGGAGAAGGTGGTGACTCAGCAGAGAGGGAAGAGAAATTATTTTTACCCTTTATAAGCTCAAGTGTAAGTCCTTTTAATTCTGCATAGGTTAAATTAGTAGCAAAGATGAGTAATCAGCAAATGAATTCATCGATGGAAAACCCTGCCTTTTGCTCAATTAACATCATTTTAAAAGTTCAGCTTTAAGCAAAGGGAACTTTCCAAAAAAGGTGGACTATTCTTTGTCCTCATAATTTTCACTTTATTCAAAATTCCTTGCAGTTACTGGATTCCTGTTAAGTGTTCTAGTGACATGGCAATTATACCCATTCCATCTTCTCCAGCATTTCACCCCCTCAATCATCTCTACTCCCTCACTAATCTTAAATCTCTCCACAACTGTCTGCTTCCTATAGCTTCCATAGGAAGCTGCCTCTGTGCTCAAAAAACTCGTTTGCTCTGTCCATCTGTCCATCCCTGGTAGTTATCATTCTGTATTCTGCTTCCTTTCAGAGTTAAACTCCTTAAAAAGGCTGCCTACAATGGGTGCCTCCTCTCTTTCCTTTCTTCTCACTCTCAATTCTTTGTAGTCTGACTTCTGACCTCATCATTCATCTGAAACTATTCTCTCTTCAAAGTTACTAATGATTTCTGAATTGCCAAATATAGCGGCAAATTCCCAGTCCTCATCCTTGACCATGACATAATGTAAAGCACTTCGCAAAACTTAAAACATTATATAAGTGTCAATTATTATTATTGTTGTTGTATCGCTATTAACCTTTAGTAACTAGGCCTCCAGTCTGATGATGACTTTCATTCCTAAGTCTTCTGCTGTACTCCTGCTCTGTTCAAGCAATGTTTATAGAGCAACCCAGGGGTATGTTGGTAAATATTTAACAATTGGGCTCTCCAGGAAAAAATACATATACACATTTTTTCCCACATCTAACCCTAACTCCACTTTCTTTCCTCTCAATACCTTTTTAATTTTCTCTAGCCTGGATTCTGACCTCATTCAATCAGAGTCCTTCCTTCCAAAGTTACTAATAATCAACCTTAGTTGCCAAAGCTGGTGGCTTTTTATAAATTTTCATCTTTCCTAACCTCTCTGCAGCCATTGACACTGTCGATCACCTTTTTTTTCTTTGGTATTCTTGACTCTTCAGGGTTTTGTGACATTCCTCTCTGCTGGTTCTCCTCTCCTTCTCAGTCTCTTTTGATGCATCTTCATCCAGGTCATGCCCATTCACCATGGGAGTCCTCCAAACCTCTATCCTGAACCCTCTTCTCTTCTCCCTTTATGCTATTGCACTAGGTGATCTTGCATCAGTTCTCATGGATTCAATTATCTCTATGCCAATAAATTCTCTATTTATCCAACTTTATCCTCTTTCCTCACCTCCAGTCTTACATCTCCAATTGCCTATTGGACATCTCTAACTGGGTATACATGTCCAAAATTAAGCTGATTATCTTTCCTTCCTAACCTCCTCACTTCCTAACTCTTCTATTGTTATCAAAGGCACCACCATCTTCACAGTCAACTAGGTTTACAATCCAGGTTGCAACACAGACCTATTCCTCCTTAAGTTGTCATCAAAGACCAAATCGAATAGTATAAACCTGACCACAGATAAATGAAAGGTCCTACAATGGTCTCAGAAACTCAACTACACAAGAAAAAAGAAGAGAAAAATCATTAGAATGGCTTATTTTTTAGAATAAGATTTAAGTGAACTGTCAACTCTATGTGAGTCAACAGTGTGCTATAGTTACCAAATTTTTTTTCAATTTTGAGAGGTGCAAAGTCCAGAATGAAGTATGCAATCATACAACTGTAATCTTCCCTAGTCAACTCTCCTCTGGAGCACTGTGTTTGGTTCTGAATACTACATTTTAATGTTGATTGTTGATTGTCCTTTGTTTTCAAAGAGGACCAGAGACATCATGATAAATGGGTGATGTCTTGAATTGGAGGTGAATTGCATTTAAGTTAGGCAGAGTTCACAAACTCCTCAGCTTCACTGTCTCTTCCAAAGTCAGAAGTCCAATGGCAAAACAAAAGTCAAAATTACTTATAATGACCCAGGATACAGCAAATGACTTTTCCATCTTCAAAGCCTGTCCAAGCTCTAAGGGCTGCATAGCACCTGCCTCAGCCACCTTCATGGCTTTTGGAAGAAATTGTTCTTATCCATCCATTCTTGCCAGGCAAAAACTTCACAAATTTGGGGTAGACATTCCCCAATTCACCTATGGGTTTGAGGCCTTTAAAAAGGATATTAGCGGGGGCGGAGCCAAGATGGCGGCATAGGAGCAGCAAGAAATTGCAGCTCTGACACAGCCACGTCAAATACCCAAAAAATAGGACTCTAAACAAATTCTAGGGCTCTAAAATGCACACAGATATATTTTCTGCTGAAGACAGCTTGGCTCAAAGTGACCATTTCAACTCTGAGAGCAGAAACCAGCCCAGCCTGAAATGGGTGGCTTTTGCCCCCCGGGGGCGGGTGGATGAGCCAAGCCCTGCCACAGCTGGAGCTTCAGGAGAGCAGATCTGCAACAGCTGTGGCAGGATCCAGAATTATCCAGCCATAAGGAAAAAGGACTCAGGTTAGTGGAACTTGGCTAAAAACCAGGGAAGAAAAGTGGGTCTGGCCAAGCTGCCTCCAGGGCAAAGCAGGAAGCAGAGACTCTGCACCCGCCTACACATTGGTGCTTCAGAGCTCCCAGCCTGCAGATAGCAGGGGGGCCAAGCGATCGTTCAGAGGCCAAGTACTCTCATGTTGAGCAGCCCGGATCCGGATCGTGATGTTGGGTGGTGGTCCTGAGGTTTGTTTTTTCAGTGAGCTGGAGCTGAGGAGGGACCCAGCAGCCTCCTAAAGGCCCCGGCAGCTGGGAAAAACCCAGCGATTTGGGACAGAGCTGTTCCCTCTGGAAGCAGAGTTCCACAGAACTTAAAAAAAAAAAACCATTGAATGGCGACCATGAATAAGCATAGGAAGCAAAGTAAGAACAGCAACCAAATGCTACATTCCTTCTTTGGGGCAAAAAAGGAACAAAGCAGGGAAAGGGAGGAAGACAATGCAGTCAGAACTCCCACCCCAAAAGCTTCTGAGAAACATGAAGATTGCCAAAAAGCTAGAGATCAGCTGAAGATTTTGAAAACCAAATGAGAGAAGTGGAAGAAAAATTGGGAACAGAAATAAGAATGATGCAAGAAAATCATGAAAAGAGAGTCAACAACC
>CM053582.1:507554861-507571996 GCA_028627135.1 Pseudochirops cupreus
GAGGCAGGTGCAAAACCTCTGCCTTTCGCTTTTCTGCTCTGGAGGCCTTTCGTCGGATTGCTTATCTCCCCCTTTCACAAATGCCACTCGCAGCTGCTGCTAATCTGCTCACCTGAGAGGCTCCTCCACTCCTCCCATCCAGTCGCCTCCAAGGCACAGCCGCGGCTTCAGGGCAGGCTGGTTACGGTTCGCAGTGCTGATATGGTTCCTTGTAGCTGAGCTGACTTTAGTGGGAAGTATCTTTGTGTGCGTTTTGGAGTTCTAGGATTGGTTTAGAGTCCTGTTTTATGGGTATTTTGGGGTGGCTATGTGAGAGGTGCGATATGTTGCTGCTGCTACGCTGCCATCTTGGCTCCGCCCCCCTGGGATTCTTTTAAAGAGACGACTTAAATAAATTTTCTGGCAATCACAAACAGTTGGCATCCAAGGCTGTAGCTGTTTTAATCTCCCCTCCAAAGAAATTAGCTCTAATGTTAATAAACTGGGTGGTGGACTGATCCAGAATATTAACCTTAGTGTATTGAGTCTATTGGATTGGAATCACTGTACGGGTTTGCCAGGAGAAGATGAATGTGTAAGCATGAGACTTTGTTATGGTTCCTGTCTGAGCAGTTTGAACAATTTTCCAAACTATTATTTAAGTACAAAATTCCAAGTAGAACAGTGTAGGTTTATAAAAATGCTGGCTTTTAAAGAAAGAGTAAAAAAAAGAATAAAAGAAAGAATAAGGAAAAAGATGAGGGGAAAAAAAGTAGAAACACATTTCTCTTTTCTTCTCAAATGGTAATCGAAATGAAGAAAGATGGTAGTCAGGGCTATGCTTCTTCTGACACAGTGCTATATTCCCTAACATTTTTTTCTACTTGTCCCTGATGTCTATGGCCGAGTTTTGATTCCTTATTGATTCTCGGAACATGGGGGAGGCTGTCCAATAGTTTATGAAAGTGTGGGTAGATGAATTACCAGGATTTGGGAGTATCTTTGAGATTTCTTGACCCCTCACAGGTGAAAAGGTGGTGAGACTCTTTTGTCTAGTGGGAAAACACCACTCAATTGGGCATCACTATGTCTAAGTAGATCTTTCTGAACACTGGCTCTTCCTCCTGCTCTCCACTTTGGCAAATAGAAGTGATCCTCATAATCAATAAAATCACTCTTCTGGCTGAAAGAAGAGAATATTTGTAGTTTTCTGCTTTTTTTCTTCCTAGAAAATTTTGACAACAAATAGTAATACGGAGGTACAGAGGGATAGAGTGACAAGCTTAGAGTCAAGAGGGTCTGAGATCAAATCCAGCCTCAGCACTTATTAGTTGTGTGACCTTGGCCAAATCACTTCACCCTGTTTGCCTCAGTTTCCTCATCTGTAAAATGAGCTGGAGAGCAAAGTGGCAAACCACTTAGTATTTTTGCCAAGAAAACTCCAGAAGGGTTCACGAAAAGTGAGACACAACTGAAAAATGACTGAACAACAACAAGAAAGGACAATAGTCAGGGTGTGTAACAGTGGGATTACAGCCATTGGGATGAATCATTGATGCAGTGAGATGAGCCAACATATTAAGAAGCTAGTGCCAGGACATCTATCAGCCCAGTCAGTCCACAAGTATTTGACTAGTAATACTTACTGAGCCCCTTTGACTCATGGGTCAGAATGTCTATGAAGGGATGCCAGAGAATTCCAGAACTCACAAAACTATAAGAGATATTTTAGTCCAATCTCCCTACTTTATAGATGAAGAAACTGAAACCTAGACAGGTAAAGTAATTAGAATAAGATCGCATTGTCACTTTGTAGCAAAGCTGGGACTTGAACCCAGTACTAACACTGTTATTTCACTTCTAATGAGTTCAAGATATTGGAATCGTTTCATAGTTTGAAGTTAAGACTGAGAGTTGAATTCTGGACTTTTTTCCCATTGTGACTACCCTCTTTTCCCAATTTGCCTTCATAGCAATCTGCTTTGCTATTAATGTTGACCCTGACTTGTTCAAAGTCATATAACTAATTACTAGTATTAGAATTAGAACACAAGTCTCCTGACACCCAATACAGAGGTTTTTTTTTTTAAATAATTATATGGTGGTACACATACTCTGTGTTTGTTTAGTAGGGGAATTAGATAAAGTCGAGTCAAGACAATAAATATTAAGCACCCTACTATGTTCCAGACATTGCGTAAAGTGTTAGGAAAATGGCAAAACAACAATAACCAAAAATCCCAACCCTCGCTCTCAAGGAGTTCACTGTCTAGAGCAAGAACTGGCCCATGAATCCCATCTTTGACCTAATACTATTCACATCTCCCAGAGCCATAGCATGGAATATAATCATGTTAGCCCTGGTAATTTTCAGTCATTCAGGTGAAAGTAATGACGTTCTGCATTCATAGTAATGTGCATATACACATTCACACACAGGTTCAGGTTCAGTTGTTTTTCATTTGTATCTGACTCTTTGTGACCCCATTTGGGGTTTTCTTGGCAAAGACACTGGAGTGGTTTGCCATTTCCTTTTACAGGTCTTTTTACAGTTTGAGGATCTGAATCAAATAGAATAAGTGATTTGTCCAAGTTCACACAACTAGTAAATGTATGAAGCCAGATTTAAACTCATGAAGAGGCGTCTTCCAGATTCCAGGCCCAGCCCTCAGTCCTCCACACCACCTAGTTGCCTAAGGATGAATTACTCTGTTTTGTATACTAGGTGTGTCTGATGTAGAAAGGACATCTTTCAGAAATCGAGAGAACATGCATTCATTGGAAGAAGTCTCCATTTCTCATGAAGCTGGGTGCCTGTGGAACCACAATTGAGTAGAAAGAAATAAAGATTTCTTTGAAAGGGGATACAGCCAAAGGGTGCAGGAGGTAGCAATGGAAATATCCATGATCTGGGAATGGTTATTGGCAAAAACTTTAGTTGTTGGGCCAGCCATGGAGCAAAATTCTCATGTAAACAAAGGACCAAGAGAAGTCATCCTGCTCTGATGGAGCTGTGGACTCTGTTAGGACATGACCCCAAGCAGAGATGATGGAGGAATTTCCTTGATGGAAATTTAAAAAAAGAAATAAAACAAACACCTCTGGCTTCAAAGAGATATTGTTCAAATCTGTTCTAATGATGCTTTGCATGCTTAGTGAGTTTTGTGATCCAAAATACTTTGGGGGATGGGAATGAGAATATACCTACTGGTGATGTGTCATGGAATCACTGCATGTCATTTCAGCTTATGTTTCTGTCCTGAATAAATCTTTTATTGTTTCAATACTATTGTTAGCTTGCATTTGTTAGCATTCTTGGAAACTCAATAACCTAAGTTTAAATTAACGTCCCAATTCTCCTGATTTATGAAGATGGGAACAAAAACAAATTATAAAGGCAATCTGTTATTAAGAATTGCATAAGATGTGTAGTATATAATAACAGATAACGATATAATAATACAAACTAGCATTTATATGTGTTTTATATATGCATTTATATATGTATATACATATATATATATATCACTCTAAGATTTGCAAAGCATCTTACATATGTTATCTCATTTGATCCTCATAAAAACTCTGTGAGGTAAGTGCCATTATTATTCTCATCTCATCGATGAGGAAACTGAGATATTAAATGCCTTGTCTATGGTCACACAGCTATTGTCTGAGGCAGGATTTGAATCTGTCTCCTTGATTCCAAGTCCCATGCCCTCTGGCTGGCATCTAGCTACCAGTATGAATATGGACTACACTTGTGTCCTAAAATTTTTTTTAATGATGCTATTGGCTCCCCACTAGCTTATAGGCATTTTGAATTATTTTCTAGAAGTAATGATAGATTGACACTAAACTATACAAATTCTTTCACTTTGTTCCCTTCATGAACCTAGCTGACCAAGTTTGGAGATTTGTAATCATGGACAAAGCAAAATTATTAACCTGCATGGAGAGCAAAATTATTGGTCCATGTGTTTAGTGACCTCATAGTCTTGACTTTGATACTTTAGTCTGGGGGTTGGCAAACTATGGCCCAAGATTCAAATCTGGCCCACAAGACCATTGTTTTTTTAAATGGAAAAACCTTTCTTAGCTTAGACAACAGGTTGGGTTTGGCCCTTGGACCATAGTTTGTTGACTCCTCCTTTAGCTAACTGTAATGCCATGCACGAGCAGCTTTCTAGAAGAATGCTACTGTGAACAGCTTTTAAAGTTCTGATTGCACAGTATAGTGAACACTCTATTTATTCCATAACAAATCAAAGCAAAACATTCTCAGAAAATCAAGGGATAGTATTTACAACATTACATCTTATCACAGAAAATCCAATGTGTTCATAACAGTTTACCATTAAAATGGCCACATAGTTTTCACCAAAGTGGTAACTATATTTAGAACAAAGAACAAAAGAACAATCATCTAGTATCCCTAAGGAAGTTTGCCTCCTTACTTAGTCATTCAATCATCTCAGAACATAAGTCAATCTTCCACTCATGGGGCAACTAGGTTAACTTAATCAGCCATTTATTTAGCAATCATTTACTAAGTATTGCTAATCACTAAATACAATCACTAGAAAATACACAAACCCTCCACCAGTCAACTCAATCAGTCACTTATTCAGATTCACAATTACTAAATATCATTAATCACTAACTACAATCATTAGAAAATTACACAAACCCTCCACCTCTTGGTGTCTAGTAAACTTCAATTTCATCACCACATTCAATATTCAAGAAAAGGAATTTTCTTCATCTTGACTCAGGGTAGTCTCTCTGATTCCCTGAATCCCCTTCCATGGTCCCAGCTCCTACATGAATCCACCAAACAGTCACCTGGATTTAGAGGCAGACAGCTCCCAGGTCCATGTCCAGTCCTCTGGGCAGTTCCTGCTATACACTGAAGTTCACAGGGTCCAGCACATCTCAAAACCTTCACAATTTCTGTTCCAGGGAATTCAAGGATCAACCAAGCCACAAACAAAGTCTTAGCATCCCGGTCATGCTTCTTCAGTCCTCTGGCCGTTAGGCTGGCCCTATGACCCAGAAGAAATCTCAGCCTTCCAGGCGGCAGCAGCCACTTTGTCCTTCCAGGCAGCCTTCCTGGCAGCAACTCCAGCCTTCAGCAGATCTCTCAGCAAAACAGCTTTTTCCACTAGGATCTTGTCAGGAGAAAATTTGGACTATCTCTCTCTGGGGCTTTTCTTGTATTTTTACACACACAGCATTGGCTTCCTGTCTCAGCCAACCTCTTTCTGTTACATCATCAACAGGAGACAAAGCACACACCTTCTGTTTCTTTCACAGAGGTTTGACTAAGGGCTAAGTGCCTGCTTACTTGACATAACAAAAAGGAGTCTTCAAATTTAAATTAATTACCGTTACACTAATTGAGATAACGTCATATCTTTAAGTTAGGAACTCCAAGAATATTCATTTGGATACTTCCTTTCTAACTCTATAAATGAAGTTTGTAGTTGATTAATTAATTCCATCCTTGGAAGTATGTATTTTTTGACAAGATAATCAGTTAGAAGTAGTTTTATAGGAGAAATGTTAGAAACTATTTGGAACCTCTGAACTTCCAGCTGAATTCCCTGAGATGGATGATTCAGTGATTTATTTTTTTCATCGCATTCAGCCCTTTTGTGCTCCTCATTTATTTGGATGAATATTTGCTGTGTATGTTGCCAGGTGAGGAACTGCTTAGATGAAACTGAACGACCTTCTTTCAGTTCTGCAAAATGGGCTTCTATTGTCATTATTTGCCTGAGATTATCTGCTATCGTAAATCTTTTTTCTTGGGAATAATAATGAGTAAATGTTATAGAAAAACTGCCATTTATTTTGAGAATCACAAACATGTCTGAATGACTTTCATTTCTGAAAACTGAATGCTTCTTATCCTTATTCTATCGACTTTTCTATTTTAGGACAAAGCAAACAATGTACTTGCTAGAAGTCACATTACTCTTTTACTTCTAAGTAAAATATTCCAGCAGAGGCAGCTGGTGGCACTGAGTTTGGAATCAGGACCACCTCTGTTTAAATCTGGCCTCAGACATTAACTTGGCTATGTGATCCTGGACAAGTCACTTAGCCTCTGTTTGCCTTAGTTTCCTCAACTATAAAGGGGGGAATAATAATAGCATCTACCTCACAAGGTTTTTGTGAAGATCAAATGAGATATTTGTCTCCCCCCCCCAAAAAAAAAGTACTTAGCACATTCCCTGGAACATAGTAGCTGCTATTTTCCTGTCTTATAATAATGCTTACTCCCTTTCTCCCCTTCTTACCATATCTTTTTCTCTCTAGACCAGTGGTTCTCAACCTGTAGGTTGTGACCCCTTTGGGGGTTGAATGACCCTTTCACAGGGGTCGCCTAAAACCATCGGAGAACACATATTTCTGATGGTCTTAGGAAACAAGACATTGCTCCTCTATCAGTCTCCAGGCGGGTCTGCTCACATGTAGATACGCTCATATACGAGTATTAAAGGGTTGCGGCATTAGGAAGGTTGAGAACCACTGCTCTAGACTCTAGCGGAGTTCTAAATCCTTATTGACATCCTAGTCAAGGGCACCACCATCCTTCAAGTTACCCAGGTACACAACCTCATAGTCTTCCATATCTCTTCATTTCCCCTACTATATCCCATTAGTTAAGTCTTATCAATTCTACTTCCAAAATATCTCTTGCCTCTGTCCTCTTCTTTCCACTCATTTGGCCAACACCATAGTTCATACTCCCTCTGCCTCTTGACTGGACCAGGTGCTAGAGTCTCCCAATTGGTCTTCTAGCCTCCAATCTCTTTACACTACAACTTCTATTTGGTTACCAAATTCATATTCCTTATATTTCTAAAACATAAGTCTCACCATGTTAGGACCCTGTACAAGAAGCCACCACTCTTCACTTTCCACTAACACTTTAACCACTACCTTCAAATACTGACCAGCTGGTACCAAAAGACTATAGCTCCTGCTTTCTTAGCAACCAAGGTACTGAAGACCTAGAAAAGAAAGTTTTTGCCACCCCAAAGACCTTGGCACTTTCAAATAGTTCAACATCAGAAATGCATATGGTTTTATCAGTAGAAATGATATGAAACAAAATGCTTTACCATCTGTTTTACTCCTGTATGCCAAAGACCAAGGGACTTTTCCTTCTGACTTGGTACTGAGATCTTTCATATGTGTTGTCTCTCCAATTAAAATGTGGGCTCCATGATAGCTTCTACCTTTCTATTTGTACCTCTAATGCTTGGCAGAGCACTTTGTGTTTAGTAAGTACTCAGTAACAGTATGTTTGTTTTTTCCCTCTCCTATTGATTCATATTAGGCTGCTAGACAAGGTTATTAAAGATAGAACTTCAAAGTTCTGGCGATGTCAACTCTAATGCCACAGCAGGAGTAGGAGTAAACCAGGAATGCAAATCAAACATCTGTTGCATTGGTGCCCTACCACAAAACTGGCCAGTCTGACAACCATGAAACCAGTCATAACTAGAGAGGAATGAATGTGGCTTCCTCCTTGGGTGCCAAGGTTGAGAAGGAACCAGCAAACTCTCTTTCAAAGATACTTCTTCTCTGCCCCCACCTCTCCAGTTGTCATATCACAGGTGAAATCCTCACCTACCCTACCTTCAGTAGTGTCAACGTGGTATTGGGGCATGATTCCTTTGTTTTAGTGGTCAACACACCCAGCCACCATCCCTGTCACTCTTCATGTTCTCAGTACCAGCCAGTCTCTCAAGAATGTAGAAACCTCATGGGGTCCATTATCTCTGCCCTATAGTTGTACCCCAAGCTAGCACCCCTCCTTGCTCTAGATATAAAACTTTCTAATAACATCTTTTCACAAATAACCTCTAGGATGGCAAGCAGCTAGGTGGCTCAGTGTCAGACTTGGAGTCAGGAAAACATGAATTTCAATTTTGCCTTGTACACATAGTAATTTTGTGACCCAGGAAACTTAACCTCTTTTATCCTCAGCTTCCTGATCTATAAAATGGAGTATATAATAGCACTTTGCAGGGTTATGGGTAGGATCAAATGAGATAATATTTGTAAAGAGCTTTAGAAACCTTAAGGACAGCTAGGTGGCACAGTGAATAGAATGCCAAGGCTGGAGTCAAGAAGACTCATCTTTGTGAGCTCAGAAAAAAATGTGGTTTCAGACAGTTACTAGTTGCATGACCTTGGGTAAGTGACTTAACCCTGTTTTCCTTTGCTTCTCATCTCTAAAATAGCCTAGAGAATGAAATGACAAAGTACTACAGCAACCTTGCCAACAGCAACACCAACACCAACACCCAAAATGGTATCATGAGCAGTCAGAGATGGTTGAAACAACCAAACAACGAAATAGGAAATTTACAACACTTTATAAATACCACTTGTTATAGTGATGGCAATGTTCAATGAGCTTTGTTTCAAAAGGAGACACTGTCTCTCTTTTGGCTCAATTTTCCATGAGAATGAAGGACAAATTTTCCTGGTCACCTTATTCTAGAGCAGGAGTTCTTAACCTTTTTTAGTATCATACATACCCTCACAAATCTGGAGAACCCTGTGGATTCCTTATCAGGATACTTTAAAAATGCCTAATATAAGATCCATAGTATTAGAAAGGAAACCAATCACACTGAAATATGGTGATCAAACCTTAGATTAATGATGCCCTTTCCAGTTAATTTCAGGCAGAATACATTTTGTGGGAATTAGTTGTCAAAACCCTTTGTGAATTTGTGTGATCTATGGAGGAATAGAGATTGTTGAAATCATGCCAGTGTAAAATTGGATGTCACACAGAGAACAATGTGACAAGGAGTTGAATACCTGTGCTTTGGATCTGAACCTGTTAACGTTGGCATGATAAAGCAAGATTCAAAAGATGCCATCAGGTCAGCTCCTAAAACTAGGTGATGATACAAAAATATAGCAGCTCTTTTTGTGGTGGCAAGGAATTGGAAATTAAGGGGATGCCCATCAATTGGGGAATGACTGAACAAACTTATGGTATGTGAATATAATGGAATACTATTGCACTATAAGAAATGGTAAGTACGTAGATTTCAGAAAAACCTAGAAAAACTTATGTGAACTGATGCTGAGTGAAGTGAGTAGAACCAGGAGAACATTGTACACAGTAACAGCAACATTGTGTGATGTTCAACTTTAATAGACTTAGTTCTTCTCAGCAATACAACAACCCAAGACAATTCCAAAAGACCTGTAATGGAAAATGTTATCCACATCCAGAGGAATAATTATGAAGTCTGAATGTAGATTGAAGCATACCATTTTTAAAATTTCTTGTGCTTTTACCCTTTTATTCCAATTCTTCTTTCACAACACGACTAATTTGGAAATATGTTTAATATGATTGTATATGTATAGCCTATATCAGACCGCTTGCTGTCTTAGGAAGGGGGGAGATGAGAGGAGAAAAACTTTTGGAGCTCAAAGTTTTATAAAAGTGAATGTTGAAAACTATTTTTACATGTAATTGGAAAAATAAAATATTATTAAGTAGAAAAAAGAAAAACTTGGTGATGACTCAGAAATGTAGGCTTTGGGTATCCAGTTACAAGTATGTGCATGGGCTCAATTGTACATGCATGCATTGATACTCGATTCTTTAATTTCTAGGAAAATAGTCATAGTCAATTTTAAGCTGAACTTTCACTTTTGGAATTCAAGGACATTCACCTTCTATTACTTTGAAACAGGGTTTCCTCATCTGTAAAGGTGTTGTTCAGTTAAAAAGTGAGACCACAGGATGTCAGTGGAGTAAAAGTCAGAGGCCTTGCAAAGAGTGGGAACTAGGTCATCAGTCTGTGCTGCAATGGATCCTGAGGGGCCCAAACTTCAAAGAACCTGAGTCTTCTTCAAAGTATTCACCTGTGAGAGCAAACCTTTACCTTTTCCCCTGCTCCACTAAGAACATGCACACCCTCCTTTGAGAAAGCCCAACATCCAAACCCCAGGTGATTATAATAATTAATATAATATATAATAATATAATAATTATATTATTATAATTGATTATAAGATTTAGATCAGGAAGGGACCCTAGAGGTCATCTAATCTATCCCCTCATTTTTCAGATGAGCGCAGTGAGGCCTGAGATGGTTAAATGACTTTTGTTGTTTAGTTATTTTCAGTCACATCTGACTCTTCATGGTGCCTTTTGGCAAAGATCCTGGGGTGGTTTACCATTTTCTTCTCCAGTTCATTTTACAGATGAAGAAACTGAGGCAAATAGGGTTAAGTGACTTGCTTAGGGTAATACAGTAAATGTCTGTGGCCAGATTTGAGATCAGGTCTTTTTGACTCCAGGTCTGGAGCTCTATCCACCACTCCACCTAGCTACCCCATCATTAGCCTGAGGTCAATGAGGAGTGGAGATGGGACCTGCCCGGATGTCCCACATACTCATCTCAAACTCAACATATCTGAAATAGAATTCATTTTCTTCCTTCTCAAATCCACCTCTCACCATAACTTGCCTATGCCTGCCTAGCATCCCACCAGTCACACAGGTTCACAGCCCTAAGGTTATCCTTGACTCTTCCCTCTACCTCTCCATGCATAGTCAATTGCCAAGTCCTGTTGATTCTCATTTCACAATCTCTCTTCTTATCTCTCCCCTTTTCTCTGCCCCCACAGCCACCACTGCTATTCAAACTTTCATCATCTTTAAACTGAACTATTTCAAAAGCCTCCTCAATGCTTCCACTGCTTCTGGTCTCTTCCCTTTCCTATCTAGCCTCTATGGAGCCACCATATTGATATTTCTAAGGTACTAATTATACAAGGTCACTCTCTTTCTCACAATACTTTAGTCTCTCCCTTTAGCCTCTATAATCCCACCAGGAAGAAGGGAGGTTTCTGAGTTCTCATTCCAAATAACTTCAGAGCAATCACAAAAATCACAAAGAACACAGACCTGGGGGGGGAGCAGGGACCCTGGAAGATTTCTAGTCTAATTGTTTCCTCACTAGTGTCATGAAAAAACCACCACAACAGCAACAAACATCTATGTTCTCCTTGAGGGTAGGATCTATTTTCATTTTTCATTCTGTATCACAGCACCTAGAAAACTGCCTAGCCCATAATAACTTTAAAAAAAGGCATATCATGTAAAATAGAATTGAATTGCATTGGAAGGGTCCTTAGAGTATATCTAGTCTAGTTCTCCCATTTTACAGATGGCCTAGAGAAAATAAAATGACTTGGTTTTCATAGGATATTTCAGAAAACTACTTGACAGAGAAAGGATATTATATAAAAGGGAAGATTCTCCCAGTGGGCAATGGGACATTTGCTTTTAGAAGAAAACCAAAAGCTGGGCATGGTGGTACATACCTATAATTTCTGCTGCTGAGGAGGTTGAAACTGGTGGAACTCTTGCATTTGGGGGCTTTGAACTATTGGTTTCTAGTTTCTATTGTGTATTGGCTGTTTTGATCTTAGACTAGTTCAAGTTAATCTCTCTAGGATTGTTTCCTTTTCTGTAAAATTAAAGTCAAGTGTATCTCTTTAGCCTCTATTGGAAGGTATTGTAAAGATCAAATAAGATAATGTATGTAAAAGATCTTTGTACACTATAAAATGTGGGCCCATCAACATTGGTTGTGTCCTTCAATGATGCATGTTACAATCCTTCTTTGCTTGACAATCCTGTGTGACTCTGTGTCCAGGTCCTTGCCTAGTTTTGCCCAATAGACAACTTCCCTGGCTTTCTTTTGTCATCCAAATATTACCAGACAAGCATGTGGGCTGTCCATCAGTCATCCCATACTCTCCCCACTTGGCTTTCCCATCTTTTTTTTTTCTCAGACATTTCCTTGATGACTATTTTACATCACTTCATCTTTCTAATTCCTTGTCAACTACAGCATGTCCAAATCTGCTCATTCCCATCAAGTACCTCTCTGTTATCCTTTGGTTAATCCTTAATTTCAATCCTCCAGAGACTGTGATGCTCCAAGATTCACAGCCAGGATGGAAGAATAGGTATTAAAAAAAGAGTTGGGCATGTGCAAAATAGTAGGTCCTGGACTATGGATAATTTTTTTGCTGTGAGATTTAACTTGTAGTATTACTAAAAGTGTTCTTTCTATTCATTACTTTCTTCTATTTATTCAGCAGTGTGATTTTGCCAAAGAATCTCTGCATTTGTTTGTACCAATGCTCATTGCCCAACTATGAAGTTAACTTTTCGGATGGTGCAAAGCCTGAACTGGGTGGGTACAGCATGGTGCTAAACTGCTCTTTGGTAGCTGCCAAAATATTGCTTTTAATGGGTTCTTCATTCCCAGTTTTGGACTTGGCTTATGTGCATATGCCCGTAAAAGTACAGAAGTACAACCATCATGAGGAACACACACACACACACACACACACACACACACACACACACACACACACAAAACCACCCAGCATGGGATACAGACATTAAAAAAGAAGGGAATAAATTCAAAAATTCTTAGAGTGGAAAAAATGGGCCTGGATGTTGTTAAGGGACAAATGACCACATCGGATTTTGCTCAAAGTTTGGTTTCCAGCAGTGCTTGGGATAGTTTAGATGGAGCCCTGTGGGAGGTAGAGGGATATATTAGATCAGTGTTTTCCAACCTCCTCTAGTCTGTGATTCCTCTTGGAACATACTAGAACACTTCAGGGAGGGCAGGGAGGAGGATAATTCTGTGTCTGTCTTTGCAGTCACTCATCTATTTCTCCATCAGTTCAGATATTCCTCCCCCATGTCCAGGTCTTTGGGCAGGAATTTTGTACCAGGAGGGCCCAGAAATAGTTATGAGGCACAAAATGCAAAATGCAGGAGGTGGGGAAGCAGAAGGACAGATGTCCAGTGGAGCTGAGGCCCAGCCATTCCCAAACTTGGCAATGCCTCCAAATTTCCAGGGTGGCCTCTGTCCCTCTTCCCCACAGCCTGGATCTGTATGTATACAGGTATTAGGCAACGCCTTTTCTATCTCTTCCGTACTTGCTGTTATCTCTGCTTTCCACTCTCTGGCCTCCTCGCTAAACTTAACAAAGGAAAATGAAGCAGACAGAGTGTTAAAGTGGGAAAGAATTATGGATTTGGAGTTAGATGACCTGGGTTCAAATTGGTGCTCCTTATTGTGTGACCTGCAACAAGTCACTTTGAGCCTCACTTATAAAGGGCAGCTATATGGCACCATAGTGCACAGAGCCCTAGTCCTGGAGTCAGGAAGACTCATCTTCCTGAGTTCAAATCCAGCCTCAGACACTTACTAGCTGTGTGTGACTCTGGGCAAGTCACTTCGCCCTGTTTGCCTCACTGTCCTCATATATAAAATGAGCTGGAGAAGGAAATGACAAACCACTCCAGTATCTTTGCCAAGAAAACCCCAAATGGGATCATGAAGAGTCAGACATAATTCAGACTGAACAATCAAATTCATCTATAAAATGGGATTGGGCCGGATGACCTTGAAGGTCCTTTCCCACACTAATTTTAAGATCTTATGAAACTCTCTTTTGTTTTGCTTTTTCATGACACTGATGAGGAAACAATTAGAATAGAAAACTCCAGGGTCCCTACTTTTCCCCAAATCTACGTTCTTTGTGACTTTTGTGATTGCTCTGAAGTTTGGTTGGAATGCGAGTTCAAAAACCTTCCTTCCTCCTGGTGGGATTTGAAATTAATTCCTTAATCAGGCTCAATTTTGGAATCATCTTTGTCTCTTCCCTCTCCTGTAGTCTTCCAGATCCTGCCATTTTCCTCTGCCACCTAATCCAAGCCCGCGTGTCTCTTATCTACACCATTGTAATAAGTTTATAGCCAGTCTCCTAGTTTCTAGGCCATTCTCTCTACACAATTGCAAAAACAATTTTTCTAAGGCACAGATTAAACCATATTACTACCTCAGTCAGACATCTTTGGTAACTCCCTATTGCTTCTAGCTTGGAATCCAAACTCTTTAGCCAGCATTAGAAGCCACTCATTCAAGGCTTCTGCTCCAACTTAACAGCCCAGTGTTCTTCAGCTTTATCTTTCTCCTCACACTGACTATAGTTTACTCTCAAGTTTGGTTAATAATGAGTGGATATGAGGGGAAGTGAGATGAAAAAAATACAGAAAAGGCAGATAATAACCAGATAGTGTAAAGTTTTAAGAGCCAGGATGTACAGATTGTATTTTATTCTAAAGGCAATTGGTAACTATTGAAGACTTCTGGGAGGGGTAGGGGAGAAATGTGATATCATGGTTAGACCTATGTTTTGGGATTATCAATTTGATAGCAATTTGTAGGATGGTTTGGGGGAAGGATGACATCACAAAGCTATCATAATATTTCAGGTGAGAGGTAATGAAGACTGAGTAGTTGAAGGAATAGAGAAAAGGGGGCAGATGTGAGGGGTTTTATAGAGGGAAGAGTTATAAGACTTGGCAACTGATTATATATGGTAGAGGAGAAATAGGAAACAAGTAAAAAATGAATTGAAGGTTGTGAACCTGGGTGGATAGAAAGATGGTAGTGCTATTAATAGAAATGGGAATATTTAGATGAGGAATGAGGCTCAGGATTTGGGACATACTAAATCTGAGATGCCTGTGGACCCTTAGAGAGAGATATCTAGCAGCTACAGAAATGGAGCACAGGAGAAAGACAGAGACCAAACATATGCATTTGGGAGTACTCTGCATTTATTTGATTCTTGAAGATAATCAATCTTTAATAATTAATCATCTGTTTAATAGCTCACTAGCATTTACATAGCACTTATACATAACACACATATTTGTATATCTCTCTATATCTCCTGATGTCTGTATGTATATCTTTATGGATATTGATATAAATAGATAATAATTTGATCTTGACATGCTATAAGGTAGTTGGCACAGGGAGGTAAAACCCAGAGTCATGTAGCTAAGGAATGTCTGAGGCAGGATTCAAACTCAGGTCTTGCTGATCCAAAGTCTTATGTTTTATCCACTGTACCACTTAGCTGTTTAAATGCCAATACCCCTGTGAAGATGCCTTAAACCAATGCTGATTAGTTTCTTTGTAATAATTTCTTGATGTGTAGTTGCGAGGAAGAGGCACCTATGAGCAGGAGTTGGGGAGATGCCAGAAGGAGGAAGAGGAATCCCCATTTGACAACATAGGATGTTAAAGATAAGCTGTGTCTATTTCACCATTGTGTAACAGGCCAGTCCTATTGCTGACCTTCAGTGTTATAGTAGGCTCAAGGGAGCTTTGCATTTCCCTAGGAAGCAATTCTATATGAGCCCAGGTTAGAAAAATTGCCAGAAGAGCCCCAGAATTGGTGAAATTTGAGGTGAAGGTAACAAAACATCATGGTCAGGTGGAGTAAAACAGCAAAACATCCATTGGGGGACTGTTGTGCCCTATGTCTGACCCCTGTCTATGTTGGAGGAAGTTCATTTATCGTTTGGTGCTTATGTATCTATCAGAAGGAGGATGGTATGACTTTGGATTATTTTTCTAAGGGAAAGATTATGAAATGAAGTGAGACAAGCTTTAAGAACATGCTTTAGATTTGTTCAGTATCCTTGATGTTGAAAAGGAAGATTGAATATTTGCCCAATTTGAAAACTTCTTCAAGACAGAGAATTTGCCATTTGATTCCCTTTCCTAAAGATCTTTGAAAGATCTAAAGACTTTAAAAGTTGTAGCACAAAGCCTTTGAGGGTTTGGGTCCATGCAAGCCTACAAATGAAAATACAGAGTGAAATCTGATCAAGCCTGGCACTCTGGTAACAAGCTTACTCAGGCCCAACAAGATTGCTATAGACTGGAAAATGTAATTTCAACAGGGCCTGAAGAGAGAGACTGCAATAAAGACCAGTTTGTTTTATTATCCATTTTTTTGAGGGGGTGGGGAGAGGAGGCTTAGGGAGTATCTTAATGGATGAAATGGGAGATGGTTTTCGAAGACAGAGTTTGATAAAAGGAAGCCAGCACAATTTCTCAGAAGTAAAGGTCATGCTTCTTTAATTTTCTGGAATTCATGAAGGTTTTATTGTAACTGTAGAAAAGCCATAATTGGAAGACTATTAAGGTTTCTAGTTCTTGGTGTCCAAAGAGCATGAGTGATTAAGGCCACTTTGAGAGGATAAAAAACAGCTTGGCCAAATGCTTTCCCCTTTTGTCCAGGTAATTTAGTGAAAAGATTGGTATTATAGAGGTGTGGCATTGAGAGTCTATTGCCTGCATGCTACTGGGTATATCGAGGAATCAGCACCAGATAAAAAAGATGGATTGAGCACAAGGGTTCCTGGTCCAGGCAGGAGCCATACTTATGCAGGAGTAAAGGATGAGAAAGTCAGGATGAGGAACAAACCTGGTTTTACCTTTCCTGGCATTCTGAGCTATGTGGCTTGTAAATTCCCAGGGGAGAGAGGTTGATTCTCTAGCAAGCTCAAATTCTTTCCCTACTTAAGGGGGACCCAAATTGAATGATACAAAAAGCCTCTGTAGGTAGAACATGACACAGTAAGAGAATCTTAGACCCCTTGAGTAAGAAGGCAATTTAGAGAACTTCTTGTCCAACAAAGACCTGAAATGTAAATTCCCTCTACAATATACTTGACAAAAGCATCAGGCAGACTTTGCTTTAAGATCACTAGCAACAGGGAACTCATTACCTTATGACACAGCTCATTGCATTTTATGACAGCTCTAGGTCTTAGAAAATTGCTTACTAGCTGGAACCTGCCTTGCTATAACCTTCTATCCATCCATTCCAGTTAGAATAACTCTAAATCCTCTTTCACATGGTACTGTCCTTCAAACTCCTATCAGGTCTCTGTACCATTCCCTTCTCTCCACAGAATCTTCTCTTCATTAGGCTAAACCAGTCCAGGCCCATTCAGATTTTTTTTTTCACCCAGCACTGATTATTCTACTTAGCTACAGGAGAAGTTAATACAGTTTTCGTTACCTGTGGAATTTAATTTTCAGTTTTTAGTTCCTGCAATGGATCTTTCTAAGGTATGTTTTAGGTCAGCAAACCTTCCTGCTCTCTCTCCTTTGAGCACACTCTGGCTCACTAATATCCTTTTTTATTTTATTTATTTTATTTTTATTTTTAAATTTTATTTATTTTAGTTTATACCATTC
>CM053582.1:507572496-507623751 GCA_028627135.1 Pseudochirops cupreus
AGGATAGGAAGAAGGGACATTTACTCAGACTCTCACAGTGTGCTCACTATGGAGAGGTTCTGCATAATTTCACATGTTCAGCCTGTATTTGAATGCCTGTCCTTCCACTGGGGATGGGTGGTGAGGGAGGAGGAGAAAGAATCTGGAATCTGGAGTTCCATAATCAAATGTTATGAATGTGTATCTATCTATCTATCTATGCAATTATATTATTATTATTATTGACTACATCCAACTGGAACTCGAGATACACAGGCACTGCAGTTGGGAGATCCATCCTGCCCTACCAAAAAGTGGCATAGGAGAGAATAGACTGGGGGAGGGGGGACACACTGGGATGGCTGTTTTGGGGTGGTGGGCAGGGGAAAGACGGGGAGAAAATATGTAACTCAATGTCTTGTGGAAATGAATGATGCAAACTATAATAAAATTAAAAAAAAAAGAATCCCAATACAGGAGCTGGTGTTTCAGGATAGCTGCTAGCTTCTTTATCAATGCCAAGAGAGCGGGATGTACAGAAACTTGACTTAAACATCCTTGAAAACCTAAAAGGGAGTTCCACGTAAACAGAGAATCAACACAGGGAAGTTAAAATGCATGTTAAAACAAGGGGAGCCAGAAACAGCAAAGCTTAGAACCCAAGCAAGCACGTGTTCTGGAAAAGCCAGCCTCCTCCAACCTCACTAGATCAGATAAGTGTCCTTGATTGATGCTTCTTCCATTTTCTCCTCTCCTGGAAAAGTTTCCTTTTTAAAAGTCGAGCTGATAGAGAATCACGCGGGTTGCTTAGCAACCAACATGCCAATATTATTCGGTTCTAAAATGCCAACACCTGCAAATCTTTTGAGTTGTGATTTTTCATTCATTCACTTATGTTCAGGGAACAGTTGTATAGACACTTTTTATATGAATAAACACAAACGCATACATATAATACCACACACATATGTGTATATATGTGTGTGTGTGTTTATGCCACACCCATATATATATATATATATGTATATATATATATACTTAGAGCACCATGTATGTATATATATATATATATACACACACACATATGTGTACACTTCAGATTCAGGGTTTTTTATGACATTTCCAAGTGATGTTTTTACAAGAAGATCTAAGCTGTTTACAAACTTCACAACATCCTGTATATTCACACAAATTCCAGCTCTGATACCTTCGTTTGGATGGGCCTGAGAATAAGGGCCTGAAAACATTTCCTTAACTGGTCGGTGAAAGAGGAATGGATGCATCTTTCAGATAAATATGAAGAGCTAAGTAAAAAACAGTTTCTCTTCCTCCTCCTCCTCCTCTTCCTCCTCTTCTTCTTTTCCAAAAGCCTCAGTTGCTACAATGATACCCAGGCTCACAGATTTAGAAATGAAAGGGGCCTCAGATACTATCTAGTCAGTCTCATATATTGGTGAGAATCAAGCCCACATCCTCTATTCCAATACCAGCCCTCTTTCTTATTTTTTTAAATTTAAGTTTTATTGATGTGTGTGGGTTTGTTTGGTTTTTTTTTTATTAGAAATGTTTACTGAATACTCCCACTTCATAAGAGGTCTTGTGTAACAAAGATAGTTAAGACCAGTAATACCATGACCTCCTCTGAAAGTGCAGGCAACATTTCACAACTGTAACACCACTCCACCCCCATCTCTCTATTTTTAAATGAATAGAAATCTATTTTCTCTCCCTCCCAAATCAATCCCTTCCCCCGACCCGCCCCACAGAGGACAGAAGAGGAAAGGAAAGGAAAAACAGTAGATAGGGTTCTGAGTTCAAATAAATAGAGAACCTGAGTTCAAATCCTACCTAAAATCCTTAATAGCTGTGTGATACTGGGCAAAACACTTAACTGCACTCAGTCTCAGCCTCCATCTCTGAATTTTTCTTGCCTCCTTCCTTGCTGTGTGGATCAAATCCGACATGTGTAAAGTACTTTGCAAGCCCTAAAGTAGTCTATAAATGTCAGCTGCTAAATACTTGCAATAATGAATGTGATGAAAAAGGCACTTTAGAATCTTAGTCAACAAACGTGTACTAAATCCTCACTATGTGCAGGCACCGTGCCGGGGAAACAAAGAAAAGCAAATGAATTTCCTGCCCTCAAGCGGACTGAATTCTAACAGGGGAAATAACATGTACAAAAATCGGTGTATATGCAGAGTACATACAGAGTAGAGGAGAAGTGAGCTTAGCATCGAAGGCACTGGGAATCTGGGAACTGGAAAAGGCCCCATGGAAGGTGTTGGGTTTGAGTTGAGTTTTGAGGAAAGCCAAGGATTCTAAAAAGCAGGCACAAGGAAAGAGAGATGGGGTGGAGGGGGGAGAGAGAGAGAAAGAGGAAGACATAGCGAGGAGGAGGGGAGAGAAAGGGGAGGGATGGAGGGAGACCAAAGGTGAGACTGTGACTGTAGGAGAGTGAAAAACAGAAGAGGGAGAGAAAGAGGGAGATGAGAGGGAAAAGGAGGGAGAGAAAGAAAGAGAGAGAGAGAGAGAGAAAGAAGAGAAAACACCAGTTGTAGATGATTTTGTTTTCAGACTTTAGAGAAGAAACAGGGGAGACATTAAGAAAAGGATGAGATGGGGAGGCTAGGTGGTGCAGTGAATAGAGCACCAGCCCTGGAGTCAGAAGGACCTAAGTTCAAATCCAACCTCAGACACTTAACACTTACTAGCCGTGTGACCTTGGACAAGTCACTTAACTCCAATTGCCTTGCCTTCCCCCTTCCAAAAAGCAAAAAAGAAAAGAAAAGGACAAGGAGACTAGGCAGAAAGGAGACAATAAATAAGAAGAAATTGAAAGAGAGAAGGAGAATTTTCTGGAAAAAACAAGGCGGGATGAAATCAAGGGTACCTATAGAGGAGTTGGCCTTGGCAAAGAGAAGAGCTACCTATTTATTAATGAGAGACTTGGGAGGAGATGGTAGGGGGTGATGTTAAGGGGATTCAAGATGAAAAGAGTAGGAAAAAGGTAATGTGTATATCAAATGGCTTTAATTTTTTCATCAAAGCATGAAATGAGGTCTTTGATGGAGAAGGTGGAGGGAGGTGCCATGAGAGGCTTGAGAAGAGAAGGTTGGGAACAAGATGTTTTGGTGATTAAAATGGGGCTTAAGGAGGAGTAGAAGCATTTCCTTGCTGTGGTGAGGGACCAGTAGAAATTATGTTGCATACACTTGTAGCGGACCCAATCAGCACCACCCTGTGACTGTTTCCAGCTGTGTTCAGCAACATATGAGTAGCAATCAAAGAGGCAGATAGTGGGAGTAACCTAGATTTAGGATTGGACTATATCATTAAAGACAGAGAGAAAAGGATGGCATAGAAGCTGACTTGTTCACCAAAGGGTCGAGATTGTAAAGAACAGGGAGCATAACCAGTGCAGGGGTGATGGCCTGAGAAAGTACCAAGAGGTAAAGAGGTGGGAAGTGATGGAGAAGACAAAGAATTAGGGTCAAAAGGAGAAATGGACTGGGGGACGGGGGGTGGGGGGTGGAGTCATAGTTCTATCAGTTACTAGCTGTGTAACCTCAGCCAAAGTTACTCCCCCTCTCTCAGACTTGGTTTTCTTATCTATAAAATGGGATGGTAATAACACTTGTACTACCTCAGAGGGTCATTGTGAGAATCAAATGAGATAACATTATGTTAAGCACTTTCTAAGCCTTAAAGGCCTGTGTAAATACGAACTAATAACAAGAAACTGTTATTCTTGTGGGCCCCAGGGTCCCTGGGATCCTGTTAAGAGTCAGGAACAAAATCTAGTTCTCTTAAGCAATACCATAGGACCATTAGCATTATTGGATATAGAACTGGTCCTTAGAGATTATCTATAACCCAATCTGGGGAAATACATGGTACATTGGGCCCAAAATCAGGAAGACCTAAGTTCAAATCTAGCCTCAGATACTTAGCAGCTATATGACCCTATGGATAAGTCACTTACCTTCCCTCTGTCTCAGTTTCCTCAGCTGTAATTGGGGCTAAGGATAGCACCTATCTCCATGATTGTTGTGAGGATCGAAGGAGATACTATTTATAAAATGCTTAGTCCAGTCCCTAGAACATAGCAGGCATTTGACAAATGCTTATTCCCTTCCTAATAAGGATAGGTGTGCTTAAGCCATGCTATTATTTTGTGCATCCAGATAACACAAGATCCCTTCCTGCCCCTCCACCAAGAGAGTTAAGGCTGCTTTGCAAATCAAATCATACAAAACAACTAGCTCAGAAACTTGAGCAATTTCATGAAATCAAATATTAAATCAACAGGCATACCTAATCCTGTGCGTTACATGAAAGTCTATATGAGCTTTGCTTTCACACATTTAGTGCATGAGATTAGGAACCATCCTCAATTCCTTGATCTCCTATGCTTTACATGTGTATGTATATGTATGTGTAGAGATACATACATACATATGTCATATACACATTACAATATATACATCCACAAAGTATATATATGTATATATGGTATATATGTGTGTGTATATATCATACACATATAAATACACATACTCCTATATGCAATTAGTTATCAACTCTTATTTCTATCCTCACATCTCCCCCAATCTTGCTTTTTCCACCCACATAATAGGCACTTAATGTTGTCCATAGTAGGTACTTCATAACACATACAGATTAATTGAGGATGATACAATAGAACATTGTCCTCAGGTGTTCCAGTGTAGTTCCAGACCTGTTCACAGGTTACCTTCGGTAGCAGAGAGTAGTCCATGCCTCCCTGCCCTGGGAAACACATGCACACACATCTCCACACCTCCAGCTCTAATTCTTCAAATCACTTGTGAAAGTTGCTTTATGCTGATTCCCTTCAGCAATTCAGTTCCTGCCCTAAAGCAGGAGATCTGATTTCCCTTATCTTCACTTGCATAAACACAAATGTTATCGTTACTCATACAACCAATGTGACTCTGTTTGACCAACACAATGGAAGACTATATGCTGGAGTGCTCACCATTACCTCCAGTTAAAAGGAAAAGGGGGAGGGGCAGGGAGGTAAGGATCAAAGGGGGCAGGCCTGCTGAATAAGCCTTTCACAAGGAACTATGGCTTAGACTTTGTTTTATACTGCTGCCAAAGCCAAGTGTTTGAAAGTCTTCTATGGGCAATTTCTCAGGTTTATATTTTTTCTTTTGGTTTAGCATTTTCTCTTTGTTACGGAGAAATGTTTAGGGCCTACGTTTTCCAAATTTCAGAGCCAGAACTAATGTTCTGAATGCAGAACATGAAGTAATGGAAAAACAACAACAAATAAGGACCTAAGGGGGAGAAAAAAGCACAGTGACCGGAATATTGCTGACCTTATGGTAGAATAATGCAAAGAGTTCTAGATCTGAAGTCAAATGACATGGGTTCTAATCTCTACTCTATATTTACTACTATGTGAAAATGGGCCTGGTCATTTTCCCTCTTAGTGGGCAGGTTGGGAAGGAGCCTAGAAAGGTTCACCACCATAGAACAAGATATTCCACCACCAGATTTCTTTTACCTGCACTACCATGGGGACTTCTCTAACACCACACCCAGGCTGCTGCCTTGGACAAGACCCTATTACCCACCTCCTACTTCCGTGGCTTCTGGAGCCTTCTCCAGACCACTCTGGAACACCACACCCAATAACTGTCTGCCTAAGTACTTCTCCCGGCAAGTCTGGCACCTCTACTCCTCCTCAGGTTTCCATACCACCACCTGCTAGGAAGCAGATGCCCTCAGGTCTCAGGACATATTATCAGCTGCCACAAAATTGAACCTCAGGGGAGGATGTTAAAAAGTCTAACCACTTAGCTTCCTAAATAGACCTCTCTCCAATTAGCTATTCAGCCTGGACTCATTGGTTAACGGTTAGCTACTCCAATCCATAGGGATAGCCTCACCATCCTAGTGATTCTGACCCACATCTCTGGGCCCCCAATATGCAGACCCCATCACCTCATTTTAATCCACCTCAACCCATCTCCAGCTCTCAATCCCATCTACCTCAACCCTATTCTAGTTTTCTACTCCAAATCAACCCATCGTGGATCTGGAGTCAGGAAGACTCAAGTTCAAATCTGGTTTCAGATTCACACTTGCTATGCCCCCTTGAGGAAGACATTTTCCTTCTTCTGTGAAACAGAGATAATAGCAGCTAATAAATAATAATGATAGCTATAAAAGTTTATCACCCAATCCAGCTCCCGTTGACCATTATTTATTAATCCCAAGAACATTATCTATCCTTCCTCAATGAGTTCAGTGCCTGACTTATAGTTTTTCTGTGCATGCCAACTGCTGGTCTTGTATTGAAGGACTTTAGCATATGTATTCATGCTCCCTCAAATATCCCAACTTCCTACTTCCTCAATCTATTCCCTTCTCCTCCATTCTATGTCAGCTACACAGAGATACTCATAATACCAAATTTTGAGATCTGTTTTGTTTTTCTGATCATAATCTTTTGTCATTCCATTTCCCCATTTGCTTTATAACCCCTAACATTATTCTTCATCTTTACCATGACCTCCATTCCCTCTACTCCTCAGTTCTTTCTCAGGCCATCACCCCTGCTCAGGCTATACTCTCTCTCCTTCCCAATCTTCAGCCCTGAATAAACCAGTTGGATTGTATATGTGTATCCTCTGCCATTTTTTCCTATTGCTGACCATGACTAGCCAAATGCCAGTCATGTATTATTCCTACCATCCACTTCCTTCTCTTCTTTTTATGTATGACTCAACAAAACTGAAGGAAATTGCAAAACCTATGCTTCTAAGGTCCACAAATTAAGTTACCTAATTTCAGCGGGGTCCTCTCTTGCAGCAAAGCAACAAAGCTACCATTCCACCCTATCATCAATTTTCTATTTCCACTCTTCATAGCCATTATTCCAAACCTTCTTCTCCAATCTCCCATAACACGTTCACCCACAATCCCCTCAAATGAGGATTTTGCCTCATACTTTACCCCCCAAAAATGAGACCATTAACCAATATCTTCTTCATTTCAATTACCTCAGACATTCTCCCCCACTACTTCTCTCTGATTAAGACTTGGCATGTACCCTTTTAACTTCTATTTTTCAATTTTTTTAACTAGCAAAATTTTATTTTTTTCTCCCCAAAAAAGAAAAAAATAAAATTCTTGTAACAATTATTTAGAGAAAGAAAAGCCAATTCCTGCCTTAATTTTATGTTCTCTTGATTCCATCCCTTCAATCTTCTCCAGCAGATTGTTCCCTTTATCATCTCTATTCTTTCTCTTATCTTCCATTTCACCCTATCTAGTAGTTCCTTCTCTGATGCCTATAAATACCTCCTAACCCTTAAAAAAACAACAAAAAACCCTTCAATTTATCCTAACATCCCCAATATCTATTGTCATATCTCCATTCTTCTCCGCTAACTTCACGAGAAAACTATCCACACCAAGTAAGAATACGAAGTTCCTACACTTAGCAAACTAAGAGTTTCCTAAATTCTTTACTAAACCCTCTGTAAACTGGCTTTCAATTTCATTCAACTAAAAATGCTCCCTCAAAGGGATCTCTTAGTCACCATAGAGCCTTTTCCACATCATCTCTCTTGGCCATCATCTCTCTTGGCCAAATCATTCATTCTTGCAGTGTTCCATGCTGTTGATCAGCTTCTCTTCCAGGAAACTCTCTCCTCTCTAGGTTTTCCTAACCTTCATCTTTCATAGTTCTCATCCTCCCTGTCTGGTCCCTCCCTCTCAGCTCCCTTTGTTCGTTCTTTGTCTATGTCATGCCCTCTAACTGTGAGAGTACCCCCAAGGATTTATTCTGGTCTTTCTTTGCTTTTTCCTCTATACTGTCTTGCTTGGTGATCTCATCACTCCTCTCCTTGATGATCAACTTTATGCAGATGGTTCCCAAATCTGCATTTCTGGCCCCTGTCCCTCTCCCCACCACATCCTGCATCATCGACTGGCTTTTCGCCGTCTTCAGTTGGATGACTCATAGGCATCTCAAACTCAACATGTCTAAAACAGAACTCATTATCTTTCCCCAATACTTCCCAACTTTCTTATTATTGGTTTTTGTTCTTATTGTTGTTGTTTTGGTGAGGCAATCAGGGTTAAGTGACTTGTCTAGGGTCACACAACTCGTAAGTATCAGGTGTCTGAGGCCACATTTGAACTCAGGTCCACCTGACTCCAGGGCCAGTGCTGTATACACTGGATCACCTAGCTGCTCCCTTTTTTGCCTATTATTGTTGAGGGCACTGCCATCCTCCAAGTCACCAAAGTTCCTAACCTCTGTGTCATCTTCTAATTATTTATCGTGTTACTATCTTGCACATGTTCAATTGTTTGCAAAATTTTGTCATTTCTGTCTTCACCATGTCTTTTTTTTTCCCTTTCTGCCCACTCACATTGTTATAATCCTATTTCACATTGTTGTAATCTCTCAATCTAAACCATTACAAGAGCCTTCTAACTGATCAAATTGTCTCAAATCTCACCCCATTCCAATCAGTTCTTCACTCAGCTGCCAAAGTGTTTTTCCTAAAATTTAGGAATGTCATGTCACCCCTTAATCAACTCCAGCTCTCTGCTCTCTCTAAGATGCATCTGTTTGGCATTTAAAGCCTTTCACATACCAGTCCCTTACTGTCTTTCTAGGCATTTTACACTTAGTTTCCCACCTCAATACCCTCTAAAATCCTATTACATTAGCCTACTTATGATTTCTTGTACAAGATACTCTGTCTCTGATCTCCCCATCCCTGCCCCCATTGCTTGAATGCTCTTCACCTCTGAAGTTTAATTACCCTCACTTTCTTCAAAACTCAGTTCAAATCCCACCTTCTGCAGAAGGTCTTTCCCGGTCCCCCAGCTGCCAGTGCCTGCGCTTCTGAGATAACCTCTGATGACCTTTTGTGTTTATTATGTATGTGCCTAGTTATTTACATATGGTATCCTATATTAAAATGGTAGCTCCTTAATGGCAGGGACTGGGGCTTTTTTGGTGTGTGTGGTTTTTTTTTAGAATTCCTTAATACTTAACATAGTGGTTAGCATGCAGTAAGCCCTTAATGAATGCTTTTTTAAATGAAGGAAGGAAGGAAAGAAGGAAGGAGAAAGAAAGAAGGAAGAGAGGGAGGGAGGGAGGGAAGATTGGTTTATATGAGTTCTTTTCAAAATGGTGTCTAGGTACTCATAGTGGTCCCTGAGACATTTTTTGGAAGGGTCTCCGAGATCAAAATTATTTTCATAATAATTCTAAAATGTTTTTATATCTTAGTAAATGTCCATAGCTATAAAAGCTCTTTGGGGAGTCCTTAACAACTTTTTGAGAGTTTAAAGGGTCAGAATCAGCCAGACCAATTCATAGGATCAATGAGGCAAAACAGTTAGAAAGCAAGGTGGTTTAGTAGAAAGAGCTTTGGGCTTTGACTTGGGAAACCCGAGGTCTTCTCATTTCCACTCTAATTTACTGTGTGGATTTTGGAAAAGTCAATTCCTCTTCCAGGCCTTCAGTTTCCTCCCCTAGAATACGAAGGGGGAGGAAGTAACACAAAGTACCTCAAAACCTCTTAGGAGTAAAATGCTTTTTCAACCTAAAAGACTTGGTGGTTGTACATTCTTTTCTGAACTCTCATTCTGCAGAAGAGTACAGAGCAGGTTAAGTTATTTACCCAATATTATCTACTTGGCAAACACACTCAGACTCTGATTCCTAATTTACTACTGTCCCCAATACCCCAGGCTTTGTCTTTGAGAGTTACCAAGGCAATTAAAAAGAACAGTCTGGAGCCTAGGGTTGCCTGACGCAGGAAGTGATTGAAATCTTTGCTGAAACCTTTGGACTGAGTTGACTCAAACAGTAGGAGGGGATGAAAGGAGGTGAGGATATCCAATCTCCATAGTAACTGGCAACAATACTACTATCCCTCTGCTTCCCCCATTAGTCTGTCAGTTACTAGGAGGAGTATTCTTTGTCAGTAACTAATAGAGTCCAATCTGGTGCCAACTTCTACGAGCTATTTGTCTGATCCAAGCCTCAGGACACTGACTGGGGCTACCTATTGGAGAAAGAAGGGACCTCAGGAATCATCTAATCCAGGGGTTCTTAGCCGAAGGGTATCAGAGTCCCTAAGAAGATAGTTTGGTAAACTCTATAGATCCCTTCTCAGAAGAAAGTTTTTCAATAATAGAAGGAATTGCACATTTCAATTAGATATTAGTGAAATTATGGATTCTCCATCTATCCATGGACCTCAGATTAAAAATGCTAGATCTAGTCCAACCCCTTTATTTTGCAGAAAAGGACTCCAAGGTCCAGGGAAGTAAGAGGTTATAGAATGGATTAGTGTGTAGATCCACAATTAGATGCCAACGTTCCTGGTTCTAGGTCCAGTACTCACCCCCACTGTGCCACATATTGTCACCAAAGCAAGAAAATTTTTTTGAGGGATGTGTTGCTCTGATGACCTCTTTCTCATAATGAATGCTTCAACAATATTTACAGACTCAAAGACTCCCTTAGAAGCATTGAATATTATAGTGGCAGGGAGAGAATAAAAGAAAGTTTTTTTAACATGTTTTGTGACAGGGCAAGTTACTTAATTTCAATTTCTTCATCTATAAATTGAGGGGGTGGGACTAGATAAAGGTTAACGGTTTTTTTCCAGTTTAGATATTCTATAATTCTAAGAAACACTAATGAAACAGTTAGGGTCAAAATAGTGGCAAGTGAGCCGGCTTATCCTAATATTGCTTCTCTGCCAAAATTATACTTTGCAGGTTAAATAATTTCCTCTAAAGTTTCATTGAAGTATGGAGGTGCCCATGGTTCTTCAGCTCTGGCCCATGGTAGATCTACCCAAGGAGAAAAGGCTTCTGGTATACACCCGATGACAGTTGGTGTGTCAATCATCATCAATCATCAGAGTATCAGTCTCACTAAAATCAGAGATGTTTTTCACCAAAGCGGAGAAACTGGGTAACGATTTTTTTTTTTTGCCCCTAGAAACTCATTAAGGCTGTTTACTAATACAGTGGTCTCCAAATGGACTTTACACTCATCCATTAAAAACAAAGAGTTAAAAAAAAAATAAGCACATGCCCCTATATGTGTACATTTACTTATATTTATAGCCAATTGTGTGCATATACCATTGGACATTATACAGATTATCAATTTACACAAAAATGGAAATTTAAAAGGTATGAGATACAGATGAAATAACATTGTATCCTAGAGTCAATAAGGAACCGGAAGCTAATTATTGAGTAGGGGAATGACAGAGTCAGACTGACACTTTAAGAAAATTACTTTGGCAGCTGTATGGAGGATGGGTTAGAGGGGGAAAATCTGAAAAAGGAAGATCAATTAGGATAAGATTACTATAGTCCGTAAAAAAAGAGAGGAGAGCCTGAACTAGCATAACAGCTATATGAGTAGAGGGAAGAAGACAGGAGCAAGAGATATCACAGATGTAAATATAAAATTTGGCAGCTGAATGAATAGGTAGGTGAGTGACAGTAAAGATTTGAAGATGACATTGACACGGTGAACCTGGATGACCAGAGAGATAGTAATGCCCTTGAAAACGAAAGGGAAATTTGGAAGAAGAATGGATTGAGGCTAGGAGAAGCTAACAGAATGAGATTTAGGGTTCAGATTATACCCTGCCCCCATGCCTACTCACTCTTTAAGGTTCATTTTCTCCTACACAAAATGAAAGAGTTGGGGAGGGGGAGAAAGAAATCTTATAACCATAAGATTTAAGTACAATTGAACAAATAAAATTTGATACAATTGTACAATTCAAACAGTTCCAAATAATACAAAAAGGTCAAATAAAGAGATAAACTTGAATAGATGAAACAAGGATTCCATTGGAGATCTCCTTCCAAGTTGATGTCAATCTGTTAATGACTACTTTATTGGACCCATTAGGTCCAATTTGGACTATTCGGTCCAAACCCATCTAACTCTACTATTATCCAGTCCATATCTCTCCATCTTTTCCACAAGAATAGTATGAGAGAATTTGGCAAATTCTTTGTTAAAAATCTAAGAAAATTCTTCTACAACATTCTCCTAATATACCAGTACAATAACCTTGTCAAAGAAAAAAAAAAAAAGCAAATGAGCTTCGTCTCATCAAGTAACCTGTTTTCCACAAAACCATTCTGGTTTCCTTTTCTAGATGTCCTCTAACTATCCCTTTAGTAATAAGTTATAGAATTTTACTAGGAATCCAAGTCAAGCTTGCTTATTTATGTATAAATTGTGTATCTCATTTTCTTCTCTTTCCTGAAAATTATGACATTTGCCCTTTTTCATTTTGGAAGAATTCCTCCTGTTTTCCATGATTTTTCAATGAGCAAGGGCACTGGGTCAGCAGTCACATATGCCAGTTCTTTCAGGACTCTGGCAATTCATTTGTCTAGATCTGATAACGTGAAGTCATCAAGGGCATCCAGGTACTCTCTCCCTATCTCTTTACTTAACTTGAGTTTCAACTCTCTATTAGGTATTTCTGTTCCATTCTTTCCAATTCAAAGATTATTCTCTCTAGCTAAGAAAAACAAAGAGTTCAGTAGTTCTTCCTTGTGTCCTTCATTATCAGCATTCCATCATTTCTCAAATACTGAAATCTGCCCTCTAAAAATCAAGCCTGGTTGTCAGACTCTGCCCATCCTTTCTCTCCTCTCAACCAAGTTCCAAAAATGCAGCACTCACTTCTTTTCAAGATTCCCTGCATTTCTGTTCTGCAACTAGCTCTTCCTTGTTGGTGAAACTCCAAAAATGGCATTTCCATCATAGATTAAGACCAGTTTTTAAAAGGACAGTGGAGAGGGAGAAGGGACAAGAAGAATGTCCCTGACAAATATTCCTGACAGTGACCCAGCAATCACATCTGCTGGCTCTTTTAGAATTTCAGGAACTGAGCCAGGTGAATTAAATTAAACAAGGACCAAGAGGTGTACTTTATCTCCTTACTTTGGGAATCATCTCCTATCAGCCCCTTTAGCTCTGTCACTTCCAACCCAAAAGCAAAAATAATTGAGTATCTCTATCATCTTTCTGTTGTCAATTATCATCATCCATCTACCCTAGGCAACAGTTCCCTACCTTCTCTGATCCTGACCTTTCTTTCAATGTGGCTCAACAAAATAAAGCATTCTGGTTGGTCCTAGCTTTCCTTGCAAGCCTCAGCTCTTTTGTTGGACATGTTTACAGGTCTGTGCCTCATTCTCACATTGGCCCTCTGTTTCCTGAACTTGTTTCCATCATCTCTACTGTTTTTCTTTGTTCATTTGCTTTTATTGGACCTCTCATTCCAAAACTCCTTCTACCAATACAAATTAACCCATGTTATACAAATAATAGTCTTTGAGAGTTGACTGGGGCATTGAAAGTGACCTGATCAGGCTCACACAGCTAGTATGCAGAAGAGTCAGTACTAGAACCCGAATCTTCCTGAGTTGGAGATCAGCTCTGAATCCACTATGAAACATGTCCTGTTCTTTGCATATCATTTTTTTCATTTGTTTATTGAGTTTCCTGTGCATTTATATCAATCTCTTGAGACAACACTAATCTTTCTTCCTCAATGGAACTGCTTCCCTTTGTTCCTTTAGAATTTAATTCTTAAGAGTTTGCCCTACCCTCTGAGCTGACATACCTACAGAATTTTAGTCCATGGGTCCCATCTATCCCAAATTCTAGAGAGCATGTCAAACTCTAGTAGAGAACGGTCAGTTCCCCTCCCACAAATTTCCCCATCTTTTATACCTCAATAACCATTCCCTTCCTCTTTGTAAGAATCAGATCCAGAATAGAATTTTCCTTTGTTGGTTCCTCTACATTGAGAATGATGAAATTATCATTAAGGCTATGCATGAAGTTATTAACTATTCTGCTTTTGGCACAAAGAGAGTACCAACCAATCCCTAGATAATTGAAGTCACTCATTGCTGTTTTATCCTGGCTTTGAGCCAGGCTTGTGATATTTCCAGAACTTCTCATCTGTTTCTTTTTTCTGTCCAAGGGGCCTATAGTAAACTTCAAAATCTATCTTCCACATAGCTGCCAAAGTGATTTTCATAACTTTTAAGTTTGGTCATGTCGTTCTCCTACTCAATAAACTCCAGTCACTTCCTATTGACTCTAGGATAAAATATTATTCCATCTTTATCTTATCCTTTTTAAATTTTTATTCTTGTGCAAATTTTTAATGTCCATAATTATTATAGTAGCACATTACTATAATTTACAAACATTTATTGAGTTAATATAAAAATATTTGGGGTAAATGGTTAACACTTTTTACCAATAATGATTTGTGATCAAAGAAATTTAGAGATGACTGGTCTAGGCGAGAGGTCAGCAGGGTCTGAATCTGGGTGTCTGACTGTTGTCTGAGTAAAGAACAGGGGAGAGATGCTGAGGAGGTTAAGTCAAGAAGAGCTGAATAACAGATTGGCATTGGGATAGGGTTAAGACAGTGGTTCTCAACCTTCCTAATGCCACGACCCTTTAATACAGTTCCTCATGTTGTGGTGACCCCCAACCATAAAATTATTTTCATTGCTACCTCATAACTGTAATTTTGCTACTGTTATGAATCTATCTGATATGCAGAATGTATTTTCATTGTTACAAATTGAACATAACCCACAGGTTGAGAACTGCTGGGCTAAGAGGAAGTGAATGAGAATCAAGGGGCAAATCTGTAAACCTAGGTGACAACATACATCTGGATGCCCCTCATCCATTTGGGATTCCTTTTTCTTCTTTGTTTTTACACTAAAGGCCTCCTTCCACTTTTTTAAATTGGAAATTTCTTTCTTTCCGACGACTTGGATGGAGGAATGGCTTTCCTTGAGATCCTTGAGCTTCTTTTCTAAGAGAAATAATAGCACCCGCCTCCCAGGGTTGTTGTGAGGATCAAATATTTATTAAAAGAGCTTTATAAATCTTAAAGCACTATATAAGCCTTGCTCAGCAAGGGCAAACATTGTACACTATGCCAATGATTGCGGAATTCTCCATACTGGGCTGTATCGGCTACATATGGCATCCTCAGTCCGTTGTCATTCCTGTTGATCTTTGTCCTACTGCTGGTCACTGATGGGTTAGCAAGTTCTGTGCTACTCCTCTCGATCTCCAGGCAGATAGTCTCTCTCCTTCCTTCAGCACCAGCTAGTTGGTGTAATAGAAAACTGAACCAGGAGTCAGAAGACTGATCCAACTGTCCCAGACACTCAGCACCTCTGTGACCCTGAGCCAGTCATTTAACCTCTGTTTGCCTCATCTGTAAGATGTGGATAATAATAGCACCCTCCTCCTAGGGTTGTTGTGAGCATAAAACAGGATAATATTTGTAAAAAGCTCTTTGCAAATCTTAAAGCACTACATAAGTGCTAGCTATTATTAGTTATTATTATTATATTATATTATGTTATATTATTATATTATATTATGTTATATTATATTATGATATAATTATTAATATAATTATATTAGATTAGATTATGTTATATTATATTATATTAATTATATTATATTATTATGTTATATTTATTATATTATTATTATTATTATTATTATTATTATAGTTAGGCCTCCCCCAAAACTAGGTTTACACCACTTTTACTACTTCCATTTTTTATCATACTTATTTGTTCAATTGCATTATCTTAGTAGACTAGATACAATTTAAGTTCTAGTACTGAGCATTGAAAGGAATACTTTAGACTAGCAGTCTCGTTCTATGAGGAATATGAAACTACGGTTCAGATTGACTGATTGAGGCATTTGTTCATTCAATAAACATTTACTAAGTTCCTGCTACATGCCAAGCACTGTGCTAAGCACTGGAGACACAAAAAGAGGCCAAAGACAGTTCCTGCCCTCAAGGAGCTTACAATCTAAAGGAGGAGACAACATGAAAACAGATATATGCAGAGCAAGCTATAACAAGGTAAATAGAAAACAATTAAAAGAGGGAATGCAATGGAATTAAGAGAGGTTGTGGCCCAGAAAGGTCAAATTACTCTCCTAAGTCTGCACAGCTAATAAACTACAAAGTCAAGATTTGAACCAAAGTTTTCCAATCTCAATTTCCAGGTTCTTTCTACTATATATGTTATACCATTTGCCTTGGCTATTATACCTCCTAGTAAAGTGTCTGGCACACAATAAGTGCCCTAACACATTTATCTTTAAAGAACAGGGAAAACCATACAGGCTATACGGCAGAGGGTTAGAGTTAGATGATCTCCCTTGCAGCTGTAAAGCTCTATGATCCTTAAGAGACAAGGTTTGTCAGGCACTCTTCGACAGCACCCTTTAACTAATGTTGTGTCAACCTTCATATGCAAAAATGACATGACATTCACCTTGAGTCATTTTTTTTTTACCAGTATAGTGGAATAGGTTGGGGAGAGCTGTTAAATCTTACTTCCCCCTTGGGTACAACACCATGCAATTATGGGCTAGAATTCTCCAAGGTAACTGCAAGATGTGTTTTCTCCCCAACCTGTACAAAGGATCCAATCAGTGAACTTGTCCTCCTTGTCATCACTTTCTAAGTAACTGAGCTTATTGACCCCCAAGTAAGCTAGCCATGAATGTCCTGGTTATTTCCATCATATTAACAGCCTGCTCTAAGAAACAGTGAGTCAATACAACAGATGAGTCAGCCCAGGGAGATGTCACCTACATCTTTCTATACTTTAAAAAGAGAGAGAAAGAGAGAATTGTGATAATTACTGAGCAAAACCCAGAATTTCCCTTATCATTCTCTCCTATCAGAAATCCATCCCACATAAGAAATCTTGTTAAGCAAATAATTCAGGTAATGTCAGCCTGAATTTTCTAGCTAAGTTGCCACAATTACTTGTATTATTCTGATAGCATATTCACCTTCAATATGAAGCTCTTATTATGTATCTGGTTCAGTTCCTTCTCCTTCATACATTCCAAAAGATTTTAGACCTCATGAGGTTTCACACTTGTCTTTGTATCACCAATGTCTAGAGGGCATAACATATACAGAGGAGGCATTTAATTAATGCTTGTTGAATTTACTTTAATAAGCTGCTTCTTCCTACCAAAATGTCCATAAGGGGGACTCCTGGCTATGATGGTAGCTTTTTAAGGCCTACAAGAACCCAGCTTCCTCACAAACACCCCAGTTAAGTGCTAAAAATGCTCCACAAAGGAAGAGATATGGCTCTAAATTCCTTGATCAAGTCCAGGACTGTACAAGAAGACTGCCAGAAACTTTTGGGGCCTCTGAGTGGAAACAAGCCAGGAACAGACAGAAGGTACAATGCAGCCCCAAAACAGCAGGAGGCAGAGCCAGACCAGTGCCCAAGCAACCCCACCCAAGCCACAGCAGAAGATGCCAGATCAGCATTCAGCACAGGGTCTAGGCAGTCTATTCTAAAGTACTAGCATGAGGCAAGGCCAGAACAGTACCCAGTCAGCCCACACCCAAATCACAAAAGGAGACAGGACCAAGCCAACACCTTAGTAACCCACCTCTGGCACCACAGCAAGAGTCATCCCCTGACAAAGGGTCAGGGTAGCAAAAGGGAAATAAAAACACACAGGCTTTCCAGGCATTCTTCTTTCAGAGCAATTGACAACATCTGATTGGGGTCCATCAAGGTCCCAGCAAGAGATGGGGTCCACCCTGAGTTTGAGACTGTTCAAGTAGATAGATATGGCTTGAGTAACTAGGATACTGAACTGAAAGCCAGTAATTTCTGCAAGGGTGCTAACCAGTCAGAGCTACCATCCCCAGCACCACACGCATCCTGCCCACACCATTCAAGAGCATGGGAAAGAGCAGAGTCTGACTCAGGTACAAAATCCCAACACAGAGGTAGGAGTAACAGAAGAAAATGCAAAAAACAATGAAGAAATACTATGGATTGAGAGAAGCCCAAGAGAAAGAGCCAGAAGAAGAAAGAACTCCATAAGCTGAAGTAGAGTCTCAGAAAAAATGACAAGAAGAACACCTGGAAGAAATGAAGAAAGAGACACAAAGCATAATGACAGATAAAATGAGAGGTGGGAAGAAAAGAACAGGACTGAGAAGAAATGGGAATCCCAACAGGTCATTCAGTCAGCTGATTCACATTTGCTAAGTGCCTGTGAGTGTTCCGATGGGTGTACAAAGAAAACAACAGTCAGGCATTGTCCTAGAACATCTCAGAATCTAACGGGAGAAACGAAACAACACGCAAATAACTATGTACAACCAAGTTATATGCAGGATAAGTAGGAAATAATCAACAGAGGCAAGGTACTAGAATTAAAAGGGATTGTCAGGAAAGGATTCCTGTAGAAGGTGGGATTTTAACTGGAACTTAAAAGGATTCAGGAAAGCCAGGAGTTAGCGATGAAAAAGTAGAGCTTTCCACACATAGGGGCAGCCAGTGAAAATGCCTGAAGTGAAGAGATAGAGTAACTTGTTTGACAAAGAAGAAGGAGGTCAGCGTCAGAGGATCAGAGAGCATGTAGTGGTGAAGAGGTACAAAGCATAAGAAGACTGAAAAGGTGGAAGTGGGGAGCAGTAGGTTCTAAAGGGCTTTGAATGCCAAATGGGGAATTTTTATTTTTGATCCTGTCAGTGATAGGAAGCCACTGAAATTTATTGAGGAGGGGAATGACATCATCGGAGTGTAGAAAACATCATCCCAAGAATTGGACTCTATAAAAATTAAAATGGGAAAAACAGAAAGCAATAACTCCATAAGACATCAAGAAATGTTAAACCAAAATCAAATTATTGGTGGGGGTGGAGGGAAATGTTCAAGGCATGTACTCTCAACTATTAACTTGGAAAACAAGCTAAGGAGATAATCTGGGAATCATTGTACTGTCTAAAAATTATGACCCCTTCCCAAAAAAAGTCTTTCAAGGAATCAAAAGCAAATCTGCCCAGATCTGTCAGAACCAGAAGGCAACATGAAAATAGAAAGAATCCCCTAGTCACCTCCTGTATGAAACACCAAAATAAGAATACCTATAGTGCCACAACCAAAATCTATGACTGCCACATCAAAGAGAAAAAAACAATTATAAGCAGCCATAATAAAAGAAATCAAATACCAAGGACCACAGGTGGGATTATACAAGACTTTGCAAGTGTCACTTTAAAAGAGAGTCAGTCTTGGAATATGGTAACTGAATAACAAAAGATAAAGGTTTACCACCAAGAATAACTTGCCCTGAAAAACTGAGTAGAATCCTAAAATGAGGAGGAAAAAATTAACCTTTAGCAGATAAAGGTCTTTCAAGAATTCCTGATGAAAAAAACTAGAACTGATTGTAAGGCTTTAAATGCAATCACAGGAACTAAGAAAAAACTAGAAAAGTGTGTAACATGAATATTTAGAAGGACTGATATAAGGATAAAGTATTTAGTTTAGAATTTTAAAACATAAAATATAATGAAAAAATCAAACTGACCAGCAGTTGTCATGTCTAATTAAAATAATATTAGGGTAATATGTAAAGGTATATTAATCAGTGAATCCTTTATTTTCCTAAACTTGAATCCATTTTAGCATCATTTATTTATATAATACTTTAAGATTTACAAATCATTTGACATATATTAGTACACTTAAGTTCCAGAATAATCCTATGAGGTCAAGATTATAGATATTATCTTCTTTTGACTGAAAAGACACTGTAGCTCAGAGAGTTTTAACAACATGCTTGTGGTCATAAATCTAGTAACTGTTAGGAGTGGAATTGAATTCAGGTCTTTCTAGTTCCAAGTCTAATGGACACAGTATATAGCATGATATCTTTAAAAGCAAATCTGTAACTGTCCCATTATCATTTGAAGTTTCTGTTCTGCCCAAAATCTTTCCAAATATTGCTCCTTCCTGGGACTACCTGCATATTTTATTTTTTCCCGTCATTGATTTTCTGCTAGCGTTTCTAACTGATATAGTAGGTCCTTGTTTTCAATTTTTTTTTGTCCTTGGAATCTGAAACATCTTTCAATTTAATACCATCTGCTACTCTAATTAATAGGCTGTTTACCTTCTCTGTGAGACTTTACAGCAATCTTTTGGACACTGTTCCTCTCACTTGGTACACATTGCAATTTTTCATTAGTCTTGGTTTCTAATCCAGCTTTCAATCTATTTGATAGGTCTCATCTCCAAGCCAATTTGAATTACATTTTTCTAGTAAAATTTCATGAGACGCAAATATGTTCTGCTCAGGCCTGGAGCAAATTACATCTCCAAGATTTCCCTCTGTCCACTCCTTTTATAATTTTAAAGGAACCCCCAAAAAAGAGCATTGATCTGGTTTGCTTGATATAATTCATTAACTCTTTATGAATAGTCTATAATACTTGGGCCTCAGGTTTATGATATTTTCTCTCTTTAAAGATTTTTTTTCTTTTCCATTTAATAGCCATGCTACTTTCCTGCTTTCATTAGCAGGTTTTCATAACAGATTGAAGAAATGAAATGGGAATGCACGTAAAAGCATTATGAAATACAGAATGAAAATACATGGTCTGAAAGCCCAATTCACAAATATGATTTACAGTAATAAAGCAATTTGCCACAGAAGGCTTCAAGGTAAATGAAGGTTAACTAACACCCTTTTTGTTGCAACTCAAATATTTATTGTGTCTGTTCTTTGCTATGTTTGGTGCTTACTGTTAAAAAAAAAACAAAACACAACTCTTAATGCATAAATTCTCTTTGCTTTCTTAGTAAGCATAAGCCAACATCAATGCCAAGGGTAGCTTTGCTTGGTGGCTTTCAATGGCTCAGGGTCACAGGATCATATGACCATAGACTTAAAGTTGGACAGAACCTAAAAAGGCATCTAATCCAATACTCTCAGTTTATAGATAAAGAATGTAAGCCTCAAGAGGTTAAGTGGCCTGGTCAGGATTACCCAGGTCAGAATGATCAATTTAGAGTTGATAGGGACCTCAGAGAACATCTAATTCAACCCCCTTCCTTTTACAGATGAGTACAGTGAAGCTCAAGAAGGTTAGCTATGTGCAAAGTCACACATGCAGGAAGGAATAGAGCTGAGATTTCAACCCAAGTCCTCCAAACACAAATCCAGTTCTCTTGTCACTATATCATACCCACAAGGCCTGAGCACAAATTGCACTTGTCCAGTTTTCTCCAAAAAAGTTTCCCTCTCCCTAACTTCCTTATCATTAGCAAGACTACCACCACCTTCCTTGTCACCCAGGCTCACAACCCAGGGGTCATCTAAATTCCTCACTCTCTCTCCAACTCTACCCCCATATCCAATTAGTTGCCAATGCCAACTGATTCTACGTTGACAATGCCTTTGACACTAATACCATTCTGGTGCAGGAGTGACACTGCAGACACTGGCGTAGGACCACCCAATATGGTGGTCCCACATCAAAGGAAGCTCTGTATTCAATTAAGCAAAGCAAAATTTCAGTAACTCAAAAGAAATGTGAGATGTGTAAATTTAGAGCCATCTACACTCCAAATGTTCATATAAACTATTTATGTCCATCCTGTGACAGAACCTTCTGAACTCATACTGGTCTGATCATCCACAGTCGGACACACTGTACCTTGACCTCGACATAGTGATGTCATTTTGGTCCTCTTCAAGTATGAACAACAATGACCACTCTGTTGCAGGCCTTTATACCGCATATTTTGACTATTGCAGTAACCTTCTGGGTGGTCTCCTTATCTCAAGTCTCTCTCTACTACAATTCATCCTTCCACTCACCTACTAAAAGTAATCTTCCTAAAGCATGGGTCTGACCACGTCACTCTTCCCTCTCAAAACCCCAAGCAATAAATTCCAGTATCCCAGGATCAAATAAAAAAATTTCTGTGTATACTTTAAAGGCCTTTATGACCAGACCCTTTCCTCCCTTTCCAGATCTTTTCTTCCCCTTCACCATGAGTCAATGAGATACTCTATCTCTCGATTCTGAGTTTTTTCTTTGGCTGTTTCCCATGCCTGGAATATTTTCTCTCCTCATCTTTGACCTCTCTGGAATCCTTCAAGACTCAGGTTAAATCCTACCTTCTCCAAGTCTTTCCTGAACCCCTTAATAGCAATGCTTTCCCTCTGAGATTGCTTCTAATCTTTCTTCTATATAATATTTTATTTGTACATGGCTGGCCCAGAGTAGACACTTAGTAGATGCTTACTGACTCAGCCTGATAGAAGAGTAGAAGTACGCAGTGATTCGGCACTAACAACAAGGACATATTCTTGAAGTTAGGTTTTAAATTAAATCCCTGGTGGGTTTTTTTTGGGGGGGGGAGGGGAGTTTAGACTTACTCATTTTCATAAAAGGTAAGGACTAATTTAACAAAGTTTTATTTAGTGTAGAGACCTGTGTTGGTCAGTAGTGAAAATGAATTAGTCAAGACAAGATTTCTGACTTTATGGAACTTACAATCCATACGTAGTCTATACAAGGGGTGGGGAACCTGTGACTGTAAGGCCACATGTGGCCTTCTAAATCCTTAAGTGTGGCCTTTTGACTGAATTGGAATTTTAAAGAACAAATGGTCTTGACGACTAATTGTTGTGGAGGTGGGTTTGAGAGAGAGTGAGGAATTGAGATGACGCCCGGCTTGTGAGCCTGGGTGACAAGGAGAAGGGTAGGTACCCTTGCTAATAAGATTTGTTCCATAAAATTTGGATTCAGTGAAAAGGTCGCACCTAAGGATTTAGAAGGCCACGTGGCCATAAGGCCACAGGCTCCCCACTCCTAGTCTATACACAGATAACTATAATATACAAAAATATGGCACACAAAAAAGTAGAGGGAGCGAGCAAATAGCTTGCTCTAAGAGCCCCAAGGGTAGGAAGATCATTAGCAACTTGGTTGATCAGAAAATGCTTTCTGAAGGAAGTAGGATTTAAATTGGAATTCACAGGATGGGCAGAGATTGAACACAATGAAATTCTGGTTAACTAAGGTTTCCAGTTAGATGAATTCCTATACCTTGAGATATAAAACTAGATGCTCCCACGTGAATCAATTTCTGCTTTCTGTTTAGCATATAAACCCATTCAGGAAATCAAGATGTCACCTAATACCCTTCCACATAGCACAGTTAATAATTCACAGTACAGAGGAAAATATACAAGGCTAGGATAATGACAATAATAATTATTATTATAACTGATATTTATAGAGAGTTTTAAGGTTTTCCAAATGCTCCCTTCCCTCTACATTTTCTACATCCATTTATACTGAAAATATCTTTGATTAACAGTTATTTACATGTTGTCACCCTCATTAAAATGTGAATTCTTGAGGGCAGGGACCGTGTTTTTTGGTGTTTTTCCTTTCTTCACATTCTCAGTGCTTAATCCAGTGTCTGTCCTAAGCACTCAATGAATGCCTGTTGACTGACTGCCATTATCTCATTAAGCGATAATAAGAGTCAGGGAGTTAGGTTCTTTAATACCAGCCATCACAGTCTTCCTCAACAACCTTCATCAACTCACTAAACCTCATGGATCTGGGGCCTTTCTTTCTGGACATCTGTCAAAGGAATAAATTGGGATAAATAGACTCCATAGATCCCTTACAACAAGAAAATTCTCAACATATATTATGATTCCTATCAAGTCTCTCCAAATCATTTTGGTCAAGCAGGACAAAAAAAAGTGTGCGTGTGTGTGTGTGTGTGTGTGCGTGTGTGTGTTTAAGCTACAGCAAGTAAATAGCAGAACTATGAAACAATAGAAGAGACTCTTTTTTGGAAAGAAGTTTTTGTTTTGTAACTATCATGTGGTTTAAAATTGTTAACCACTTTCTCCCCTGAAATATTTTTCTTGGTCATTTTTTCACCATCCCAAAGTGAAATGTGACTTTTAACATCTTTAATCCTAAATCCAAGGCCTACCAATCAAAGTAATTTAAAACCACAATGAAAGTAAAGGAACTCTCTTTCAGGAACACAAGGATATCAGCACTGGATCTGTCAAGAAGAGAGAGTCAGAGAGAAAGACCCCAAAGTGGACACAGTTGTACTCGTTAAAGGACCTTCAGGTTTGGACTGAAATGCTTTGTCTTCTTTTAATAGTTAACCCGACTCCTGCTCAGGAATCCAAGGTACTGAGGGGTCTATTGTGCAGCTGGGGAAAACTTTCAAAACCTTAATTACTGATAATCTAGGTTTCCACAGTAATATCAGTAATGCTTGGGTAATCCTCTTCGTTTACAGCCCCCAGATGCTCCAGCCCAGCATCTCTCTTATCAGCAGCCCAAGACTGGCTCGGGTGTGCTAGGGGTTTTTTCCTTTTAATAATTTTCAAACAGCTTGAAAAAGTTTCCATCTTATCTCAGAGCCGAAGTGGTGTCACTTGCGGGTCCAAATACTCCAGTGCAAGCTTTCCCTCTCAGCTTGCCACAGCTGGATCTTTCAACCCAGCAGGGCTCCCGCAGAGATAAAAATGCGGCCTAGTTTAGGTCAATGATTAAATTGAAAGTTACAATATTACCAGGCCAGCTTAAGCCCAGAGAGGAGGGGGAACATGCTTTGAATTCTTTGAGGGGTTCAGCGCAGTGGCCACCTTCTCTGAAAACACAAAACAAGGGGGGGACTAAGGAGTGTAATTGGGGAAATCTCTGCTGGGTCCATCACTGTGTTCTCAGCTTTCAATCTCAAGACAACTACTTATTGTATCCAAAGCACATTTTTATCAGTGAGTCTGTATACTTGTGGAAGAAATGCTTATGAGTGAAGCACATTTCCAAAGGGGAGGCTGCCATCCTTGAACCAGTCTAGAAGGGTTGGGTGTGTGTGTGTGTGTGTGTGTGTGTGTGTGTGTATGTAAGAGAGAGAGAGAGAGAGGATATATATGTATAAGCATGACTATGAGTGTGACTGAATGTGTGTTTAAGTGTGAGTATGAAAGTGTGTATTCAACAGTGTGTGAGTGTATGTGTGTGTGACTGACTATAGGTATGAGAGTGTATGAGCATGTTGTGAATGTGACTGTGAATGTGTACGTTTGTGTGAGAGTATGTATATGAGTATCAGTGTGTGAATATATATGAATATGACTGTGACTGTGTGTGTGAAGGAGTGTATGTGTGAGTGAGTGTGTTTGTGAGTGTAAGTGTATGTGTGCGGGAGTATGGCTATGAGTGTAACAGTGAATGTGTGTGTGTCTGAGTGTGAGAGTATGTGTATGTGAGTATGAGAATGTATATATGATAGTGTGTATATGTATATGAGAGTATGAATGTGACTGTGTATATAAGTGTATGTATGAATATGAAAGTGTGTATGAGACTGAGTGTGTGAAAATATTTATGTACTTATGGGACTGAATGTGTGTGTGTGTGTGTGTGTGTGTGTGTGTGCCTGTAGGGTGGGGAAGGGGAATCCAGCAAACTACATAAAGAATTATTTATAGGGTGTATAGTTTGGGTGTGGTGAAAAGAATTCATGTCATTGAAGGTTAAACCCATCTGTCAGGGTAAAGTGCATTGTACACAGCTCTCTGTAAATCATATAAGGTTTTGAGGCAGAGTTTGGCTGCATTTAAAACCCTGCCCCATAAGGGAGTGTTAAGTATGCCTGGGGATACAGCATCTTGCCTGCCTGAAGAGTTGGGCAGCTAATAATTCACAGGCATGTGTGTGATATAACAGGCCCCTTCGGCTCTGACCCAGCAATCAATCAACAGGCCTTTATTAGTCACCTACCAGGGGTTAGACACTGTACTGAGCTCTCGATTCAAAGTCAAAAGCAGAATAGGTCTCTGAATTGGAGGAGCTTACAAACCCTCTACATGCTAGGAGCTCACATGCACATATGTAGGGAAACAGACAATGAGATAATGTGGGGGAAGGAGAGTAGGAAGAAAGGGGAATAGGACAGGATTCATGTAGATCAAAGGGTTCTTAACTTGGGTCTGCTACTTTTATAAACCTAAGTATTTTGTTTTATGCATTTTAAAACATTATTCTGAGAAGGGGTCCATAGACTTTGCCAGAATGACTGCCCAAGGGGTCCATAACACAAACAAAATATTTAAGGACCCTTGATCAACACGATAGATGATAACCCTTGCCCTGAGTCTTTACTGAGACTGAAAGTCTTCACTTCAAATCACCAAGAAAGTCAAGCCAGAGGGAAGGATCATTCCCTTAGAGCCAGTAGAGACCTCAGAAGTCATCTGGTCCCAACTCCTCATTTTATAGAAGAACCAACGCTCAGAAAAGTTAGGTGACTTTCCCAGTGTCACACAGGCAATGATTTTGAGAATTTGGGCTCTACTGCCAGGATTTAAGTCTATCACCCATGCCGCCTCTAGAATAAATAAACTCCCCCCCTCCCCCTTTTCCCCCCAAAAAAGAGTAGGGTTCAAGACTCCAAAAATGTGACTCATCTAATAAACTATCAGCCCTATGTCTGAGTAGAAGAAGGTGGAATGTAAAGTTTTGTTGTTTCTTATACTGAAAAGAGTCCCTTATCCTCTGATAATCCACTTATTGTACTTGAATAATTAAACAGTGACAAGAGTCTTTTAAGCAATCTTCTAATTACTAGTATATAAACCTGAATTATACCCCCTAAATCCCAATTTATGCTACAGTATTCTTCTGGGAGCTAAGGGCAGCCAGGAAAGAGAGGAAACTGAAAATAATAATTTCTCTCCAAGAGTAATGAGGGAGTGAGCGTTAGCATAGACAGAATAAAGATTCTATGCTGTCCTTTGCATAAACAAAACAGTCATGCTGTGTGTGTCCTGGAAAGGTCAATGTAGGTGCAACCACACTGAGTGTGAATTTATTTTTACCTTAGAGATCATAGATATAGAGCTGAGAGGCACAGTAGAAGTCACCTAGCTGAACCCCTGAATTTTACAAATGAAAAGACAGGCCCACTGAGGTTGAGATTTCACCAGGGTAGTAAGTGGCAAAGTACAGTTTCAATCCCAGGCCCCCAGGACTCCATCTCCAGCACTCTTTACACTGGTCCCCTCAGCTAGAAATAAAGGCACTTTCTTTTTTTCTTCAATGGACGGTAAATCTTATTCTAGTCTCTGTGAAAAGCAGAACAGGCAAATCCCCATGATATCAAGTTGAGACAGAATCCAGGTTGTAGCAAACAGTTCCCTAATACTTCTAACTCCCTTGGAAAATGGTGAACAATTCCATAAATGTGAATGACTCCTGGAGCTATGATAAGCAATTCTTGTGCTTGAGGCAGGTGGCATGAAAACCATCCTCAAATCCATTTTTGGTTTCAAAGTAGAAAGCCCTTGAGCATCATTGTAGACCAACCTAAGTCAGGTTGGTGTGATGGCTCAGGTTTAGGATTGGAATGACACTTTCAGAAGAATCATGGCCTAGCTTAACTTCTCCCATGTTGTCCACTTAAAGATGATTTTTTGAATCCAAATATAAACTTTATAATTATTGCTATTAAATCTCGCCATGTTAGATTTGACCTATTGTTCTAACCAGTGAAAATCTTTTAGGACACAAATTCGTGTTCTGTTCGCTTTCCTTCCCAGTTTAGAAACTTCTGCAAATTAGATAATCCTGTCATCCATACCTTCATTCAAGCAATTAAGGGAAAAAAATGTCTTAAAGAGTACAGGGTCATACAGAGACTGAGATCTCTGTGAATCTCTACTAGTGACATTGCTGCAAACTAATACAGACCCACTAAAGACTACTCCTGGGATCCAAAAGTTCAACCAATTCCTAACCAACCTAACTGTATTTTCATCTAGCCCGCATCCCTCCATTTTCCACAAGCAAAACCAGAGATGCTTTTTGAAAATCACACAAAAAAACAACAGCATCTGATCTACTTTTTTTAATTGCACATTAAGACAGTAAATGCTAAGTATAAATTAAGGGATAGAAATTAGAACTAAAGGAGGTGAGGAAGATCATATCTTTTTGGCATGATCATAGAATACTGCACAAAGGAGGTAAGATTTGATTTTTTTTTAAGCATAAGGAGTGTCCTTCTGTATCAGATCAAGTTTTAGTCCATGAAAGTTAAAGGCATCAATGAATAATATTTTTAATCATGAGGGATAAGCATATATTGTTAGCTGACATGATGAGAATTAATATTTGGGGGAAGGAGCTAAATGGAGTTGTGGTTTGGAAAATGTCTAGGCCTGCCCCTGGATATGAAGTTCCGGAGGAAGGCAAAGTTCTCAGAAAGTTTCCCTGTTTTGTCTAAACAGGACTTTCCACATAAATATTCCTTCTCTCTAACCTCTGGGTGCTGGTTATATCTTCATTCCATGCTGTACTAGGAATACCCTGGAGAGAACATTAGACAAATTATTTTGACTATAGTTCCTCAATGGAGTGGGAGTGGATATTTAGAAAGATCAACTCATTGTTTTTGTTTTCAAGCACTCAGAGATAAACTTTACCATCCTGCAGAATGTCTTCACGTTTGAGACCCCTTGGCAGCATTCTCCAGTTTCTTCAATTACCCTTCAGTTCCCTTCTCCTTTTGGTCAATTCTTCCTGTTCCTTACATTGTTAGAGACCAAAGATCATCCTTCTTTCCTCTTCTGGCTCTGCTTCTTATTCTTGGGACTTTGCCACAGTACCTCATCCGCCCTCTCACACTGGAAATTCCTTCAGCATCTGTGGCCTCCTCGTCTTAGAAATACCTCTGGCCCGGTGGCCCCTTTCTTCTATCAGTGTGTTCCACCCAGAGCCTCCATTTGGAGGAATGGCCTAGGGAAGCCACCCTTCTCTCCTTCCCTTGTTTTGCTTCTGACTCTTCATATTTGCCATCATGCAGGTATGTCCCCTCACCCATATTCCCTTTTAGCTCCTCTTTTAGGTGCCATCCCCCCACTAGAATGTAAGTTCCTTGAGGGCAGAGGCTGAATTTTGTTTGTTATTGTGTTTGTACCATCAGTGTTCAACACACTAACACATGGTAAATGTTTAACAAATACTTGTTGACTTGACCTTTCTATTGTGACTGGTTTTGAATTTGGCTCCAAGAAGGAATATCCAAGGGTTATTGGATTTCATTTTTTTATTTTTCCTAATATAAAAGTAAGGCCCATGTAAAGCATCAAAGAAGTATTTAAAAAATCATCCTCTCATCACTTTAAAATGAAATCTATCAAAAACAAAATCCTGGAATGTAAGAACTAGGAGACATCTTAGACATTATTTAACCCAGAGTCCTCATTTTCCAGATAAGAAGACCCAAAACAGTCAATTGACTTCCCCAAAGTGTTACTAGAGTAAGTTGGCTGCAGAGCTTGAATGGGAACCATAACTTGGACTGGGTAACTGGGGTGCTGTCCTGGTTCACTGAAATTTAGTGGGCATTTATAATACTTAACCTTCTTCAGTAAAAACAATTGATCTTAGGACTTTTTTTTTAAAAAAAGCAATAATAATTAGTTAAAACAAAAAATTACCAAATTGTTGTTTTCCCCAACCAAATCCTAGATGATCCTTCCTAGCCCACTCCCCTCACTCCATATCTGATAAGCAATAACTTTATGGCATTGCATGGTTTCTACCTAATGATGCAGGTATCCTAGGATCTCCAAGTCCCCTGAAAACAACATACTGTAATGTGCTGAGCCCTCAACCCCAACTGAATTTGTCTTCAAAAGTTAATTTGAAGGTCATTTTCTGAAACTTACCTGGCACCATATGTGCTGATCTCCTGACTTCCAGCTCAATACTCTTTGCACATACTGCATCCATGTTACTCGTCACCCACTTGACAAACTTCTTTGGAAATAGATACAAATTCTACTCCCATCTGTGTCTAACAGATTGTCAAGGGCCTAAATCCATCAAATGCAGAAAGAATTTGTGAACAGTCCATATTTGGCTTTTGGCATACAATAGGAAAAAGAATATGTAAATATATTGGATTTCTTATATGGCAGACGAAATAAGTGTGCTAGGGCAATGAGTGGAGAGGGGAGAGGAAAGGAAGGTAATATACAGGTTGATTCAGTCATTGACTATTTCATAGAATCATAGATTGAACATCTGAGCTTGGAAGAACCTGAGATGATATCTCATCCAACTTCTTATTTTATAGATCAGGAAACTGAGGCTGAGAGAGGTTAAAAATGTTCCTCTAATGGTATACAAAGAATTTGCAGGAGAGACAGGACTAGAACCTAATCTCTTGACTCACACTGCTATCTTCAAAGCATGACACTCTCTTGGGAAGGTTGGAGGGAAGAGAGTTTTCACAGAGAGGGGGGTATTCATTTTGCAAAATCTGTGATTTCATCAATGTAGACACTCCTCCCCCTCAATGTAGATCACAACTCTTTTCATCTGAAGCAATTCTTGCATGTGTCTTCCCATGAAACCTCAAGAGAGGGTTTACCCACAAACTGAAGTCCTTCCTCTGACCCATTTGCTCTTTCCAGGCTATCAGAGTAGCACAAGGGTTATCCATTTGTAACTGTTCACTCTCACTACAGAGCCAATCCTTCTTTTCTGTTCATATGTGTCTTTTAGAATGCCTTTCACTTCTCAAAGGCAAGTAATCAATGGAAATATTCTCTGACCTGCTTATATCTACCACATGTATTTCCATGGACCTTTGGGCTGACATTCAGACAGTCACCAAATGAAATTATCTCTGCACTTTCATCTATCCTGAAATCTTAAATGATCTAAACACAGGAGACATGTGGGCAGCGGAGTTACAAATAAGTATAACATGAAATTTTTGCTTCAGGATGTTTACAATAAAGATGGGAAGAAAAGACAGATCCATCTAAAAATAATTACACTGCTTATCCTGAAGTGGTATGTAACAAATGTCAAATGAGTGATGAAGATAATAAAGGTTAAGGGAATTGGAAGATATCAGTTCTTCCAGGACATCAGAAGATATTTCAAAGACGATGTGGAATTTGATTCTGGGATAAGGAATAATTTGAGATAATTTTATTTTGGGATTCCTTTCATATCAGGTATTCTTAGCACCTTAGTAATAATGCTGATACACATTAAGACTTAGAAAGTGCTCACAGAAAAGCTGGTGAGGTAGGTACTACAGAGAATACTAGCCCTGTTTTACAAATGAGGAAACTGAGTCTCAGAGAGGATAAATGACTTGTCCATGAGCACTTGGCTAGTAAGCATCAACAGATGCAGAATTCTTCTGATTTCAAGACCACTGCTCTTTTCACTGCATTAGAACCCTTGTCTTAAAACTAAAAGCAAGCCATCATAAAATAATGTTTTCAATCAAGTGGGTTGGTATCTGCCATTATCTGATGCTTTTAGGGACATTTCACCAGAGAGGCATTATCAGATTAAAGCTATAGGTTTAAAAATGCCCAATTCTGCCCTTTGGACAAGGACTAAAGGAAAGCAAAATCCTCAAAAAGTTGCTTTGCTAGAAAGAAAGAAAGAAAGAAAGAAAAAGAAAGGAAGGAAGAGAAAGAAAAATTATTTCAGAGAAACCTGGGAAGGCTTGTATGAACTGATGCAGAGTGAAGCAAGCAGAACCAGACCATTTTTTATAATAACAATACTATAAAGAAAAACAACTTTCAAGGATTCAAGAACTATTAGCAAGGCAATGAATGACCCAGTCACGTTTCCAAAAGACTGACAATGAGTACTTTCCCAGTAGAGAGGTGATGCAGAATAAGACAGTTACTTTCAAATGTAGCCAGCAGCATGAATTTGTTTTTCGTGACTGTATTTGCTACAAGGAATTTGTTTCTTATTTCTTTTTTTTTTTCATTTGGGATGTGGGAAGGTAGAAAGGGGAACTACATTTTTTTTAAAAATAACAAAAATAGAAAACACATTTTTAGAAAGGAGGGCCATAGAAGCCTTTAAAAAAAAATCCCAAAAGAGAACAAAAAGAAGGCCAGAAGAAAAGAAATAGGACAGCCTGAAAAGTTAAATGTTGAATTGATTATATATGTAAAAGAAAATGCAAGCTGTATACCATAAAGATTTACAGTTTTATGTATAATCTTTTATTCTATTCTACTTTGTATATAGAAATCTCAATTTTATTTGGTGCTTTTAAAGTTTAGTATTGTTTTCAAAAAGGAAAAAGATCCCTTGATCTGTCTAAACAAGACTATTTTCATAAATGTTTAATCTACTTATATTCTAGTTGCTCGTTATATCTTCATTCCATCTTCCACCAGACACACCCTGAAGATGGTATCAGCTAGGCAACTGCTTGGCTGTTTTTCTAAATGGAAGTATGTGGTCAAGGGAGGCAAGGAAGCCAGGGAGTAATATTAAATACTTACAAAAATCAACTCCTTGTATTTATTTGCAACCACCCAGAGATAAGCCTGTAGCTACCATTCTCTAAAGGATAGTCTTTACAACTGAATTAAGACTCTCATAGAGTTACCTAATTATTCCCAATGCAATTTGATTCCATTCAACAAGCATTTATTAGACACCTATTGTTTGTAAGGCTAATATGGTAAGCATCAGGAATTAAAAAAGGATGCAGTCTCTAACCTGAAAGACCTTACATTACAGCAGACAAATAAATAAAAGGTATTTTGAGGAAAGAAAACATTAACTGAGAGTGAGGGAGAATCTCAGGAGGTTTCCCAAAGCAGGTGACAGCTAAACTAAGCCTTAAAGGAACATATGGATTACAAGAGAGAGAAGTGAGGAAAGAATACATTCCAGACATAGGACACATTTTTTTACCAAGGCCTGGAGGCAGAAGATAAAATATTTAATTGGGGAACAACTACCTCCCTAGTTTGGCTAGAAAAGAAAGTCCATGCAGGGAAGTTATATGATATAAGATTGGATTAAGATGTGAATGCCCTGAAACACAAGCTGAGAAGTAAGTATTTGACATTAGGGCCAATAGAATCAGACCTCTTTCCCCTGGGTCTAAAGCACAACTCAGAGTCAAGAATACAGTTCATTGCAGGGTAACTTGTGGGTGTATTTTTCATCTCTTGTCAGCTTCAGAAAGGGCTGAGTAAGTGGTGAAGAGTGTGAGACCTGGGGATTTCTGGCTTGTATAACCAGCCCACCTCTACCCCCAGATTCCCAGTGTTTGAATTAGAAAAAACTGTGGAAACTGACACAGCTTTACTGTCATCAAAGGATCATGGACTCCATGACATTTCGTTTTTTCCCCCTATAACTTGGCCTAGAATTCCTACCTCCAATGACCCTAATCATTGTGATTCAGAGTTGCAGCCTACCAAAGGGAAAGCTGTTTCAGCTACATTTCAACATACTGTCATTCCTGCATGGCTCAGCCCTACACCAAACCAGTCTCTAATCTGCTCTTGCATCTTGTCCAGTAGTATCCTAAAGAACCACACATGACCATCTCTAAACTTCCCTATGTTTTCAATCTCTGTCTTATTCACTCTTTCCATCCTTAAGCATTCAGCAGAATATTTCTCATCACCCACCACTCTCTCCAGTACTGGTTGTTCTCTCCCTTAGTGCACACACTAGGTGCTGAAGAGAAATCAACATATTTCTCACACAACAATCCCACCTGCAGACCCTCTCTAGACTGTTATATCACTCTTACTTTCTAGTTCCATTCTTTCACTTAGATCACCTGTTCCAAGTGCATGTCACTGTAATCTAGTAGACTCCAGGTCATTCCTTCTCCTTCTTCCTGGCTATTTTTCTTTCTTTCCATTGAACACCTGTCCTTACTTATATGTGGGGACTTGAATCTAAACATCGAGGTTTCCTCAAACATCCCAGATTCACATTTTATCAACCTCCTTATTTCCCACAATTTGCACTGATGTGACACTTCAGTAATCCAAAGGAACGGTGACACCATTATCCTGAACTCTGAGGAAACAACCCCATAGGTCTCCAGGCTACCTGACAACTTTCCCAAAAATAGGTCTTTCCCTGGGATAATATGGAGGCACAGTACCCAGAAACGTCAACAAGTCATCATAGAAGTAATTGGGTTGAGGCAGATGCTCCGGGGGTGTCACGGCTGCTCTAGACAGAGCACATGGGCACCTACTAGCTTGGTGCCTCCTAGAGAAGAGACAAACAAAAATGATGGAATAAATGCCTTTAATATTTACTCTTTGTGAACTATGCAAAATAGTGTATAACATACACCCTGGGCTCATAGACTGAGCTAGGGGAGACCTCACATGCCATCAAATCCTCAAATTCAAGGCTCCAAGCGGTGACACGACTTGCCTGAAATCATACTACTAATAGGTTGCAGAGAAGAGATTTTAACTTCACTCTTCTGTCCAAAGCCAGCACTCTTTTCCCATGTACCACACATACTATATGTATATTAATGAGGTTCTGTGAATATTTTACATAGTAACTTTAGAGAATATGTATTTTTTGACTAGTGGAAGATATCAGGTTCTGTCTACAGAATCATACCTAGTCATTCTTTCTAAATCACTGGACCTCAAGTTGGAGAACCAGGGATCAAATCCTGGTTCTGTCACTTGTCAACTGTGTGACCTTGGGCAAGTCACACCCTCTCTGTGTGTCAGTTTCTTCACATAGAATAAATAGTCTCCAAGGTTCCTTCCAGCTCTCAAGCTTGTATCCTGTGATCTTTCTCTTTTCCTTCTCTTCTCTCTTTTCAGTGACTGAAGAAGAGAAACTGGTTCTCACCTGAAAGCATGCGTGAAAACAGGAGAGACTCAGAAATGGTGGTTAGCACTCAGTGCTTAGCCCTAGTGTCTGGCACACAGTAGGAGCTTAACAAATATTTCTTGGCTGATTAGGAGTGGGGTGGAGAAAGGATGAAAAAGAACCCCAGGGCTCTGTACCCATTTTGTAGAAGGAGAATGGTCCTAAAAGATTGGAGGATACTATAAACTTGTTCTCATCCTATCTAAGAAACTGGTTTACCAGGTGGCTATGATACAGAGCTGGGAGTACCATGAGGAACAGCATGAAGTAGGGGAAGAAGGAAAAAGGAGTGCCATGTGCTAAGTGCCCACTTGGATTAGGAAAAAGGAGTGAGCCAAGACAGGATATGAGGGAAGAGTTAGCTTCCACTAGCAGAACTCTCACTTTCAGGACTATAAGCAACCATAGGTGTTTACCTCCATCTCTGGGGCTAGTGGCTGTTAATTCAAAGGATTATAGATTTAGAACTAGCGGGACCTTAAATGCTGTCTGGTTCCACATCTTTTGTGTTACAGACAAATTAAGAAACTCAGCAAAATGACGTGACCTGCCTATCACACAGCCTACAAGTGGAAGAGATAGGATTCAAACTCAGGTCCTGACTCCAAATCCAGTTTTCTATCTAGAGAACTATTCTGGAAAAGGTCTCTGTTTTGTTTTCCTCCTTTTTTAAAAAATAAAGTTTTCACCTGTGGTGTTTTGAACTGTGTGTTCACAAAGCAGATAGTCAGTCTCATTATACAGTGGAGTACCTTGTTTATTTGTTCCCAAGGTTCTTGTGCGGGCGGCTATGAATGAAGAGTAAGAAAACTCTCTAAGGAAATGAAGTCCTCTGTACCATCAGAGTGTCTTACACAAGGGTTTATAGGTCCATAAAATTAAAACAATCATTAAATAATACTTTGAACTAAGTGGATGGTCACATGTCTTTCTCAGATGCTGCTAGAACAAATTCTCTGAAGGAGACATCATACATTCCAGTCTTAGACTGGAAAATGCCCAGTTCTCCCCTTTAAACAAGCAGGAGGACAAAGCTGTCAGAAAGTTCCCCTGCTCTGTCTAAACATGACTTTGTTCTTTCTCTCTGCCTTCTGGGTACTAGTCATGTCTTTATTCCATCTTGCACCAGGCACACCCCGGAGACAGCATCAGCTGGACAAGTAACTGCTTGGCTATAGTGTCCTAGTGGGGTGGATGTGGGGTGAATACTTAGAAAGGTCAGACTCTTTGCTTCTGTTTGCAGCCACTCAGAGATAAGCCCATGCCCACTCTCCTCTAAAAGATATTGCCTTCACATCTGAAACCCCCTCACATTGTTATCTAATTACTCCAATTACCATTCCATTCAGACTGATTTTAAACTTGGTTTCAAGAGAGGAATTCTAAAGGGCTCTCAGGCTGTTGAGTTTTGTTTTTCTTTCTACTGTGGATATACAGCAGATGAGAAGCTTTTTAATCATCCTTCCATTACATTTCCTAATGTAACATCATAGAGCCATTCAATGTCAAACCTGGACAGTCCCTTAGACATGATGTAGTCCAAAGTCTTTATTTTATTAACTTTTATTGATGTCTTTTGTTATTTACACCAGTAATTTCCTAATGAACCCTCCACCTCCCACTGAACCCTCCTTTGTAATAAAGGAACATACATAAGCAAAACTCAACAAAATGACCACACCTTGGTAAGAATGCGACATTCTGTATCTCTGCCTCTCCCCACTCCCGCCAAGAGAAAGAGAGAGCACTTTGCCATTTCTTCTCCAGATCCACCAATCTGAGTATGGCTGCCTTTTAATGTTTCCATGAACATTATTGTAGTCATCTATATACTGTTCTCATTCTCCTCACTTAATTCTGCATGGTGAAGCCCCACACTTCTCTACATGTCTTATAGTTGTCATTTCTTGCTTCACAATAATATTCTCTTACATTTATATATCACTTTCTTCGATGATTCCCCAGTCAATGGATGCCTACTTGTTTCTAGTTTAGGCTTCCTCAGAAAGTCAAAGTCTTCATTTTATGGATGATGAGGCATAGAAGTTAAAAGATTTGGCCAAAGCATAGTAAGTTAGTAGCCATGCTGGGTCTGGAACCCCAATCTCTCAACTTCAGGTTTTGTGCTTTGTTTTTGTTTTTGCGCGCACACACACACACACACACACACACACACACACACACACACACACATACACACACACACACACCCCCTTCTTGGAAATTCAATCTAAATTTTACCTGATCAGGTACCCTGATTCTAAGAGATAATCAAGGTTCTAAACCTAATGGATGTGCAAAGGATTTAGGAAAAGTTGGTGTTTGACCATTGGGGTACAAAGGAAAAAGACATTTGAAAACACACTGAATCACCCACACAATATAGAGAAAGGGGGAGGGGTTGATTGATTCAAGAATATTTCATAGCATCCCAGAATATTAGCATTGAAAGGGAATTTAGAAATCATTTAGTTTAATGACCTCATTTTATAAATGAGGAAACTGAACACAGAAAAAAGACTTACCCAGGGTAACACAGTAAATTCGTATTGAGGCCAAGGCTAGAACCTAGGTCAACTGATTCCCAATCCAATGTGCCTTTCCAAATCATGCTTTAATAGACTCTGAATTGGCAGCAGCTGTACTCCTGACTCAACTAAAGATCACAGCTACTCATAATTTTTTAATCATTAGCCGCTGGACTATAAAAGAATGGTCAGGACTTTCACCTGATGCTGGTATTTAGGTATATTAAGAAGCCAACTTTGGGGTATGGGAGTAGAAGACAAGTGTGAAAGGGAAGAAAAAAGAGAGATTAGAGAGTGATGTGACTTAAGGAATCATGAGTCAGTGCTTGGGTTTGTTTGGGTGTGGATCAGTAGGCAATGTGAGGGTGTACGTTGGAGTGTGGCTACTGAGGAATTTAGGGGAGTTAGGTAGTGCAGTGCATAGAGTGCTGGGCCTGGAGTCAGGAAGACTCATCTTTCTGAGTTCAAATCCAGCCTCAGATACTTACTAGCTCTGTGACAACGGGCAAGTCACCTAACCCTGTTTGCCTCAGTTTCCTCATCTGTAAAATGAGCTGGAGAAGGAAATGTCAAACCACTCCAGTATCTTTGCCAAGAAAACCCAAAATGGTGTCACCAAGATACAGACATGACCCGATGATGACAGCACCCAAGAGTTTGTGCGTGGTTTCAGGTGAAGGGTTTGCAAGGCATGAAGACAGGCATCCTCAGCCTCTTATTCCAGTCAGGGTGCTTGTACCTACAATTTTCATTGGTTTAGGAGATGACAGCACTAAGAAATCAAGTGACTTGCCCATGGTCACCCAACCAAGATGTATCAGAGGCCAACTGGCCTTGAATTTAGCTCTTCCTCACTTCTAGGGCAGCGATCATCCCTGAGGCCATGCTACTCTTCAGTCTAGACCTAAAGGAGATTTAAAATCCTATCATGTCTTTCCCTAGGAGATTTGAGACTCAGAAAATCATCCTTTTGGCCAATATTTTTTACAGAGATGACATCAAGTAAGAGTGGCTAAGGGTTGGGATACAAAAGACCACCCTGAGGAGCTCATGGAAAGAAGCAGAGAAAACACCTTCACCACTTTACTTTGGTGATATCAGTGGGGAATGCAGAGTGTGCATTATGGACCAACCTAACTCCTTTCTCTTCTAGGCTACCTCTGGGAGTCACTGCTTGGTGGGCACCAAGGCTTCTCCAAAATCCATTTCACCCACCAGAGTGTCTCTAGCCTCTGATCACAGGCAGCTTCTCCAGGATGAAAATTCAGGTATTCTATACCCATTTAGAGGCAAGTAGTTAAAACGACTTGGATTGAGTCCCATTGCTATGTAACAGCAGGCAAATCATCTAACATTTCTAAACCCCAGTTTCCACAATTGTAGAAAGGGGGAAGGGTAGAGGACAGTATGGTAATGAATAATTCCTACCTCTTGTGGTTTGTCCTTCATTCTTGAAGAGGACTAATGACATCAGGAAGATGATATCTTGACTTTCAATGAACTGGATTTAAGTGAGACAGGGCTATGCAAAGTCACCAGCCTCACTCTCTCTCCTCTGAAGCCATCTGGGTCCAGTGGCAAGATATAGATCAGGATGCACGGAGATGGCCCCTGATGCAGTGGGAAACCTTGACACCACCTACCTCTTAGGGCAGTTGTAAAGGAAAGAAAGTATTTTGCAAAACCCCATGGTGCTATATAAATGTGAACTGTTGCAATCATCTACCCTTTTTCAAGGTTTGCCTCACTTTCCCTGCAGAGCTTCAAGATTTGATGGGGGATCGGGTAAAGGGAGGTAAGTGGTGTGCATAACAAAACCAAGAGACTGCCCCTGCTATGAGCAGCTGCCCTGACCTACCATACAACATGAGCAGACAGCTTTGAAAAGGGAGTGGTGCTGTTGTACTCTACCAGACTCATTATCCCAACCAGCCCCTTCTTCCTAAGCTACCTTTCAGAATAACTGATCAGTCAGGAAAAAACTGTTTTCAAGTCTGATGCTCTCTAAAATTCTCCCCTGGCCTGAAAGTTTAGGAGGAGGAAGGCTCTCAAACGAGAATCATATCACAGTTCAAATTTCCATTCAATCACCACCACCCCCAACTCTAAATGTTAATGTGCCAGGGTGGCCTGATTGGAGCCAGATATACCCAGTAACCTCTCTGGGTCGACAGAACTAGACATTCCAGCCCCCACTGGGGAGCCAACCCCACCATCCTCTTTCAGGGAGCTCATTCATTGGCTTCTAATTCAGCTGCACAGAAATCATCACCTTTCTTTTCAGTTGCAAAAAGCCAGTGAAAATCATCCAAAGCCTTTTTGAGAAGGGGTTTCTTTTTCTTTTCTGATGTGAACCAGGAGACTATACTCTGCCAACCTGAAATAGCACAACGACCTTAGAACCCACAAATTTGAATGAATTCTAAACTTGACCAAAACTGGCAGAAGTTGGGGATATGGGGAGGAGGGGAGTGAAAAGGGAGGGATGAGTCAGAGATTCCACCCTCCAAAAGGGGGCCAGCCTAATATGGCATTGTATGACCACAAGAGAAGGCTAAGGTATGCTTGGCTTCTGACGGCAGTGGGAAGCAGTGTCTCTGGCCAAGGAGAAAATGTACCCCCCATGTCAAGGGAAGCCTTGGGTTGATCAGTCAAACTGGGGGGCATGGTAGAACACAAAAAGGACTTGACTGAAAGGTAATCAACCTGCAGTCATATGGCAGACCCACATGAGGTCAGCTCGAGCTAACTTCCATCCCAGCAGGTCAGACAGGACTCCACCCTTGCTCCCCAAGCCCTAGATGGTTCTTGGTTTCTCCAAAGTCTTTTATAAGCAGTGGACTTTAAGCTTGTGAAATGGCACCCAAACATGAAAACAAACATGTGAGTCAGACAGAAGCTTCACCCTGTGTAACCTCCTGGAATATTAAATTTGTTTTTAACCCAAGAGTAGAGTGGGGGTGGAGAAGGAAGAACTTCAAAAGGTGGGAATCCTACTGTTGCTAATATGGTCCTGTAACTTAATGAAAACAAATAAAATTTCTCTTAAACTGTAGAAGTGAGTTTCTGTGAGTCAAAATAAGCAACGAGATGATAAATCATAAGATCACAAAGCGAAAGGATCACAGCTAGTCCAGCCCTCTCATTTTACAGGCAAGGAAACTGAGGTCCAAGAGGTTAAGTGACTTAACCGAAGTCACACGGGTAGTGAGCATCCAAGGCAGGATTTGAACCTAGGTCCTTTCATTCTAGAGTCCGTGTTCTTACACTGTATCCTGCTCCCCCAAGTCTTTATACAACAAGTTAGGAGACCCCGGTTTTGAAGAATACAAGCACATATCCCTAGTATTTCTCATAGAGGGCACTCCATCTCCTTCCTCTTTGCCAATGATGCCCTCCCTCCTCAGCTCTGCCTCTTAAAATCCCTAGTTCTTGGCTCATGCCTCCTTCTACATTAAGCTTTTGCTGATCCCCACCCAACCCCACCCCTAACTACTAGTGCCTCCCCATCACACCCAGATTATTGGCATCTAATTCTGGACGTATCTATGTACATGCACATGTCTCTGCAGGCTCAATTGGGAGCTCCTAGAAGGACAGGGATTGTTTCTGCTTTGTTTCTGTATCCCTAATACCTAACACAATGCTTGGTAAACAGTAAGTGCTTAACACATGCTAGCTGATTAACTGATTAATTGAAGAAATAGAGAAAATGTTAAGTAACTGGCCCCAGCAGGAAACTGATCCTCGAATCTAGGTCTCTGTCTAATCCAACCCAAGATGACACACATTTATAAAGCACTTACCATAGTTGCAAGACACTGAGGTCATAAAAGACAGAAATACAAAAGAAAACAAACTCTGTGTTCAAAGATTTTATAGTCAATTTGGAGGTACTGCCTGTAAAAGGATAAGTATACATGCATCATGATCAGAGGAGGGAAACTAAGAATATCACAAGAAGCTTTCTGCAGCGTTTGAGCTGAGCCTTAAGTCTCTGTCCACTAATTCATGTTAACCTCATGCTTACATTAAGAAGGATTTATCATCCCAATTTCATAAGCTAAGGAGACTTAGAAGCAAAGATTCCATGTCTTGCCTGTGTCAAAGTTCCACATCGTCCAATAGGAAGCAGAGGTTCTAGGCTTCTTTCTGTGTCTTGCTGCCCCGAATTGACACTTGGTCTGGTAAGAACTGTCCTATTTGTGGTGAAAGCAAGTGGCACTCTAAAAACAGAATGTGAATAAGTCATGCAAGGTGATTTTTGAAAATCTTTCACTTGTCACCCTATATCATCTCTGCTTCCTGATAACTAAGCCCATTAGGAAAAAAACAACTAGAATAAAGCCAGGGAAAGGGTCAAGCTAAGATAACAAATGAAATACCATCCAAACATTAACCATAAAGTAAAAGAACCACTCAATTCACACATCAAAAGAGTTTTCTACTCTGTCACTTTAATACCTATTCAGAGAGTTGAGAAAAATCCCACTTAGTGAAGTGTTAGATGACATGCTCTTCTGCAATATGGCCATTAGGACTTTGTTAATTCCCACTTAAGTAAAGGATAATAATGCACCTATTTTAATTTCTACTTCAATATCTCAAGACTCTATGACTTCCACAGTGTGGGCATTCCCTCTAAGACAGTGGTTCTCAACTTTCCTAATGCCGGGACCCTTTAATAGTTGTATGTGGGCATGTCTGCATGTGAGCAGACCCACCTGGAGATGGATAGAGGAGCAGTGTCTCAGCTTCTAAGACCATCGGAAATACGTGTTTTCTGATGGTCTTAGGAGACCCCTGTGACCCCTGTGAAAGGGTCATTCGACCCCAAAGGGGTCGCAATGCCCAGGTTGAGAACCACTGCGCTAGGAGGACAGACCTTCACTATCTTGTGGTCTTCATTAGTCTCTGTAGCTGAAAAAATAGTTATTACCTGGTGGCCAGCCAATGGACAGTAAACTGTACTGGCCCTTGGCTCATGGCCATGATTTGTCAGCAGGCCTCTCTTTGAAGCCTCTGAAGTTTGGATTGGATCCACTAGACCTCATGCTCCATGGTTATGGCCTTTAAGAATCCATGGTCATCAACTTGCCACCCCCAGAATGAAACACTAGAGTAGGACGTTAGTAGAGAAACTATTTTGAATATTAAAAAAAAAATTCATGTAGCTGATGGTGCCTTTGAAGCTAAAGGCTGGAAAAAGGTTAGTAAGAAAACTCCCAAACTTCAAACAAATGCCAACCCTCCAGAAACCACACATATTTGCACTTCAAGAATGAAATGGTGCTTTAGAAGGGTCACTTGGGAGAAAAAAAAAGTCACCAGGGTTAGTGCTTGGAAGACCAAGTTTTAATTGAGATCAAATCTTTCTGGCTAGGTTATAAACCCAAGGAAAGTGTTCCTAATGGAACTGCTGACTACCCTCTAACATACCACACAGCTTCATTAATAGAGTGACTCCTTAAGAAAACAAGGTTGTCTTTGGTGTCAGAGTCTACATGGTTTGGAGAGGAAGGAAGGAAGGAAGAGAGGAATGGAGGAAGGGAGGAAGGAAGGAAGGAAAGAAGGATGAAGGAAGGAAGAAAGGAAGGAAGGAAGGAAGGAAGGAAGGAAGGAAGGAAGGAAAGAAGGAAGGAAGGAAGGTAGAAAGAAAGGAAAGAAGGAAAGAAGGAAGAAAGGAAAAGAAGGAAGGAAGAGTGAGAGAAAGAAAAGAGAAGAAAGAAAAAGTCTCATAATGAAGACTTTGGACACAAAAGAAAGTAAATTAATTACAGAATATTCAGCATTCTCACTGAGTGTGTGGGAATACAAGGGAAACAGTAATAACAAACCAGACAGTTCCATGTTATTAGATATTTAATATAAACCCTAACTGGTGAGAAAGCAGAATACTATATTATCAAGCATCACCCTTTAAATAATACTTTACTTTTATAGAATCATATGATGACAAAAGGGAAAGAAGACAAAATGGTGGTAGAAAAGCTGGGGATGGGGGAAGGAATATTAGACATTGAAAGAGTCCCGCCCTTGGAGTCAGAAAACCTGGGTTCAAGTCCCAGTTCTGATGCTAACTTGCTATATGGCCCTGTGCTTAGCATTTTATCAGGCCTCAGCTTCCTTGACTATAAAATCAGTGGATGTAGTGTAATATAGACAGAGTACTAATACTAGAATTAGAGAGTCTAGGCTTAAATCCCAAATCTGATGCTTACTTGTTACCTGTGTGATCTTCAGCAAACCACTCACCTCTCTGGGCCTCAGTTTCCTCATCTGTAAAATGAATCGGTTGGGTGAGATGTCTTCCTTTGTATCTGTTAATCCATCACCCTAAAAAAGGGTTGCAGTAGATGCCACGATCATGACTAAGTCCTTCAGTCTCATAAGGTGTTTAGACTAGTGGTTAGAATACTCAACAGATGGGACATTAATTGACAACATATTGACATCATTTGGACATCAAGTCCAAATTCCCAAGCCTAGCTTTCAAGGGCTTCCATAATTTGGCCCCGTCTACTTTCCTTTTCCAATCTGCCTTTTTGGCTCCAAGCAGGTAAATCTCCTCAATGCCTCCTGCAAGAGAAATACTTATTCTTGCACCTGTGCATTTGTTCACATTCTGTCTTACAGCACCTGTTAGAAGGTTGAGCACATAGTAAGAGGTCAGTAAATGCATGTGATAGACTGATTATTTGGTTAATATATTGGAGGGGAGTCTGTTATCATTTCCCTGAGATGCCTTCCCCTGACAGATATCTTAAAACTCACTACCTCGCAAGAGACAGGCTAAAAAGTCCTGGGTGGGGACAACTTCTTTCTTTCATCCTGCCCTAATATTGAACCTGATTCCAAGCTCCCTTCTTGCTAAATTCAGGATTGGGCAAATTAAACAGTCAACACTCACTTCCAGAAACAAGGTGTGTCCTCTCCAAACTCCCAAAATGGGATATACCTCTTGGTTTGCCAAAGCTCTGGCCCACCTGCCTCCTTGTATTAAAGCTATATATCTCAAATAAGTTTTCTAGGAATATAGCCCCTTAAGTAAACTGTTAAATAATTATAGACCATGCAAAACAGATGATGTTCACTGTTTATTACCAGAAGTTATATCAAACAATCTAATACATAAGGAAAGCTGACTTAAAGGGAAGAGAGAAGTATCTTGATGAATCCTTTGACTTTCTGTCTTTAAAAGGTAAAATCCACTACTCTCAGAAGATGGTAGATTGAATGCAAAGGCTGCTTTGAATGAAATCACACTATTTCACCACACAAACCCTCTTGTTTCTCCTTTCCTAACTCTTTTCAGGAAACTCTGAAACTTCCCCCTAGAGTCTAGGGCCTAGACAATCTGGTAGATTCCAATGGGCTGTGTCACCAGTGTCCTAAATTTCCTTCCGCTCCCCAAATCCACCACAGTTGGGCTAAAGATCTTAATCAGCTAGGACTCAGGAGATAGGGACTATTTGGCAGCTTTTCTAGAGAATGTCTCCATTGTCCTTAAAGGCTGTGAAAGCCGTGTCTCAGATAGCAACCCCCCACACCTCCCCCCCCCACACAGACACACACACAACCCAGCACACGTGTATCAGAATAGGAATTAGGATTCTATTTTCATGTTCCTTTTAGGGCTGCAGGTGTCATGTAAATCAGATCCGTATTAGAAGGTGTAGTTTTCAATGGGGCACCACCTACATCAGGACCTTCCTCATCTCAAGTAGCCTAATGTAAAAGAAAATTTAGATTTGGTATTGCCTCCCCAATCCTCACTCCTAACCACCTTACTGTTCCCCTCTTCGCCCCCACCCTGCTGGGGAGTGGCCAACTTCTCAGCTTCCCATAAGTAGCTAGGCTGTAGGAAGTGGCTATTTTGCCCATTTCCTCCCTTATCTCATTTCTCCTCCCTTTGCCTAAACTCATTTGCTTTCATCCCTGAGAAATAAAGAATTGGATGGAAATATAAGGCTGAAATCATATTCAGCCGTGTTTTACATCCTGCCTCCAACCATCTCCTACTTATGCTATTAATTCATATACAGTCTGCCATATCCCTTAGATAGCAAGGCTGTTAATTCCTGGATTAGAGATTTGTCTGCAGTCTCAAATTAATGGTGCTACTTGATTGGCTCTAGAGCGAACATTAAGGCTGTTTTGGTTTTAGATCTTGTTCTTAAAAAGAAGAATAAATTATAATTAAAAAGCACTGTGAAATAAATTCAAAGTTTACTAGGCCTAGAACAAATTTTACCACCGGGTTCTGAAAAAATGTGCAGGTTTGAACATATAGCCAATGTCAGTCATCTTTGGGGAACTGCAGAGAATGGGAGAGGAACAAGAAGATAGGAGATAGGCAGATATTGTCCCAGATTTCAAAAGGGAAATGATGGATTCTAAATACTAAAGAAGCAGTGAGTATGATGTCAATCTCCAGAAAAATTCTAGAATCCATTTCTAAACAAATAATTTTTAAAAGGGAAAAAAGAAATCACATGGGAGCATGCATGGGTTCACTAAAAACAAGACTTTCTATACCAACCTCACTTTCTTTTTTACTGAGGATACCAGATTAGTAGATCTGGGAACTGCCATAGACATGATATACTTGGATTTCAACAAAGCATTTAATAAAGTCTCTCATGATATTTTTGTGAATAAGATAGAAAAATATGGATATTAATACAGTCAGGTATATTTACAGGTGTTTGAATGAACAAAGTCATAGACTGTCAATATATTATAGATACAAAATATATAATACATCAAAAAAGTATAATCCAATTATGTATATATAATATATTCTATAAATAAAAGGGCAGATAGGCTGCACATTGGATAGAGTGACAGACCTGTAGTCAGTAAGACCTGAGTTCAAATCTAGACCAGATACTAGGTGTGTGACCCTGCACAAGTCACTTAACCCTCTTTGTTTCTATTTCCTCATATGTAAAATGAGCTGAAGAATGAAATGACAAAACCCTCCAGTGTCTTTGCCAAGACAACTCCAAATGGGCTAATGAAGAGACAGAAACAATTGAACAACTAAGCAACAATAAAATATTATATAATGGATATTTATTAATGATCAATTTCCAAGTATGCCATGGAACTCCATCCTTGGCCCTGCCCTATTTAACACTTATGGCAATGATTTGGATGATTGGTTGTTGTCCTTCATTCTCTAAGAAGACCAAAATGACAAACGGTTCACTGTGGCTGATCAGACCAATACTGGCTCAAATAGTCCATATGAACGCTTGGGATGAAGATGTCTCTAAATTTGCACATCTCCCATTTCTTTTGAGCTACTACAATTCTGCTTCACTCAGAACACAGTGCCTTCCTTGATGCAGGAACAACATGTTGGACATTCCTGTGCCAGACTCTCCCCTGTCGTGCAATTGATTGCAGAGTTTTTCAGAGAGACCTTGAGAGTGTCCTTGTAATACTTCTGACTACCATGTGAGTGCCCTCCTTGCATGAGTTCTCCATAAAATAGTCTTTTAGGTAAGTATACATCTGGCATTCAAACAATGTGGACAGTCCATCAGTTGTACTCTCTGCAGTATTTTGAATACTTGGCAGTTCAGCTTAAGAAAGTACATTGGTGTCTGGTACCTTATCTTGCCAGGTAATCTTCAGAATATTCCTATTCTTCTCTTTTCTCTATTCTAAATATTGCTTTAAAAACTATTCCTCATATTACATGAACACAAAACCACATAATATTTTATTAGAAGAAACTAGACACACACACACACACACACACACACATTTATCCTACCTTCTTTATGAGGAAACATATATCCTGAAAGATGTCATGATTTAGGCTCTAGTTAATGGCAGAGCCAGGAGCAGAATCCAAGTCCTTATCAACATGACCTCCTATCAACATATTAGTCATCCTTGATTTGAACATTTTTTCAATATCTCTCTTAATATGTGTTTTAATTAATTAACAAATAATTTAATTAATAATTAAGAAGTGTGATGAATAGCTCTGAAAACAATACTCAAGATGTGATCTAACCAGGGCAGAGCACAGTGGGACTATCACTTCCATCACTCTGTACACTATACTTCTGTTAATTTAGCCCAGGATCTCATTAGATTCTTGGGAAGCCACATCACGCTACTGACTCACATCATGCTTACAGCCTGCTTTTCTAAGTCTCCTTTTCCATTGAACCACTTTTGACAAGTCTCCCCCACCTCCCCCATCCCTCCCTTCTATCTTTTTCCTGTGCAACAGATTTTTTTAAATTTACTTTAAGTCCTTATATTTATCCCTAATTATGTTTTGTTGGTTTGAAAATAATGTTTTGAATGTCTTTTATTTTTGCATTATGTTTATTTCCACATATAACCCTCTCCCCCTCCCCTTATTTAGTGAGCCATCCTTTGTAACAAAAAATAAAAGGGAGGGAAATAAAGCAATTTGGCAAAACAAAACCAATATATCAGTTGAGTCCCATAGTATAGATAACATTCTACACTCATAGTTCCCGACCTCTGCTAAAAAATGGGGTGAGGTATATTTTCTCATATAATGGCAAGCCAAGTCAATATAATTGTACAGCATTCAATTTCAGGTTTTTTGTCCTTTCCATTTTTATTGTGATATAAATTGTTGTCCTGGTCCTGCTTACTTCATTCTTCATCGGTTCACATAGGTTTTCCCATGTTTCTCTGAATTCTTCATTTTTATCATTTCTTAGTTTGCAATATTATTCCATTACACTCCCCAGCTGAGGGGCATGCAATTTCCTCCCAGATTTTTGTCACTATAAAAATGTTCTGAATATTTTGGTGTTTGTGGGTTTGTTTGGTTTTTTATTAAATTAATGTTGGTTTATTACTTCAGTCTGTTGAGAGTTTTTTGAATGTTGTCCTTCAGTGTACTGGTTATCCTGTCCAGGTTGCCTAACACATAAATTTGATAGCTATTCCTTCTATATCTACATTCTTTTAAGCACCACCTGCCTTTTGAAAATCCAGTTACATTTCAGATAGAGAGCAAAACTCTAGAGAATTGGAAAATAAACACTGAGAATGCAAGAACTGAACAGAGGGTTATCCCATTTCCTATTCTTTGGTGAAGATCAGAATTTGTATCTTTAATCATCTAGGACCCCAGGCAGGGTTAAGAACATCAACCATCACTATCACTTCCTACAGTAAATTAAAAAAGAAAAAGCAGCAACATTTAATTCTACAAGCATTACATAGGTTGGAATCAACTGAATTTTCACACTATTAAACAATAGGAATTGAAAAAAATAGCTCCTCACTTGCCCTTGTTCTGAAGAAAGAGTATCATGTAGCTTTGTGTTTATGAATCTCTGTGGCAAGAGGTTGTTTTGGAACAGAACTACCAGCATGTGACAGCAAAGAGCTCCAAAGGGGGCAGTTGTGCCAAGGAAGACACATGTCTAGACAGATTACCTTGCCTACCTTCCCCAGAAGCCTGCAAACACAACCCTTGGCTTTTACCCAGTCCCTCCATCCAAGCACCCCCAAACACTCTTTCAGGTCAACTATATGACTGGAAAATCACAAAATGTCAGGACCTCTCAGAGAAAGCCAACTGTGTCACCCTGACAACTGCAGGGCGCCCCATGCTCTCAAGGGCATGTCAAGCTGAACTCCCTTACTCAATCCCACACCCACCCATCCCAGCGCTAACAATCTCCCTCTGCCAATTGCATGGCCTCACATCTGTTAACTTCTCCTTTACCTTTATACCTCTAGCTGCCACTGGGTAATAGCCAGTGACTAATTAGGACCGTGCCGTAGCTTTGTTCAATCCAAAACCTAATCTGAAACAACTGTAACACAACCTCCACAAGAAACAATCTAAAGATGAGTTCCAGAAAGGAAACTAGCTTTTCTAAATTTTCCCTCCTGCTGTGATAATTAGAAGGAAGTGAATGAATAACCACTGCAAAGGGGAAGAAAAAACAAAAAACAAAACAAAAAAATAGTATATTGAGGCAGCAAATAATTTAAAATCTGTACAAACTCTCCCAGTGTCCTTTTATGTGAAAACCTTTATGTTGCTTGCATTAGTCACGTCAACAGGTGTCCAAGGATCTGTAAAGCATAATGTTTGGCACATAGGAGATGTGTAATAAGAAGCCTGTTAAGTTGAGTTGGCATAGTGGCATGGTAGAGCGTTGGATTGGGAATTAAAGGACAGGAGGGTAAACTATGCCTCTGCTGCCTTTTATGTCATTTCACATATGATATGATGGGGCATGATATGGTATGATATGATATGTGATACTTGATATGATGTGGTATGACATGGTATGATACAACAATGGTATATGGTATGATGTGATGTGATACAATATGGTGTAATGGGATATAATATATGATATGGTATGGTGTGATATGATACACACACACACACACACACATACACATATACAAATTTATACTGATAGACATTGTAGACTGGCTAGAGGTTAGGAGATATACCTAGATAGATACACATATGTATACATATAGGCATACATAACAGGTTTATATGCATGTGTGTGCATACATACATATATGTAATATGTAATGTATACACATGTGCATATATAGGATGACAGACAGCATAGATAAACAATGAGCTGAGCCCAGAACTGTGGAGGAAGAGGAGGAAGAGGTAGAGAGGAGCAGGAGGAAGAGGAGTAAAGGAGGAGGAGGAGGAAGAGAGGAAGAGGATAAGGAAGAAGCAGAGGAGGAGGCAGAGAAAAGGAGGAGGAGGAGGAAGACATTGACTTGATTCACATTAGGAGAGAGTCCCGTGCCAGAAATGCTTTCCGTTCTTATCTCTGCCTCTTGGCTTCCCTGGTCTTCTCCAGATTACACTCAAATCCCACCTTCCATAGGAAGTCTTTCCCAATCCCTCTTAATGCTAGTGCCTTCACTCTGTTGTTGACTTTTCCATTCAGTTTATCTTCAGTTTATGCTGCCTTTGTCTTTGCACACAGTTGTTTATATGTTGTCTTGCTTTAAACAGAGAGCTCCTTGGGGCAAGAACTGTCTTTCGCCTTTATCTGGATCCCTAGCTCTTAGCACAGTGCCTGGTGATTTAATAAATGTTTGTTGACTGACTAAGCCCAGTGCATTGGAAAAATAAGTCTATCTGTGGTCAAAAGACCTGGGTTTAAATCTCTGCTCTGCTACTTAACGAGGTGCCTAGAAGGAGAAAGGCATTTTTCTAGCCATGGGGGTACAAAGACAAAATGAAAGAGTTCCTTGTTCTGGAGGAGTTCATGTTTTCTTTGGGGAGATTACATGTACACATATAAATATACTGGATCTGTGATCTCTTTGATATAAAATTTTCCTCTAGTAATGCAGATCACACAAATAAGTGGGGGGGGGGGGAGTGGAGCAGAGTACAGGGCAGGACCCAGATGAATTCTAATATTCCCCTCCAAAGAACTTTCAAATCAAATTTTGTAGTTGTAGAGACAACAAAAGGTGAGATGGAGGCTTTTTCCAGCCTAATTAAAATTAAGGAGGGCTGCAGGATAGTGCTGTAACACCAAGGTAAGTGCAGGCCTGGGGACATGGCTGCAATACCAGGGAGGCTTCAGCTCAGAGATAGTAAGAAGGTAAAGCTGGTGCTGATGGCAACTTTATTGCCCATAAGCAGTTGTGTGTCACAGTTCCAGAGGGAAGAGGAGAGGATCAGTTATAGTTCTAGTGCCAAGAGAGAGATAAAAAGAGTGGTAGAGGAAAAACTGGGGATAAGAAATGAGAGTGATATAAGGAAATTATGAAAAGACAATTTAAAACTTGGTAAAAAGCTTCACAAAAAATAATGGAAAAAATCACATTATAAAAAACAGAATTGGCCTAATGCTTAAAAAAAAAAAGATACCGAATTTCACGAAAGAAAAGAACTCCTTAAAAAGTAGAATTGGCTAAATGAAAAGAGAGGTACAAAATCTCACTGAAAAAAATAATACCTTATAATTTAGAATTGGGGAGGTGAAAGCTAATGATTCCATAGGACATCAAGAAACAATAAAACAAAGTCAAAAGAT
>CM053582.1:507624251-507653123 GCA_028627135.1 Pseudochirops cupreus
GGAATAGATAATATAGTAAGGAATAATCAATTTTAAATGAATTCATATCCTGAATCGTTAGGAAAGAAAATACAAATCAGAAGTACAGAAAAATCACGAACAGTGAAAGTCAAGTAAGTCAGAGGGAATAGTCCTTACTAGTCTAAGTTCTAATTCATGCGGCAAAATTCAGTCTTTAGGAAATATCCAAAGTTTCCAGTGAATTCTTACTTTAAAGATATAATTTGCCGTTGTCAGATAACAAGTGGAAAAATTAAGGCAAAATCATTCAGATAAATAAATGGACAGAAGGTGAATATGAAAGTATAGGAAGGAGGAAGAGAAGTAGAAGGAAAAGAAGTAATTTTTAAAAAAATGCATGTTAAACCATTATTAATCTGGCCAGATTAGTGTCTAAATTGGAACCAGGAAAACTGAATATATCACCCCCAAATAAGTTGTTACATAATAATACTATAATGTACTACATTATATAGTAATACTATAATATTATTAACATAATATATAATAACAAACACACTTCAAAGTTCATTGAATTAAAGAAAGAATAGCCTTCTCTCATTTCCTATTTCCTCTTCAAATTCCTTGTCTTACTTATTCAGCTTAACCACAGTCCAGCTTTTATTACTCGTGTATGTATCTCCCATGCCCATTACTTATGGGAAGGGACTGTGCCATTTTTTTTTAATCTTTGTATCCACAGTACTTAGCATATTGTCTTGCCTTTAGCAGGATTTTAACAAATATTTATTGTTTTGTTGAATTGAATTCTTGTTAATAGGCTGCAGAGTCCTTTATAGGCAAATCCTCCAACTGCAGAATGTCAAAATACAATTGCTGCAAAAAATTCTTAATGGGAAATTCCAGCTGACTACGTTGTGTTTATATTTTTTTTAAATAACCACAGCACAATATCACATAAGATGTCCAGTACAAGAACAAAACAATGAAAAAAGGCTTAGAGATTGAGCTTTCAATCTCTAGTATTTGGAATTAGGGACCTAGGCCTTATTATTTGGAAAGACTAGGGTGGTCATATTGCTCATACTCTACAGTCTTGAACAAAAGAATGGCAATGTGGCTCAGGTAGCAGGAGATGGCATGGAAGCAATGAACATGAGCTTGGACAGACCTTGGGAGACAGTGGAGGATAGAAGGGCCTGACATGCTTTGGGCCCATGGGCTCATGGAGAATCAGATGCAACTAGACAATAACCACAGAGCAGTAGATGAATTCCTTAGTCTTTTTCATTGCTTTACTACCAAAAGCTCTTCCCTGTTAAATTATGAAATTCTTTCTTGTTGTAGGCTCCTGTGTCTGTGTCTGTTATACTTCTCCAGAACTTGGGAAACACAATACCCTTTCTCATCTCTATCATATTCTCTCCACTTATACAATCATCACCCTGGGACAGCCCCTCATCACCTCTCACAGGGACTATTAGAATAGTCCTCTCACCAGTCTCCCTAACTCAAGCATCTCTCCTCCCCAATCCATCTTCCTTTCAGCTGCTAAAGTGATTTTCCTAAAGTGCACGTCTTCTACATTACCTTCTACTCAATAAACTCCAAAGGCTCCTTATTACTTCCAAGGTCAAATATAAAATATTTAAAGACTTTCACAGCCTCGTGCCTTCCTACCTTTCTAGTCTTATATTTTACTCTTTACTTTGTAATCTATGGGCCAGGTATATCAATACTGCTATCCACCATTATGCCTTCCTTTGGATGCTTCCCCTTGTATCTCCTCAGTAAGTATCTTGTGTGTACCTTGTTACTTACACATTGTCTTCTCTCTTAGAATGTAAGCCATTTGAAGACAGGGGCTCTGTTTTTGCCTTTCTTTGTATCCCTAGTGCTTAACATGTGTTTGCTAACATTGAGTAAATGCTTAATAGAGGCTTATTGGCTAACTGCCCCCTAGTCTTGCTGCATCTCATCTCCTCTGAGATGCCTGAATTTTTTAATTAGGATATCATGGTCACACATGGTTACTTTTGGTTGGAGGTGCTAATGGCAGTGAGTCCTAGTGGACGTGGCCAAAGCATAGCTCAGACACTCTCTTCAGGTAATGATGATGGTTCTGCATTTCATTGTGTTTATTCAAGCAACAGCTCTCTGCAGTCTATCTCCAGGTGGAGAAATTAGCTTATCCCTTTGCCTTAGCCATAGGACCCACCTCTCACCATTTGTAGCCATCTTTTCAGCATGATCTAAGAGAGTGTGATTGGCTTAAGTTTGTTAGTTTCATGCTACTCTGTGCAGAAAGTATTATTAATTATTAATGGATAATATGACTTGAAATAGGCTTGAGGAACAATGTTTATTTTGCCCCATGTATTCTTGACTGGTATTCTTAGATTTCTGTGGCCAGAAAGACTATGAAAATAGTCATATTGAGTGAGAGTAACCCAGGTCCTTATAATGCCATATAGCACATGTATTTTCTGGCTGATCAAATCAGAATATGATTAAAATAAAGGCTGTTTCACTGAGCATAGGCAAGTCAGATATAGTCATGTAATTTTAATTTCTTTGGTCTAAGGAAGATTTTTTTTTTACTAAATAATATTTTGAGTTTTGTAAATAAAGTAATTTATAGATACAGCTAATGCAGAGGGCCACAAATACAGGGAGGGCAAGTCTTTAAAGAGAACTATGGAAAGAGCGTTGGACTTGGGAGTCTCCAAAGCGCAGGTTCCAGCCTTAGCTCTTCCATTTTCTAGCTGTTTGACTGTCACGTAAGGATGATAATAATTGCATTACCTTTCTTGGGGTGGTTTTGAGGAGAAGGTCCTTTCAATAGCAAAGTACTATGTTTTTTGAATACCCCCCCCATAAATATGAGCTATTTTAATAAATCTCTATTATTGAATGCTCTAAGTGTTCTGATCTCATGCCCCATAATGGCATGGAGGTGGTACTGGTTTCTCACGCCAGTGGAGAACAGACTCGAACAGGTTGCACCAACCTGAAAAGGCAGTCACCAGATGCAGGCCTAGAAATAGACTTGTATTTCTATTGTATAAAGTCTAGTTCAGCTCAGTTTGTAGCGGCTGGCTCCTCACTAGGTTGTCCTAGGGCTTATGAATTTTTCACTGTAGCAACTCTCAGAAGAACATCTTCCAAACTGAGGGGATGCAGTCTATATCAGTGGAGGGATTACATATCAATAAAATCACAGATCCTTGAAGTATTATTTTTGTAAGTGACATAATTATACTTGAGGTATTTGATTTTAGAGTAAATGTTTTGAGCAGTTGGTCACAAAGGAAAACATCTGTTTGTCTATATGGTAAAGTGAATTAGTTACTTTCAGTTAAGGAATTTCCCCAAACTTTTAAATTAGGATATTAAAATTTACCTTTAGGATTGGAAGCCCTCTTGAATCAGTCACGCAGTGACTAGAAGAGCACTAGTTCTGGAGCCAGAAAGCTTGGTTCATATCCCATCTCGGGTGCTCACTGCCTTGTGATTTGGGCAAACCACTTAACTTTTCTGGGCCTTGGTTTCCTCATCTCCAGAATGACAGGGTTGGACTAGATGGCCTATGTGTTTCCTCTACATCTTTATCTATGATGCTGGGAACTTGGAAACCTCAGCTCATCTCCTTAAAGGGAAGTGTGATAGGCTGTTTAGACTCAAAGATTTTGTGGCATTTTAGTCCTTCTTTGCAAGACCATTTTCTGTCTGTCATCTTCTTTCATAATTTTGTGGTTGTTCTTGAGTCATTTCCAACTGTCCAAGTGTCCAACTCTTTATGACCCCATTTGGAGTTTTCTTGGCAAAGATAATGGAGTGGTTTGCCATTTCCTTCTCCAGTTCATTTTACAGATAAGGAAACTGAGGCAAATAGGGTGAAGTGACTTGCCTCAGGGTCACACAGCTAGTAAGTGTCTGAAGCCAAATTTGAACTCAGGAAGAGGAGTCTTCCTGACTCCAGGCTCAGCACCCTATCCACTATGTTACCTAGCTGTCTCCTCTTTCAGTAATACTTTATATATATGTGTATATACGTGCACATATATATGTATATATGTACATATGCATATATAGCCAGTTTCAAAGTAATTAAGAAAATCATTGAAGAAACATCATTGTATGGCAAAGAGAAAAAGTACATGTCTCCTCAAGACATTCCCCAACACTGACCTAAAAGCTAGGAAATCCAAGTTTTGCTCGCACTCTGCCATCATCCATTATCCTTGGCCAAGCCACTTCAAATCTCAGTTTCTCTATCTATAAACTAAAGAGGTTGCACTCTAAGGCCCCTTCCAGATCTAAAATTCTGTGTTTTAAGGTAAGGGCTCTTCCAATTACAAAACTAAACATGAAAAGTGATGCATAACTAAAAAGTAGCCTTATATAAATATAATCTAGTTATTCTAATAATCTATAATTAATAATAGATAATCTCATTATTCCAGTTAAAATATTTTCTTTGACTGTGTATCTAAAAGTGAAAGTGTATTGTTTGTGTACCATTTGTATATTGCTTAAATTATAAAATCTTAAAAGTGATGGAGAATTTTCCTTGCTGATTGTTAATGTAGAAATGTATAAAATTTACTAATTTGCATTTGAAACAACAGAAAATCACTACTGTTAAAAAGAGTCCGTCCTTTGAATTGAATGTTTTAACTACTGTTTTTTCCTTCAAACTAGGTTCCTTTCTGATCTTATACTAAGTCTCAAGTTCTTATGAGCTACTAAGGGTCATCTAATTTTACCAAGAGTCAAGTCAAAGTTTAGTGAATAGGAAGTGATAGGGGATGAATAAGAACATTTGCTCCTCTCATGGGAACAGTACAGGTTCCAGATTTGAAGACTGGTTTCCTATCCAAATCTATATAGGTAGGGTTAGTCTTTGATGTATTTTTTTTTTCTCTGTTGTGAGCATAGCTCTAAATAATTAAGAAGCTGGAAAATGCTAATGTGAGACATACCTGAGATGAATTCTGTGAAGGTCTGGTGTAAATATTGAATCTCTTCTTCTAGCTCTTGGGTATCTGTTTATCAGGCTGGTAGCTCACAGTCATAGCTACAACGTCCCATAAGCTGGCTAATGTCATGCACTATCCGTGGCAGAACATTCGTGTTTAGAAGTGGCCACCCAGCAAGTTTCTTAACACTATTTCTATACCTAGCAACCAAATCGAAGGAAAGCATTGATTATATTGCATGAGAAAAAACCAGTAACAACAAAATTCATCCAACAAGCTTTCAGAAAGTGGTATGATAAATATAAAATCCACACAATCAGAATCAGGGTTAGTTTCTCCTATGTGATTGAAATAAAGCTGAAGTTCTGTGGCCATACCTTCCCCGTGTATAATCTGCTGGTTTCTGAAACAGAAGTTGACAAGTGGCAACCCATTTTTATTTAATGGTACCTATTTCATCAAGTCCCAAGAAAGAATGGTGGGATGAAGCAAAAAAGTTTGCGTTTCATGGTTGGAAGCATTTGGTATGATAAATCTGAGAATATCTCACAACACATGGCTCTCAGATTACCTTGAATAAAGGGAGTTAGAGAAAACTGATCAGCCATCTATCTTTCACATTTCAAATCCTAAGGCTATGTCCCTGAGATGTTTTGGTTTGTGTTTCAAAAACACAGAAGGGGCTTTAAGATAAATGAGCCTTTTCCAAGAGTTTGAATCTAATTTCTCACACAAATGCATTGATTAATGATTTGACTATATCAAAAGCAGGCCATGGAAATTATAAAGGGCCTATTTTGTGGCCAGGTTAAGAATGCTTTAATGATGATGGTAATGGAGGAATTGCAAAATATACCTGGGAACATTAGTAGATGGAAGCCAAATCTTTTTAGTAAAGCTTGAACAGGTTTTCTGTAAAAAATGTCCACTTGAAGATCTGTCATATATATATCAATAATATGATTTTAGTGAAATACAGTATTAACAAGAGGCCTGTATCCTAAAAAAAAAAAGGTTTTCATGGCTGCCTTAAATTTGGGGCTTTGACTATCCTTCAATTTCTTTATAACAATTGCAATCTGGCTGGGCTAGTATATCCTATAGTACCATATTTCAATGATTGGGCCAGAATTACATCTGTTTCTTTTGCATCTTGTATTCCAATAACAGGTGTCTGCTGACTCCAGCTCCTCCATGAACTCCAATACACCCTTAGTGAGAATAACAACTCGACTGTCCTCAACGGCTGATGCCCCAATGTTGGCAGGGGTCTCTGAGTATGAATTGCCTGAGGACCCAAAATGGGAATTTCCAAGAGACAAGTTAGTATTTCTACTGAAAAGATATATACGAAACAAGCTTGTCTTTCCACAGTTGTCTTTTTGCACAAAGGCTTTACATTATATACCTATTCATACGTATATCTATGGGTATATACATATAATATATTCTTTTGGAAGATACTCATTAAGCACCTATTGTATATAGGATTTTGTGCTACTTATACTCTTGCATTAACAAGTTCAGGTTTCCAGATACCATAGATTGACAATTTTCATAACAGATCATGGGTCTGTTGATTACGAATCTTGCAGACACACTATAGCCAAGATTATAAATCAAGTACAGACCGAGATGGAGTGGTAAGATCAGAAGACGGATTGGGAAATTTAACGAATCTCTCTTTTAAGTATTTCATGGGTGTTAGAGTTTGACTAATGTTAGAAATATAAGAAGCAAAGATACTGACCCTGTTTCTGGGCTGAATGAACTATTTCCTGGTTGAAATGAAATGAAATTCCTGGTTTTGGGAGGTGAACAAATTCTTCCCAAACAACATGTAGTAAGTAGATAGTTATTTCACTAGCTCTTACCTAGAAATCCTTGAAGAGCTGATTTGTCTCCCAACAGTAATATATAGTTATACATGTATAGCCAATCTTCCACATTTACATACTTAACTTTCACCACATGATTTTATTAGTAACCTCATTTTCACTTTTGTAATGTCAGCTGCACAAATTCGGGGTTGTACACAGTAGAGCAAAAATTGAGAGGCATGTTTATATGCACAAAAAGGGGGAAAAGTATTTATAAAAATGTTCATGAATCTGCTCCAGAAAGTGCTAAAGTAACATCTGAAGTCCACAATGAGGGAATAGAAAAATTGGGAAAGGGGCTACATTTGTGGGTAAATGAGCTGGTGGTCATCCTTGTCCTCTGATTGGTGGAGGCGCTCACCTCCCCTGCTTCCCTTGCTGCTGGACCCAAGCAGCTAGACCTAAGTTCTAAGCTGGGAGATCCAAACTAAGGCATGTGCTTTTCATGGGGAACAGAGCTAAAAGGGAGGGTTTCTCTGACATTACTGTCCTTGTACCTTCTCCTGTCTCAGTTGCCTCTCATCTCCTGCATTTTATGGGTTATTTCATGGTTACCGTGTTAGGAAAAGCGCATATTTTCTGAATTAATGTTTTGTTATAAAGAATTGTATGCAGTAAATTGTTTTTAGCAATCTCTAGCAAAAAATGACAGTTTTTGGTGGTCATGGTAACCTAACCCCCTATTTCTCATAGATTCACTGTATCAACATTCACATTGTTGACTTTCTTGCCATTTTCTAGGATTGTTACCCCTACAAAAGTTGAGGATTGACTTTACACATACATATGCATATATAACCATGTATATGTATATATGCATATAATGTTATTTTTATTGAGAGCAACCTATAGAAAACATATGTCATTTAGCAACTATAACATTAGAAATATGGGCTAAAACAGGCAGTTCTAAGTTATTCATTTAAAAGGTGAAGGAAATCACTATTCTCTTATTATGGACTGTATTTCCCTTAAATATGCCTAGATAGTGCGCTATAATGAAAAAAATTCTGAAAGACTCAGGCATATCTTGGTTCTAGTCCTAATCATGCCACTGACTACCTGTGTGACCTTGCTCCAGGAATTAAACCTCCATTTGTCTTTTTCTGTTTGGTGTCTGAGGTCCCTTCCAGCTTAAAAGTTCCACGGATGATATGATATATAACAATATAATTGCTGAGTTAAACACTGGTTCACTAGACTGTCGTAACTGTCACCTATATCATCAATAGTGGGGGTTCAAATCCCTGACTTGGTTTGCCTTTACAGAAGGGTTACACTGAATGTGGAAAATCTGAGTACTGGAGATTTAAAAACAATTCAGTGAAAATGTAGGTGGAACTGATTTCTAATGAAAGAATGCTACTTAGAGACCGTTTATTAGATTGGGGGCCTACACTCGCACAATGAGGGGATTGTTATGCTTACAGCCACAGTGCAATAGGGCATAAATTAGCCATTTTTCCAATGCAAATGTTTATTTTCTGCCAAGATGTTAAATTCAATTTTAATTCTGGAGAGAAAGCAGAATGACCTCAGCATAGCATATACTGCCTTTCAGTCTCTTTGTTGACCCTTTTCAAACCGTTGTATACTTAACTTGAAGACTGCTTACTATTGGTAGCTAGATTCCTTACCACTCTATGCTCAGCTTACAAAACCATATTCCTTGGTATTCCAAAGGCTTTTTCCATTAGGGAATATCTATTTCTGTTGTTTTTCCGGTAAGGCCTAAGGACAATATAAAACTATCTGCATGGAGTACAGAAAGCTTCCAAACCTGGAAACTTAAGATGCTTGTTGGTCCCAATTTGGAGTGTCTTAGTTATTATACTGAAGTCTAATGCTTTTTTGAATTGTTGTGTCAAAACAAAATTACCTCCTCCCCTCTCCCCCATCCCTTATTTTTATTTTTTCTCCCCAGCTGCAGTTACAGACAGACATAGTTGAAATTTGTTTAAGATCTGCATTTTAAACGAGCTGGCAAGTGCAGTTTGAGATGCACATGCCCACAAAGCTTCTAGTCTCTGTGTTTGAATGATCATAATTTAAAGCAACCTTGATTTGCTGGGGGCTTAAAACTGAAAAAAAAATGTCGATAGCTTGCCTTTTTCTAGGACATTCTCAAAATGGTAAAACTGAGCTGGTTCAGGATGTGAAAGTCCTTAATCAGACTTGACCAGCTCACTAACAAGGATACCCTGAGAACTCGAATCCTCAATTTAATAGCCTTGCCCACAGTAATTGACATTTACTTACGTCACTAAGAAAATAGTAAACCTAGTGTGTACCCTATGTCTCATTAGTTCCATATTATAAATGCTCTGTGCTCTAGCAAGCTGTTGAAAGATTTTTATATTTAGTTCTGGAATTTCACTAGCTCTATCCCTTCACCAGATGCCATGTGCTAATCCTCTATTTACACATTTAGGCTGACGCTGGGCAAACCCCTTGGGGAAGGTTGCTTTGGGCAAGTCGTAATGGCAGAAGCAGTGGGAATCGACAAAGACAAGCCTAAGGAAGCGGTTACTGTGGCAGTGAAGATGTTGAAAGGTGAGTTGAGGGAAGGGGGTTAACCTTGGGCAGGGGGCGGAGGGGGGAGGAGAGAGGGGTAAAGCAAGCTCTATCAAGAACCTTTCTTTTGTAGCATCTGAACTCTATCATAGTAGGAGGTCAGAGAGCACATAGCTGACCTAGAGGTTGAGAAGTTTTCAGTATAAATCAGTGTCTCTGACAGCCTATTTATCTTGAGAAGTGTGTATTTACAAGTAAAGCATGGCCTTGTTAGAGTTTGGTGGCTTTTTACCTCAGCCATTGCAGAATATCCAAGTGACAATAGTTCTTTATTTTGCTTCATAGTTATTTTTATGAATTTAGCACTAAATTGAAACGTTGTTAGAGCAGTTGGTCTAAGGGGTCCACAGATTCAGCATATTCAAAAAACTTTTAAGCCTCAGTCTTAAAGAGGCTGTTAGGATGCAGAGTTGGGAAAGATACACATTGGATCAACTAGGTGTAAGTTTTGTTTTGCTTTAGAAACAAAGAGAAATGAAGCTGGCTGGGGAAATCACTTAAAAACTCAGAAATGAACTTAAATGAACACCAGTGCTAGTAGTATAGATCCTTCTGGGACATTTAAACAATTACCCAAAAATGTAAATGCTGAGCGGCTTAATGGGAGTTTGAACATTTCTGCATTAACCTTCCAACCCTACTTTAGGCTTTCATCTGCAGCACTCGACTGTCACCCATTAAGTTAACTCCTGGCTCCCCTTGTACTCTGTTGGAACAGAAATTAGAGGAAAGTGCCCTTGATTACTCCAACCATTCGCCTCCTTTGCTTCTACTCAGATGCTGCTGAATGGAGCAGGAGGAAATGAGGAAGCTATGCTTGCTGGGTCTCACTCTTTACTTGTGTGATCCAATCTCAGCTGGGTCTTGTAGCAAGACAACCCTTCTGTACCTCTCTAAGACAAACCTCTAAAGATAATCTTTCTATACCTCATCTATTCTGTTCACCACAGTGGTTGTCCCAAACCTTCTTTTCTCCCCTCAAGCCTACCATAGCATCCTCTCAGCTAGAGGCTTTCTGGCCTCATATTTCACTTAAAAAATGGAGGTCATCCCCAGAGAACACCTTCTTCCTTCTATCTCACATGTCTGACATCCTCCCCCCACTATGTCTTCCTATAGATTCCTTCCCTGATAACACCCACATTCTTCTTTTAATCTTCATTCTCTTTTTATCTACTACCTTCCCTGTTGCCTACAACACACTCATATCTCTTCTGTCCTTAAAAATATCCCCAATTCCTCCTTCTATCTACACTAGCTGGTGCCTTATATCTCTCCTTCCCTTCTCAACTAAACTTCTCAAAAAAAAGTTACTGATACTGTATACCTCCACTTCCTTTCCTCATTCTCTTCTAAACCTTCTTTATTCTGGATTCTAATCTCATCATTCAAATGGGAAGGGTTTTTAGCATAGTTATCAATGATGCCTTAATTGCTAAATGTAATGACCTTTCCTCATCTTTATCCTATATGACTTTTCTGCAGTATTTGACACTTTTGGTCACCTCTTCCTAAATATTCTCTTTTCTCTAGGTTTTCATCTCTTGGTTTTCCTCCTACCTCTTTATCGTTTTATGGATCTTCATCCATGTCATGCCCACTAACTGTGGGTATCCCCCAAGGCTCTGTCCTGGTTCTCTTCTCTTTTCTTTATAGTCTCTCATTTGGTGATCTTGCCAACTCCCATGGGTTCAGTTAACATCTCCATGTAGACAACTCCCAGAGTCCTTATCTCCCCTTTGAGATCTCTATTTGACATTTCAAAGTGAACCCCCAAAGAAAGACTACATCTTACATGGCTGTGACTCTATTTACACTAGGAAATTCTCAGTTTCCTGTCTATAGGTATGCTTTAGTTTACATGTAAGAAGGTAAAAAGTGAAAGTTAGTACCCTCTCTGAAGCTTGTAGTCTTAGAAAGTTTCCTGGAGGACAGAAAGGTTATGTCCCAAGACCACAGAACCTGGTGTTGCTAGTTCTCTATCCATTATGTAATGCTGGCTCCCATTATATGTGTGTGTGTGTGTGTGTGTGTGTGTGTGTGTGTGTGTAATGTAGTGTGTATTTGTGTGTACATATGTGTAATTTATGTGTACATTTATATATACATATACATACATATGTTTGTATATGTATATATAAAATTAGACTAATAGATGAACAATCTATAAGTTACTAAAGGATATGTTTTTGTAGTGTATTTATCTTTGAAGTTGATGCAAGGGAAAAAGAAAAATGTCCTTCGGTTCCGCTAGAATGCTCAGTTGGTTAGATCAAGGGCAATGTTAGTATGACTCCTCTCCCACGCATATGTATAGTCTTTTAAATAATGGTGTTGTGTCTCACTCATTCCTAAGCTACAGAGTCCCTAATGCAGGATTACTAAGGATCAACCTGACTGCTATCACCTGACAACAATCTTTGGCAATGCTGCAGCCCAGTAACCATTTGTGCTAATATATCTGCAGAGACCAAATGTCATGCCTGGTTTTTGCTTCACTCTTCATCCCTCTGCAACTGCCATGAGTTTAGTTGCCGTGGAAGAGATTGGAAGGAAGCAAGCCCTTCCCCCCCGCCCCCAACACCTAGAAAGATACCAGTCCAAGAGTCTGTTTGGCTTGCTTTGCCCTAGAACTCCAAAGGAGATTACATCCCCTTAAAAGCCATGATGCTGTATGGAGAAAGGAATCCTCAGTTCCCTGTCTGTAGACCAGACATGCCTCACTTTACATGATAGAAAGTAAAATGTTTTATGTAAATCAAATTATATTTCAAGCATATTAAGGAATTTTGCCATTTAAAGGAATCCTTTACATGAAACCCTTTCATGAAACCAATTATTTTCTTTGTAAAACCCAGGTTTTATATGTTGGATTGGCTTAAAACAATGTATGCCTGTAATGCTTTCAGCACTAATAATGTCTTACACTTGCTAGGACCTGACTATGAAGCTTTTTATTTAAGACAAACCTTTCCAATTTAAAGTTCTAAGAAGCTTTATTGTGTTTTGAAGAATGTTCTGTTCCTACTTAGATTCTTTCTATCCTGGATGTAAAGTGTCTTTTAAAGTAAATTTTTATGAATACTTTTTGTTTTTAAATCCCTTTTTTCTCTGTATATCTTCTCCTACCCCTCCCAGATGATGCTACAGAGAAAGATCTTTCTGACTTAGTATCAGAGATGGAGATGATGAAGATGATAGGGAAACACAAAAATATCATAAATCTTCTTGGAGCCTGTACCCAGGATGGTGAGTTTTACACACACACACACACACACACACACACACACACACACACACACACACACACACACACACACACACCATTCTTGACTAAGCCATGTTTTTGTCTTGACACTGCTGTGCTTATCAGATTTTAAACAAATGGTTATGCTGTATTATGATTTAAAATGCACTCAATATTTGTAATATAGTTCTTAAGATTGATTCAGTATCATAAGAAAATTGTTTCATAGCCTTGACACAAAAGGGAACTCTGGAACATTTGAAATTCTTTGACACCCTATGAAAAGAGTGGGTTGTGGTATAGTTTTATTTTAGGCAGTAAGATTATATGATGCTGCCAGTACACAGGAGTCTACATTTTAAAAGATAGTTTCCATATTTAAATATGCAATTTCCAAATAACAAGGGATAGACTTCAAGGTATGGTACTGTATTTTGGTTGAGAAAATTTTTGGAGACTATATAAAAACTGGAATGGATGTCTTTGCTAATCATATAGTTTCCTGAATTAGATCAGGGAGGGAAAAGAAGAATAAAAGAATATATAATGTTCTTTCCTGAGTGAAATTTGAAAGCCTCTTACCTATTGAAAAGTCTTTTGGGGCACCATGACTAAAAACTATTTGCTTAACATTAGCAATGGGTTTCTCTTATATTGCAGGTCCACTGTATGTGATAGTTGAGTATGCTTCTAAAGGAAACCTACGAGAATACCTCCGAGCCCGGAGACCCCCTGGAATGGAATATTCATTTGACATTAACCGGGTACCAGAAGAACAGATGACTTTCAAAGACTTGGTATCCTGTACATACCAACTAGCAAGAGGCATGGAATACTTAGCATCACAAAAAGTAGGTTATTTGCTTTTAAAGTACTTGGTGAAACCAGTCTAAAATCTCTTTGAAGAAAACAGGCTAATTGAAAGACCATATTTTCTGTATCAGTTTCTTTCTTGTCTTTTACTACTTGGAAGACTTTTCACTGCATTACTCATATTAGCATATATTAATGAAAGTGTTAAGAACAAATGTTGCCTTGCAAAGGTAAAGTACCACCATAGTGTCATAAGTAGGGGTAACTAAAGTTTGTTGGAAATAAAGTTAGCTTAAAGAGAAGGAATTTTAATTGAGTCCATCACTGTGCTGTTTTTATAAAATGTGGGGAGATTGCTGTTGTTTAAATGTATTTCCTTGTTTTGCTTCTATGTAGCTTGCTGTTAGAGGTAACCAGGCATAGAGCATAGAGTTCCAGGCTCTCTCACAGAAAGATGTTGGTTCCGATACTGCCTCTGATACTACCAGCTGTTTGGCCCTGGCCAAATCGTTTAACCTCTCTGAGTTTCAAACAACTTCCTTGGACTTATCTCCAAAGTTTACAATCTCATCTTTGGTGGAGGAAGTTCCCTGTGCTGAAGAAACCTCAATTCTTTTGAGTATTTGAGAATTTTTTTATTATATACTTTTTTTCAGCACAGACTTTGAGTATTAGGTTTGCGGTTTTATGGACCTTGGAGGACAACTGAGAGTTTTAGTGGTACTAAATATTCTAAAAACTTACTTGTATCTCTGAGTATAACTCTAGTTCAAGGGGAAAAAACCTCATTAAGTATCATTATTCGTATTACCATTCGTAATAGTGAACTGAAATTGCATGACCCTATAAAGTTTGATGTTGCCTGAGTCTTACTTATATAAAATTATAGTCATGCTTGCTGCTGTGAAATTACGAGCATTTTAAGTCATTCCCAATCCATTTGGAGAGGCAACTCCTAATATATTCTATCAGGTTTGGCCAAATTGTCTGTAGAAACGCATGCACCCTTCTAGGTCACCTTAGTTTTCTCAACGCAGGGGGAGGGAAAGGGGTGAATTAGCTGCCTGTGCATTGTCAGAGATTGTCAGAACTTAGTAGAAATATGCTTAGTCTTGAGAGAGCTTTAGTAATTTTCATTCAAAGGTACAGTTATAAGATTATAGGTGGATATCTCCATTCACTCTGTCTAGTAATCTAGGTTTGCATATAGCAAGTACTTATGAGATACTTGTTTAATGAATTAATATATGGCTCAGTTCATGACTAGATGACATCTTTCCTTGGTGCTCAGCAGAGGGAAGAAATGGGGGAGGTGGGGCCACGTAGGAAACTTTGGGGTGAGTTGTCACTGGCGTCTCTCCTGCGTTAAAATGAGAAAAGAGAACTTTTGCATTTACATTGCTGCTAATTATGCTTCAAAGCATGAGGTCCCTGCCATCTGCCAAGTTTGAGCTATCCATATGATCCTCTGTCTCCCAAATATTCCCCTATTTCTCTCTTCATCTTGTGAAGTATGTATATTCTTGGGGATGAACACAGTCATACCAGTTTTACAAAAGAAGAGACTGAAAAAGAAGGTACAAAGTAATGTTATACTAGCACATAACTGGAAACTATTTAGGGACTATGGCTCTAAAGATAAGCTCTCCAGGGACAGGATTGGAAATAAGTGACTGCAAGAGATTGTAATGATTACTTTCAGTGATAACTGTTGTGCTAGAATGGAAAGAAAGAATTCTGGATCTTTTGGAGAGACGGGAGTACAGGTATTTCAAGGGTATGATGACTTCAGGGGATTGTTTTGGTGCAAATTGGACTCAAAGATTAAACTGAGAATGAACTGGGACTCCTGTCAGCCACAGTATGCATCATTTTAAGGTTCTAGAAAGGAAATAAAAGTATACAAAGTAGTTGTGCAGTGTGATTGTTGGCTGGTTTTGAGCAAAAAAATAAATATCTGAGTCTTAGATCTGTTTGCCAAAACCATGCTGTTTTTAGGCCGGTTTCACAAAATGGTTGGGTTTCTTTTTGATGAAATCCTAAGCATCCTTCGTATATAGCTGTATATAGCTTCCCAGTTGACCCTTGAAGGTTTATAGTATGCTCTTTGCCCTTTGCACCCCATTGGCTTTTGCTCAGTACAGAAGAGAAAACAAAAATGACCCAACTCCTCCAGTTAACTATTTGTGGTTGAGAGCTTTGACTTTCTCAGGGGAATAACAAAAATCTTTAGGAAGGGAACGGATTTTGTTTTAGATTTTTAGTATCAGACTTATATTCTGTGAGCCTAAGGAACAATCACTCCACTTGTGTGTTTGAGAGAAGGGGTATATTAAATGGCAGAGCCTGCAAAGAAGCCCAAAAAACCCCTGTTTAGTGGTTAGTCAGTGTTAAGCAAGACACTAGGTTCTTCTGCATGGCCTTCTTTCCAGATGCAAACAAATGTCCCATCTCTAGAGAGATACACAGCTGTGAAAGTTTGGTCCAAGGCACGGAGATTCATTTTACAGAAGCATCGAAACCTAATAATAATTAACCAATTTTAACCCAAGCTGAGAGCATACTGAAAGGGTTCTCAAGAATGTCTCAGAGTTCTAGCTCCCAGTCTAGCTAGAAATGGATGTCATTAGTTATTTTTTCAGTTTTCCTACTTTCTGGTCTAAGCCTACATCAAGACTGCTAGAAGTATGTGAAAATGAAGAATACTTAAGACGGTAAAAATATTAAAATTGGACTGTTTAGTGGAATGGCCCATGGAAAAGTAGCCTTACTTGCGTGGAATGAATTAGGGATTCTTTTGAGATAGCTGTCCTATAACCTATGGCAAATAATAGTTTTATTTAATTAATCAACCACCCAACAAACAAGCATTTATTAAGTACCTAATGTGTTCCAGGCACTCTACTAGGTGCTTAGAATTCAAATACCAAGAAGGAACCAATCACTCCTGTCAAGAAAATTTCATTAGATAAGGGGAAAATAGTGATAATTTGCACATGCATGTATCTATGTGTATGTGTGTGTGTGTGTGTGTGTGTATATATATATATACATATATATATATACATAGTGTGTACATGTGCATATATGTAAGTATACACAGAATAAATAAAAAGAGAATGTGTACATATAAATTCAAAGCAGTTAAATAAAAGATACTTTGGGGAGCTTACCAACAATTGTGGCAACCAAGAAAGACTTCATATAGAAGGTGGTTTGTAATAATGTTTAACATTTGTAATAATGTTTAACAATATCAGGATAAAACTTTAGATAACTATTTTTATTTCCAGTCATTACTATAAGACAATGCATTAGGTTTGGGTATCAATAATTTGCCAAAACATTTATAAAATCATAAAATATCTATTCTATCCACTTTGAAGCAGGAAAAATAACAATAATAACAAAATGACTTTGAAAAAGCTATATAATCAACCTTCTGAGTGGTGGAGGGGAAAGAGATTTATTGGAAAATGAAGATAGTATAAAAACCAAACATACCAATAATTTTTTTTAAAAAGAAAAAAAATCCATTAAATCAGTTATAGAAAACTAAGAAGAAAAGATAAGAGAAACTCCATTCAAAATAACAATAGAATGCATGGAATATCTGGGAGTTGATCTGCTAAGACACATAAAAGGTTTATACAAAACTGCAAGCTTCTCTTCATAGAAATAAAGGAAGACTTAAGTAATTGGAAAGCTATTCACTGCTCATGGTTAGGCTGTGTCAAAGTAATGAAGATGATAATAACATGAGAATGAATTTGTAGGTTTAATATTATTAGATCAACTTTTAAAGTCAATAATTTCTAGAATTAAACAAAATAATAGCTATTCATTTGGAAGAATTCTTTAGAATCTCAATGGAAATAATGAAAAAAAACATGAATGAAGGGGGATTGAATTACCAGACTTCAAAGTATCATATAAAACGACAGTAATCAAAAGTATTTTGTACTGGTTGCGAAACAGTATAGTAGACTAGGGAAACAAATTCAATAAGTAATGGAAGCAATTGAAAATGGTAGTCTAGTACATAATAAATGTAAGAATATAAATTATTATAGAAAAATAGATAAATATTATAGAAAAATTATGGAAATTAATTAAGTATAATATTATTAAAAATAAATTAAATAATATTATAGAAAAATAGATAAGAGCTGCTGAGGAAACTGGAAAGTAGGTTGATATAAATTAGACAATGATTTTAATAGAAGCTACCTTTTACATAGCACTTTAAGGTTTGCAAGTCATTTTACGTATTATCTCATTTGACCCTTATAACAACTCCATGAGATAGGTGGTATTATTATCCCTGTTTTTTACAGATGAGAAAATGGAAGCCAAGAAAGGTTAAGTAACTTGTTCAAAGTCATATACCTCATAAGTGTCTGAGGGGGAATTTGAACTCAGTTCCAATACACTAACCCCTGCACTACCTAGCTTCCTATTTAGATGGTCATCTTATACTGCAGTAAGATCAAAATAAATACGTGGCTTTTATATAGGTCATATTTTTTAAAATCGAGACTAAGGGGAGGTACCTTTTACAACTATAGCTAATTAAGCAAATAAAGGACATAGGATATCATAAAACATGAAATTGATAAAAAAAAATTAAAGAAGTTGGGACAATCTAGGCAAAATGTTTACTATATCAGATATATTTCCTTAATTATATTTCTTCTTTGGTGAGAGAGTTTCTCTACATTCTTCCTCCTCCCTGCCCCCAATTATGTTGTAATGATAGAAAGCCTCAATAAAACGCTGAAAAAATAAATCAGGTAATGATAACTTATCTTTGACTGGAAAGAAAATAACTTCCCATTTTCTGTGATGTCAAACATGACTTCCTTTCTCACGGGTGTGAAGTAGGTTTCTTCAAATGATTTCTCTTTGTATCTTTTCAGTGCATTCACCGAGACTTAGCAGCCAGAAATGTTTTGGTGACAGAAAACAATGTAATGAAAATAGCAGATTTTGGCTTGGCCAGAGATATCAACAACATAGATTACTATAAGAAGACCACAAATGTAAGTCGATGGCAACTATGATTCAAGGGACAGCATCTTTTTAGATAATCGATTATATAATTTAAAAACTGGAATGTGGTTTCTTTCTTCAAGGGTGGTACATTGACTGTGTAGTCAGAGGACCTCGGTTCTAATCCTGTGCTTTCTTAGGCAAGTCACAACTTCCATAGGCCTTAGGGTCCTCATGCACAAAACAACAAAGTTGGACCAAATGGTCTCTGACATCTGTTCTGACTCTAGCTTGACTTAATTTTCTGATCACAGTCCCTCTTTCTTCAGATTCGTTGCATCTGACCATGCCCACCCTTCACTAGGGACAGGAAATCAAGAATAAATTCAACTGTTACATAAGTTTTGAGGATAAATTCGGCACCATATTGTCACTTACATCCTTCATTCTGGATCCCACCGTGGGTGGATACTGGAGTAGTATGTCATAATACTAGACCAACACAGATATCCTTTGAACACCACACACAGTGATCCCAACGCAAAGGAAGAGATTTAGGGTCTAAGGATTATTCCACCTTTCTTATCCTCAACCAATCTCCTGAGTACTCATTCCATTAATTTCTTACCACATACTGTCTCATCACCAAGTTTAGGCCTATTTGGTCAAAGCCTTCATTCCCCTTACCTGGTTGCCTTAAATTTCCTAGGGCAACGGGCAGTACAGTCAGCTGCTACTTAGGTCAGGGGTTTCCCATGGCACTAGTGCTTTCCAAAGGGACTCTCTGGTGGGGTACTCTCTCCTGCTCTTCCTTTCATCTTTACCTACTTCCCCCCTCTACATTGTCTCTTGCTGTCCTTCCTACATTTTTTTTTGTTGCTATTTTGGAGGGCAATTGGGGTTAAGTGGCTTGCCCAAGGTCACACGGCTAGGTTTTGTGGCAAGTGTCTGAGGCCAGATTTGAACTCAAGTCCTCCTGACTCCAGGGCCGGTGCTCTATTCACTGCACCATCTAGCCGCCCTTTTCCTACATTTTTTTAAAAAAGGGAATAATGGTTGAAGATTAAAATTGGAGATAGTTACTTCATGTTAGAAGCTGCTAATGAGGTAGCCATGACCTAGAGCAGAGGTATCAAACCATGGCCCCCCAAATTCTCCAGTGCTGCTCAACCAGATTATAATTGGTAAATGTTTAACAAAATAAGTAAAAATGCAATTCAACATAAGTAATGCTAATTTGTGGTTTTCAAAGTCATAGTGATCTGTTTCTATTTGGGTTTGACATGAGGAACCTGGCCTTGAAACCTGAAAGATCTGGGTTCAAATCCTACTTCTGACCCATACTATGTAACCTTGGGCAAGTCACTTAGCAGCTCTCAAATACTGGTTGTATAGACAGTGTTACCTTGGATTGGTTGAAGGAGCTTCCTGAAACAGAACTTTACTGTCTCAATGAAATCTCAGAACTAGTCCCATTACCTAAATAAATGATAAGCATTTTATTATAGTTGCTCTTTCCATGTGAGCTCTTTTAAAGAAGCGGCATGGTATATTGGGGGCAGCGAGGTATCACATAGACAGAGTGTCAGGCAAGAAGTCAAGAAGACCTGAGTTCAGATCTGACCTCAGACACTTACTAGCTCTGTGACCCTGGGCAAGTCACTTAACCCTATTTGCCTCAGTTTTCTAATCTGTCAAAAGAACTGGAGAAAGAAATGGCAAACTACTCTAGTATCTTTGCCAAGAAATGAGGTCACAAAGATTAAGGACATAAAATTTTCTGTGTTCATTTTTGCTTTTCAGTTATAAGAATAAGGGAAGGTAAGACATGAACACAATGACTCTCCTTGTTTGAACTGAGAAATAAGTCTTTTTTAAGAGGTTATCTGTCTATGACTAAAAAAAGTACTGAAACATTTAACAAGCCCAGATCTGCATCGCAGTCCTTACCGCATCATCAAAATGTATTTTTTAAAAACCAAATTGGATGTGTCTAGGTTCATACAGCTTAAGGTAAACTCCTTTTTTTTTCTTTAATGTAACTTCTTATTTTTTTTCCTCCGCTATCTATAGGGACGACTCCCCGTCAAATGGATGGCTCCCGAGGCTCTTTTTGATAGGGTGTACACACATCAGAGTGACGTGTACGTAAGGCCACCTTTCCTTCTGCATCTTCTTTGGGTTGAGGTTTGAGAATATTGAACGTTCTTCTTTCCTCATCTTTTAAGTGCTTGCTGCATTTCATACATTAATAGAAAGTGCGAGAGGAGTCAGCCTTAGAAAGTAAGGATTTTATGGTAGACTGGTAACCAGTGCTGTGTTAATAATCTGCCTGGCTTCAAAGCACATGAAAGGTGGAAAATGCTAACCTCCTTCTGTCAGTACGGAAGTTTCCCCCCTTGAACTTATTTACGGATATGCGGCGACAAAGCACCTATCTAATTTGCCAGACTCTTGGCATATACTTAACTTCCTTAAAAAAATAATCCTGAAACTTTTCCCATTCCACTTCAGTTTTCTTTAATTAATCTTTTTCTGCCTTGTTAAAAACAAGGCAGATTTATGTGAGGTGGAGTTAGTTTATATGGCTTCCAAAAGCCCTGCCTGCTATATTTATTCTGTGAAAGGTTTCCTGGTATATAATTGTAGCATTTCTGATAAAATGCCATTAGAGGATTGCAATGAAGATTCTGTGGCAAAGTCAGCATTCTACTAAGAGGGGTGTGTGTGTGTGTGTGTGTGTGTGTGTGTGTGTAGACTCAGCACTCACATGATTTATAGAATTCAGATTTGGAAATTTGGAAAATATTCCTGGCTTTCTGTTAAAATCAACTCTGCCATTTCTTCTTCTGTAATGTAATCAGCCAGCTTTACTTCTCCATACTAAAATGCCAGCATAAATGACCAGGATTTCACAGCTGTAATTAGCTCAGCCATTCCAATCACAAATTCTTCTTTTTTTTTTCTGAATCATCTTGGAAATTCAGGCTTTTCTGCTTCATTTACCATAGCAGTGGCGGCTGTGCTGATCTAGGCCTAGAAAGCCCAAATGGTAACCTTCGAGACTCCCAATATGAACACGGGCATTTTCCCTTATAATACCTTTAAAACTTTATTTTTCTTTTGTGAAACTCTCCTGACATGTTGGGTCGTCCTCTGAGTAAGCAGGCTGGAGGCGCTGAGTTCTTAACTTCTAATCCAGGCTCTATGCTAACTCCCTCTGTGACCTTTGCAAGTCACGTAACCTCTGTGCCTCAGATTCTCCACCTGTCAAATGGGGATAATGTTAACTCGCAGGGCTCTCTGTAAGAATTAGTTAGCTGGCCCCATTCTGTCATCTGCCTATACTGGTACAGAACTACCCTTGTGGTCAGTCATGTGGGGAGATTGAAGAATTAGGCTGAACATTGAAAAAGGGCTTTGAAGATAAAGAGAGTTTAGCCCCTCAAACTGGTGACTCTATCCACCAAAAAAAATTAACTGGTGGGTATTTTGTTTGTTTAAATTGGTTTGAATACTCAGAGGAAAAGTCTGTTAGAACACCCATGTGTCATCATTCAGTGTCTGTATAAATATTGGGCCATGCTCATTGTAGAAGTAAAAGAGTGTGTAAAGATTAATTGCCAGGAAAGTCTATTCATTTGTTTTTCAAAAGCAAGAAAGAGCTGTGTGTTTATTTATTTTTTTAAAAATGGGCCATGTTTAAGCTTCTTTGGATGTATTATACCAATGTGTTCATGCTTGATTTTCTTCTTTTTCTGCAGCTGGTCATTTGGGGTGTTAATGTGGGAGATCTTCACTTTAGGGGGATCGCCCTACCCAGGAATCCCAGTGGAGGAACTCTTTAAGCTGCTTAAGGAAGGCCATAGGATGGACAAACCAGCCAACTGTACCAATGAGCTGTAAGGACCATTGTATACTCTGGGGGTGGTGCTACGATTTTATCACACTCAAATTGCATGTCCTGATTTATTTAAGTTCCATAAGCCACTTGATTATCTAAACATGCTATAAGAAAGAATAATTGCTGAAGTTTTCTGGGCTCAGTCCCAGAACCAAGATTGATGGTTATCCTGACAACCATTACTTGCTCACAAAAGAAAGAGACATCATCCTTAGGTGTATGGAATAAGACTTGGACCTGTTGTCTTTAAATCATGCTACGAGCTTTGTTTCCTTTCAAAGGACTCCCCCTTTCTAGTATTCTATCTTCTCACTTGCCACCAGTACATTTTTCTGTCATGTTCATCTTTCATCAGAAATAGAGTCAGAATAATATTTCTAAGATGCCTTTGTGTACTAGACAGAAAGTCATGGCTCCTGTCTCCTTGGGTTCCCAAGGTGAACCTTCTTGTTACAAGATTGTGTATGGGCTTGCCCAACTTATGGAGAACAGATCCTTCATAAGCCCAGTGAAGATTCATAGATGCTGATATCACTGGTTAATACGTACAGCCTTTCCTAAAATCTGAGTGGATCAATATCTGATTGACAGTAACTTGACCCAAAGATTAAAATAAGTTATGGATTCCATCTTTAGAGGACAAAACATGATTACAAGGCCATTAGAGGTGGTTTCAATGTATACTTTGCTTAAATACAAAGTAAGTGAATCATTAGTGATATGCGTGCCTTCTGTGCAATGTGATCTCTCTTTGGAAAGAATGAGTCTCCTAAACATAGAGGCATAAAATAAGCAAGGCATAGGATTAACCAAGGATAGACATGATGTTATAATACCCAAGTGATTGCACAAGAGACTATAGTCTCTATTGTGTGCTGTTTCATCAGGATTTCACACAATTAATCTTATGAGTCTTTTTCAATGTATGACAGACTTTTAATGAATAGTTATATTATATAAAGACATTGATTGTATTCTTGTCGTTTTTACTTTCTTTTCGGTATGATAGATATGACCAAAGCCATAATCGCGATAAGGTCCGTGAATCTAGACCTCAAAGAATTAATTAACTGGTGAATGATCAGACTAATAGGAATGACTCTGATTCACAATATCTTTATATAAAGTGACTTCTTAGATATTAATGTGGATACAGATTATCTTCTCAAGATGATGAGGTTAAACCAATTATTCTTAAGAGCAGTGTTCCTATGGAATCCTCTACCCCTTGTGACGTGACTTCACCTAAAAATTGACTACGAAGGAATCAGTTAATAATTTCTACTTGTATCCTTGCAGTCAGACAACAAACGTTTTTTAAGTGCTTGCTACGTATGTATCAAGTATTATGTTAAGTGCTGGCAGTAGTAAATGCTTGATAAATGATTTTTCATTCATTCAAATAAATATATATTTTTAAAAAGATGTACCTTCTTTGATGCAATAAATGTTTTTCTTAAAAAGTTTTGTATAAAATAATTTTTATTCAAATCATATTCAGAATAACCTAAGAGTGAATTATTTTATTAAATAAACAACTGCTAATTTAGCTGTTTGGAGAATACTGATTGAGTTTTCCTAAAATAGGATGCTCTGATGTCGTACATAACTAGCAAAAAGTTAATTTACTGAGGAAATTGAATGTTTTTCAGGTATATGATGATGCGGGATTGTTGGCATGCAGTACCCTCTCAAAGACCAACATTTAAGCAGTTGGTGGAGGACTTGGACCGAATTCTCACTCTTACAACTAATGAGGTAAGTTGCCTCTAACAGGCTCATCATTTATGAATCAAGGAATGAATATAATTCTTTAAATTACAAAACTCCACAGTCTGGTTTTGTAGCAGAGCTTATCATTTTTCCTGCTGGGGTCAGACAGAGTTAAACTATGTGTTTTAATCAAATCATCATTTTTCTTGGAGCTGCCTTACTTGGGTTGTGAGTTATTAAATCAAAAACAAAGCTGCATGCTGAGGGTGGACTTCATCCTGTTTTTAGTGTCACAACATTCACAAAATGGACTTGTTTGTATATATTTTTGTGCTCTTTGGGGTGGGAGAGGGGAAGGGGGAACCAATGTACAGTTTTTGCACGAATTTCGCATGTGGAAGGAGCTGGAGTTAATGTATGAATTGTATTCTGCTTTGTAAACGAAGAGCATACAGCAAATTTCAGGCTAATTTGAATGTTTTTGGTGAAGTAATTATTGTTTTCTGGTGAGCCTCATCATTAGAGTAAAAGACACATAATTCCTCTTTGGGGTAAGAATGAGTAGTTTCTGTAAAAGAAAAACAAAGAACAATAAACCTGCCATTTGCTAAAAAATTTTTTTTAGACCAACCAAAGAAGCATTTTAATGTCCCTCATGGCCTAAATTTACCCCCCAGCAAACCCAACAGTTGTAGACACATCATGGTAGACATGAAAATGAGATGAAGGATGGGAAAGATGACTTAGGTGGTGGTGGTGCTGGTTGTCTAAAGTGTGAAACCTCACGGACAGACAAAAGCCATGGCCTGATCAAAAAGTTTATAAACCTCTTAACTTTCTCTTTGCTCTATAGAGAAACCTATGAATTGAGTTTGAAATGTTTAATAAGAGAATCCTTCATAAACTATTCCAGAACTAAAGTGCTTAATTTAATTAAAGATATAGTCATAAAATTCCTAAAAGGAGGGACTCAACCCCAGCCTTTTAAAAATCACTTTTAAAGTTGGATACCTGATCTTTAAAGAAGGAAAAAAGAGCCTTTCTAGTGTCTGATTTAGAAAATAGTTTGAGAGTGGTTTAAAAAAATAATTAAATGTGGCAGTATTAAATCTCAAAGCAGTCAGTTTATCTTGTGGGTCAGATCATGTCTTGTGGTTGGATAAAGGGAGCAACTACATTTAAATAAGTACAGCTGACCACCACAAGTTGAAAGGGAAGGAATGTCTTAAGGAAAAAAAATGAACTTTATTCTGCTGCCAAGATTGTTGAGTCTAGTATAAGTTCCTTATCCCTAGACTTGGAATCTACAGTTATACTTCCCTTTAATATTGGATCTAAAAAGTTATGGCTGCTTTAGGAAAACAAGAGAAGTGCTAAAAAGATGCTTGAATGAACCAACCACTGTCCTTATTCTTAGTTTATTATTTCTGATTTGCATTCTAAGTACTTCCATTCATTTCAAAAGTCAAATTTAATATTCTAAAATAAAAGGCAGATAGTAATATTAACCAAAGGAATATATAAAAAAATTGAAGTATCTTTCCTTCTGGAAATCATTACCATATGCCAGAGAAAAATGGTTCCATTTAGGACGAAATTTCATTTTTATCATTGTAAGCGAAAAGTTCCCTTTTGATGTGGTGGGTGTGTTTGTTTCCAGTTGTGCGGTTCATGCTGATGTTGTTGGAACTGACACATACACCATTTCAGATGGAGATTTTTCTTCTTGCCAACCATTCTGATGAATTATTGTTGGGTTTTTTTTAAGTGCAAGGTCGCCAACCTTCTGTGCCTAGTTTCCTAATAAAGCTGAGATTGAGGTCCTTTGTACCCATGCTATTGTTCACAAAGTCTGCTTCTTTCCCAGCAGAGTCAAGTGGTACATAAATGTACATGAGACAGCCCCACGACTTACACGGGTGTGGGTAATGCCACCCAAGCATGGTTTGTGGGGATAGAGACTCAGGTTTTGGCTCATTGACTACACTGGTGGTTGTTTTTCACTGAACGAGAGAAGCTACTTGCTCTGTTTTAAGAAAAGAATTGCCATGCAGGCCCAATAGTCACTTTTTCCTTCTTACTTCACTAATCTGTCTGATAGTTTATACAAAGGAATATTTTGTGAGAGAACATTGACCCCTCAAAGTTTAGGAATATAACCTACGCAATACCATATTCTCTTTAATAATTTGTTATGGATCCATCATTTATGAATTTATTTTGATATTTATTTATATTTTCCTCATGTACCATGCCAGAAGGTAATTAATTTCATATTAAGTCTATACTATAGATTAATATGTAATTAATACATTAATACAATGTAATTAATACATTAATATGTATTAAATATACTAACATATGGTATATAGTATTATAATATTTTGATGTAAATATATTATTTATATAAATATACATTATATAAATATATTGTTTATTATATATACTAATATATTATGTACTATATACCAAAAATATCTCCATGTTTCATGATGGTGCCATCTGATTCTGGCCCAGACATCATTCTCCATCACAACTTGAAATTCCCAGTTCATCATTAAGTGCCTTCCTTGCTCTTTTTAGGAATACTTGGACCTGAGTGGACCTCTGGAACAGTATTCACCCAGTTATCCTGACACAAGGAGCTCATGTTCTTCAGGAGATGACTCTGTGTTTTCTCCAGATCCAATGCCTTATGAACCATGCCTTCCCAAGTATCAACACATAAATGGCACTGTTAAAACATGAAAACAAGAATGAGTTCTCACTTCTTCAAAGAGAAGGACACTTGGGAACCTTGAACATGAACCTACCTACAATGAGCAGGGAGAGGTTTTCTCCAGGAATGTGCTGTTTCGGCTTGTATATATGAATAATAAGGAATAAGTAATACTTGGAGAAAAAAATGGTCGGGACACGTGTAAGGATTTATACATTTTGAAGCTCTTAATCTTCACCAGGAAAAAAATGAATGTTTATGGGGAGTAGACAGCACCGGCTAGCACACCACATCAGCTTTCTGGCCTGCTGGAAGCAGCAACTGGAAATTTACTGGCAATGGACTATTTGGACTTAAGGCGAACACAAGTTCTGCCTTCCTTGTTTATTTTGTAATATTTGGAGAAAATATATGTCAGCACACACTTACAGAGCACAAATGCAGTATATAGTGCTGGATGTATGTAAATATATTCAAAGTATGTATAAATATATATATATATTATATATTTACAATGAATTATTTTTTGTATTGATTTAAAAATGGATGTCCCAATGCACCTAGAAAATTAGTCTCTTTTTTTTAACAGCTATTTGATAAATGCTGTTCTACACAGAATTTCTTAATTTTCACCCAACAGAGGTGGAAAAAGACTTTGCTTTCAGGGAAAATGGTATAACATTAATTTATTAACTAATTGGTAATGTACAAAACAATTAATCTTTTATTTTTTTTTTTGTAATTTAAATGGCATTTCTATGCAGGCAGCACAGAGAACTAGTTGACATATTGCTCGGACTTTACTAGCTATCAGATCCTTTGGAAAAAAAAAGAAATATTTACATTATATAACTAATTTGGGGGAATTAAGCTTTGATTTATTTGTGTTTAAACTATAGTGTCAGATGATCATTCTTATCCAACCCAGAATGTCCATATTAAAAGAATCCTTTAATAAGAAGGTATTATATTTTTTGTATCCGTGGTATCTATCATTGGAACCTATGTAACATTTCATTGTCCTTCTCAGGACAAAGAGTACCATCATTCTCTTAAGAAGATGCCTTAATCCATTCCTAGAGAATGGAGCATACTTATAATGATAGCAGAATGTATGTTCTCGGCAGCTGGGCTTCTGCCCCCAAGTTGCACATTAATCTGATTAGCTAATATTCTCTTCAGTGAGTTCTGATAATAGGTTCCAGATTCTTTGGCCTTAAAAGAAACCTTTTAGGATCTTCAAATATTCCAAATGAAAATTAAAATGCAAATTATTCTGCTGATGATTGACAAATACTACCATCTTTTTAAGGGATTGCTTCACCCTGTCTCCAACAGGACCTCACCCAAAGATCAGGCCTAGTACTGATGTCAGAGGAAAGATCACTGTATTAATCATTTTGTATTAAAGTATTGTGTTTTGCTTTCAAAACACCCACTCACTTTGTTATAGCCATGCGGTATGAATGCAGATTACACTGATTTTACGTATTAAGAAATTGGAGAAAGTATTAAAAAAATTGTTAACTTTTGTACTGACAATAAAATGTTTCTACAGATATTAATGTTAACATGAAAAAATAAATGTCACGCAGCATATTTTTTTAATTCTTGTGTCTTACCAAATGGTTTGCTCTCTTTGGTGGTACTGGCCCCAATGTTGATGATGATGGCGGCTGTCCTGGAGAGGCAGAAGGGTAGAGGCAGCTACTAGGGGGTGATCTGTAACGATAAGAAAAGTAATGTTAGAGTAACCCTCCTGGGGCACCAGAGGTTATAGGAGATGAAGATATCCACTGGACAGACTACTTAGAGAAAAGTTGGATGAACATCCTCTAGGTTGGACTTTAAATTGTAGTTCGCAGATAAAAAATTTAAAAGAAGCCCAGAGGCTAGTGCAATTTCCATCAAAAGCCGCTTCATAAAATAAAAAGATGTAGGGGTTTTTTTCGTCCATCAATCAAGATAGTCATGTGATCCTTCATACCTTTTTCATATTCCCTTTTGGGTCTTCCCAGAAACAGAGAGTAAGAAACAAAAACACCTTTTGCTTTTTTCTTAACCTTTTTCTCTGATTTTTTATTAAT
>CM053582.1:507653623-507814640 GCA_028627135.1 Pseudochirops cupreus
GAAGGGAAGGGAAGGGAAGGGAATGGAAGGGAAGGGAAGGGAAGGGAAGGGAAGGGAAGGGAAGGGAAGGGAAGGGAAGTCCTTAACTCCAAGTCAAAAGAACCTGCTAGTTGCAACAAGTCCTTGTAACAATTCTTGCAATAATCTATGGTGATATCAAGGAAGACAGGAGCACCTTTTTCTCATGTTTTTGAATCAATCTCAGATGATTTAACACAGCAGTCAAAATTTCTTTTTAAAAGAAGTTTGTCGTGGAGTAGAAGGCACATTGGACAGAGATCCTAGAATCCTGTGTCCTCATCTGGCTCTGCTGTTATGTAGCTTGTGCTATGTGTTTCCTTAGCTACAGCATAAGAAGGTCGGATTAGATCTTCTAAATCACTTGAAGTTTTAAAATGTTATCAATGTCTGTCTTGAGGAGTCAACTCCATCTTAAATTAGTAATAACGTAATATTATAATAAAATATAACAATATAAATTGATGTTGGAAATCACCACCGGCAGCATGGAGTTTCAAGAATGAGCACACATTTTTCACTAGGAAAATCCAGGTAACTAGGTGACATGGTAGGACAAAGCCTGGGAGCAAAAAGGAATCAGCACTGAAATCATTAAGAACCCATTACATATTACTGGATACAAAGTGACACAAGTCATGGTTCACAGTCTCAAAGGGGGAAAATAACAATGTTTATTAATAACTATAATGCAGTCCACAAATGTGGGATCCAGTTCATCTTACTATGAATCCTTTGATTGAATCTAACAATTGCTATAAAACTGTCTTGTAAAACTTCTATGAGCACAGAATTTCAGAGTACAAATGGATCCCATCATCACCTGATCCATTTCACTGATTTTTTTTTTAAAGATGAGGAAAATGAGCCCTAAAGAGGTTAAATGATTTGTTCTAGGTATGGCACAACAGATACCATGCTGACTCAGAACTCAGGAAGACCTGAGTTTAAGTCCAGTCACCAACATTTACCAGTCGTGTAGTAAGCTTGACAAGTCACCCTGTTTGCCTCAGTTTTCTCATCTGTATAATGGAGATAATAAGAACATCTACCTCTTAGGATTTTTAGGAATTGCAAATGAGATAATAATTGTAAAGAACATGGCACAGTGCCTGGAACACAGTAAAGGACTATGTGTTAGCTATAATATTAATAAATGTTATTGTTATCATTCTTATTATTAATTTTTACCACTAAGTTAGTGGCAGAGACCAGCAACTTAGAACTCAGATTTCCTGACTCTCAGTACACTGTTTTACTAGACTATATAATACATTGGCTATCTTATTAAACTAAAGGAATGGCCTGCCACTTCAGGATATAATTATTTCTAAGAACTTCTAAATTACCATAATTTCTAAAACCTGGAGTCTCACAATAATTTCCTCTTATAAGAAAATGGCTGAAAAAAAGTGATGGTGTCCATTTTAATGAGGCTCAAGTGAGTCTATTAAAAATAATTCTTACAAACTGATCCCTTGTTTTCAACGATGACAGGATGTTTAATTCCAGGGCAGGAGAATGTCACTTAAATTACACAGCTTTTACAGTATATAGTGCTGATGTAAATGCTTTTTTCAAGGAAGAATTTCAATAAAAAGATCTCACCCATTCTGATGGTACATGATAACTGAACAGCAAATCTCAGTATCATAGCAACAAAAACAAAACTTAAGGACCATGGCTGAAAACAGGCTGTCATTTTCACTGGGAAAGGGCCTTGACCCTCTGTGAAGCAGAGAGGTAGCTGAAAAAGCTGTCCCAACATGGGGATGTATTAAATTTGGGCTCTATCCACATGGGCAGAGGGGACCACTGGTAATTGGCCGTTTGAACTTGAATCCTTTTTGTTCCCACTTGCTGAGACACTCAGATGACTGCCTGCCAATTTTGAAAGTCTAGATGAGAATATTTAGCTGACTCAATCCTTATTTTATTAGTGCCTCTCAAAGCAATTACTAGGGTTTTGAGTGAAGATGAGAGTATTTCACACCTCCATCTTTACTGAAAACGTCTTATACTCCAGTGACATTTGGCTTCTACATGTAAAGAAGGTTCAAGGTTTGGAAAATTATTTGAGTTGAGCTTTAATGGATATTCCCAACCAGCATTGTGTCATTATTGGCCCAAGTTTAGCTGGGATATCTCCCAAGTTTGTGACATCATCAGACCTTTCTCTACTTTACTCCACAGACTCACAACTCCCTCTACATTACAGCACAGAATTATGCCACAGAATCACATGCTCTTTTCAACAAGACAGACTGCTGTGGATTAACTCTGAAGTGAACGACCCCCTTATTCAGCAGCCCAAATCAAATACAAACCCTAAAACAAGGAGAAATTTCTCAGCCTATCTTGAAATAGCCGCCAGAATTTTATGAAGAAAGAGGGGGGGAAAAACCCTTTTGAAGATTTTACAAAATAATTTGACCTAAAACTTGGCTATGAAGTTTATACAATGGCTGAAGCGCACAGGGTGATGTTAGCTGGTAACTCCCACGAATAGCCCTGATTTCAATTAACCAAGGACTGGCAGGTTCATGAGAAAGTACAATTTTGAAGAGTTGCTGTCCAGTGAATATTTGGCTCCTGTGACAGAGTTCATTTTAAAAAAATGCTTAGTTATGACAAACCACCTATGAACTTAATTTACGTGCGAAATAAACACTTGATTTTCACACCCAGCATAAGTTGTTAAGACTCCAAAGTGGTATAATTCCCAAATTTTCTAATTATTTCTTTATTAATGTTCCTTCATTCTTCATGCCAAAATAAGCTCTAAGTCATTTGCCTTGGGGTAACCTAATTAAACGCTGGTTGCTCCTCTTTCACTTTGTCAAAATTAAACATGAGTAAGCCAAGATGGGAGGGGGGGAACCTGTGTTTCAAAAATTTGCTCCCTTATCAACACCTAAGTGGTCAAAATCATGCGAAAACATGTGACATTTCACATTATGTCTCAGAGCAGCCAAAAAGAAAAAAAACTAACTAATAAGGACTAACTCTAGTCCTGCCCTACACCTCCTTTTAAAACTAATACAAACCACAGGTAGGACTTCCACATGATGAAACTCAAGTATTCATATGTGTTGGTTGGTATGTGTTGAGGTGGGGGTGGGCGGTCAGAACACACCTGTAGAACATTTTGTATTGATGCATCACCCACTCCGCAAACACAAGCCACATCTGTCTGACCGTACAAACCAACACTATACCCTACAATTTCACTTCGATTCACTAAACAAATGGTAACAGTAGGCTCTCAGGCCTTGACCATTGGAAGGAATCTTCTGGTGCATCTAAAACTGTGACAATGGGGTCAAATGCTTCTTTCGGTTTAGTTTTCCAATTAGTCTCTGATCACAAGGTCCCAGTGTTCTATGAGGTGGGCTTTCTAAATAGCAAGGGGTGTACTTTGGATTATTTACGATGGGATCACTCCATGGTTAGTTAGGTTTAGTAAATATTTATCAATTGCCTACTGCTGAGCATGGCTAAAAAACCAAAATCCTCAATTAAGCATAACCCAACTAGCCAGAACCCAAAAGCAGCCAAACAGTTTTCTTTCTCTGAAGCAAACAGAAGACAAGCTGCCATCTTAATTTTCATATTAAAATAACAACCAAATCCTAAAAAGCGTCCTTGTTATTGATGGAATCCCAATCTCCTATACCTTCTACCTCTGGTAGTTAGAGAAACACTTCTGGGTTATTCAAGATGAACTGATCACTAGACTGTACTTCTCAAGATAGAAATTTGTCATCACATATTTTAGAACCAATCTGATGATCATAATTTTCAACAACAGGTAAAATGAAGTAATTTCTGTTGAATCTTCATTTAGCCTGCAAGGTCTCTTCATCAGAATTATTCCACAAGGATTTTAGTTAATGAGAGGCAGATGGACTAGGAGTCACAAGTACCTGTGTTTGCACCACACCTCTGACACTTAATAGCTATGCAACTATAGGTAAGTTAGTCAACCTCTCTGAGCCTCAGTTTTCTCACATGTAACAGGGATAATGATACCCATAGTCCTTTCCTCACAGGGTGGTTGTGAAGTTCACATGGGATGATGTATATGAAGAGTATTGTAAATTTTAAAATGCAAGATAAATCTCAGTTATTATTATTACCAAAGTTTTGGGGAACCATACTATGGGCTATGGTACCAACATAGAAAAAGCAGTTCTTCATTTCAAACAAATTCCTAGTGTAAGTAGCTGGGGAAGAGAAAGGCAGATACTTAGTAAAGCAGCCTAAGGATTGAATAGCATTGAATGCTTCATCCTTTACAAAGTCTTAGTCAGTCGCATACTAACATCATCTAGAATTCCATACCTCAGTCTTCCAGCCTATTTCTAAGAAGTTTGGAGTCCTCCTACAAGATGAGGCAATTGTGTCCATTCATGGAAAGCAAGGTTAACTATCAGAGTAGACTTTGTGCAGTGAGATGGGCAGTGACCAGGAGTCAAGAGCTCTATGTGTGAGTTGCAGCTCTGCTACTCCTTGGCCAAATCATTCGCCTTCTGGGACAATGGTTTCCTCATCTATAGAATGAAGAAGTTGAACGAAATTTTGTCTAAGATTGCTTCCAATTCTAAATGAGCAATCCCTAGCTGTTCCTTTCTGATTGGTAAGATTACCAATCACGTTCTAAAATAACTTTAGTCCTAGAGCTAGTGAAGGGAATTTCAGTAGCAACCTCATCCATCAGCTGTTACCACGGTATCTTCCCTTTGCTCAAACACAGGTGATATTTCGTTCTGTGGTTTTATTTTTCTTCCCTTACGGTGTACTGTACCCTTTACTTTTGTATTATTCCTGACATCCAGTAACATTTATCTAGCTAATATCAGTTTCTGAACTGTCAGTACCTTTTACTGTACACTCACCTTACACTAGATGACATATGGGAACTAAGAATGGGCCATGTGGCACAAAAAACCTGACTAATCTGGGAATAGGGAACTGTCTAAAAAATCAAAGTATTCTTGCTATATTTGGAAATAGTAAAAACTAATTATCTCTCTTTAAGCCATATATAAAACTAAGTATCCTTTATACTTTTAAGTTAGCCAAACTAGATAAAATAAAAGGTTCCATCTACACTAAAATATTTATGTCAGCACTTTTTTGTGGTAGCCAAGACCTGGAAACAAAATAGATGGCTATTGATTGGAGATGTCTAAACAAATTGTGATATGTGAATGTAATGGAATGCTACTATGCTATAAGAAATAATATAGAGCACCCACTCCGGAGTCAGAAGGACCGGAGTTCAAATCCGACCCCAGACACTTAACACACTTACTAGCTGTGTGACCGTGGACAAGTCACTTTAACCCCAATTGCCTTGCCTTCCCCCCTCTAAAAAAAATAGTTAATAAACATAATAAGCATCAAATACTCTACATTTATCTCTATATGTATTTTGGTATAACAGACTGTCAGAGGAACAGAAACTCCAAGTTCTTAAGATTTTTTTTTTTGGTGCGGTACAATGCTCAAAGCTTAATAGTTAAGGAGATAGCATAAAAAGAATATCAGACTTCAAATGAGAAAACAACAGGGTAGCTTCACTTCTGACATATATTGGTGGTTAACAAATGACTTAATTTTTCTGACTTTCAATTTCCTAATCTGTAAAATGGAAATAATATTTGTACTCACAGGGTTGTTGTGCTGAGCAATGCAGACAAAGTGCTTTCTGACTTAAAAAAAAAAAGCACAGTACTGATGCTATTATAATTAATAGTAAAGTAAAATAGAAACATGAAGAAAAAGAAATAATGAATGTGATCAACACTGAGAAGCATGTAAAGAGTTCTATGAATGGATGCAAAGTAAAATATGAGAACCAAGAAGGATTGCGACAATGTAAATTGAAAGAACAACAACCATAAAAATAACTGAAAATGAATCTTGAAAGATAATAAAGAAAGAGCTTGGCCTCAAAGAAGAGATAAAAGAATGATGTAGAGTTATCCATTCTGATGGTATTGTACTTACCAACCACATCAAGATGGTATGTGTGGTTGATAGATCCATATTCGTTTTCAACTACACACGTATAATTTCCTTTGTCAGATGGAACCACACTCTCCATGATAAGACTCCAGTGCTGGTTTCGTACCTAAAATAATGACGATAAAAGTGATTAAAATTCTTAGTATTGTACATTATACACCAGGAAGGAGAGAAGGAAGGAAGGAAGGAAGGAAGGAAGGAAGGGAGAGAGGGAGGGAGGGAGGAAGGGAGAGAGGGAGGGAGGGAGGAAAGGAGGAAGGGAAGAAGGAAGGGAGGGAGGAAGGAAGGGAGGAAAGAAAGAAGGGAGGGAGGAAAGAAGGAAGGAAGGGAGGGAGGGAGGAAGGAAGGAAAGAAGGAAGGGAGGAAACAAGGAAGGAAGGAAAGAAGGAAGGAGGGAGATACGAAAGATTTTAAATGCTATGTTTACTTTCAAAGCAAGTGTGCAGAAATGTGGCAGCTAAAGGATAATCATTAGCGTGAATAACAAGTGTTCACTAGGAATTGAGATGACTTTAGATTCATTCTATCATTCAATGACTCAGAGCTACAAAAGGGGTAGGCATTTTAACTCATGTAAATGTTTCATGATTAAGCCAAAGGGCATGTGTCTAGGGTGCCAAGAACAGATAACTTGGCAGATTTGTAATGCAGAATGGTAAAAAATGGGCTCATAGGTTATGCACCAGATAAATAAGGTATGATAGAGCCTGACCGTAATAGACATGGACCAAATTGTCTAGACTAATCTTACATTAACGTGATCAATAAATGTGGGTTACTACTGCTATTGTTGTCATTATTAGTCCCTCTCATATATTTCGCACCCAATTTCCATCAAGGTGTAATTTCTAGCCTGGGGGGAGGGGGAGGGAGGTTGCTCATGCATTCCCCCCATTAAGAATACTCATCACTAGATTTCTGCATATCTTTCCAGTCCCATCTCAAAAGCCATCTTCTTCATGATAACTTCTCTATGTCCCCTAAGCCTAAGGGATCTGCTCCTTCTCTAAATTTCTTTAGCACCCTAGGCCCCTCTTATTGGACTTTCTCGTTATGATTTTCACATTATACTTAACTGTGTGAATGCCTATAAATGCCAAGAGGTTTAGGACTGCAAGATCCAGAGAGCAAGGAAAGGACATAGGTACATAGTAGGCATTTAATAAATAACTGCTGAATGAATAAAATAATAAATTGATAACAAAACACTCTGAATCTATTACCCTTATTATGTGGCATTGGTATCTAAATGACAGCTCCCTTCAGGTCTGGATAACTTGGACTTAGGCCCCAGATTATGCTAAACAGTTCTTAGCCTTATTGTAGGACCTCTTCAGGAATTGTCCTCACAGGTCCTAAAATCACCAGCAATTACACTTTAACAAATCATGGTTGACCTTCCTACTAACCATCTCCAACTTCCAATGGTTTCTTTAAGACTCTATAAAGCCCATTTGAGGAGTGAGTTTTACCCTACCTGCTAATGAAATATGATGAATTAAATTCACCAAATATTTTTAGATATGTTATATGCAAGAGACACCTTGAACTGCAAATATGGGAAAACGAAGACCTCAGGTACCATAAGGTTCAAAACCATCTGCTTATATGCTCCCTAAGACATTAAACAGACAAGAAACTTACCTTAAAATAAGTTACAGCGATTTCTATTCAACACTTAAAGTGAAATCCTTGTAACTTACTTTAACTTAAGTTTTTGTCTGTTCAATGTCCATAGGTGGCCTGTAGGAATATAATAAAAATATTCTCAAAGTTAATTGGTAGGTTTAATTATATCCCAATCAATTAGTAAATGTATGCTTCATAAAGCTAGATAAAATAAAAGTAAAATTCATTTAGAATAACAAAAGCTTTAGGTTATCAAAATAAATTCTAAAGAAAGGTAGGAATGAAGTGGAGATAGCATGTTCAGACCTCAAACCCTTTTACAAAGCAGCAGTCACCAAAGGCATTTATTACTGGTTAAAAAAAAATAGAAAAGTGAATCAATGGAACAGAGTAGACAAAAGAGAATCATAAACAATGGAACTCAAAAAATTGAAAATATATATTACTTAGAAAAAAAATCCCCTATTGATAAGAGCTGGACAATCTGGAAAGCAGTTGGAGAGAAATTAGGCTCAGACCAACCTTACCCCATATTCCATAAAAAAATTAAAAACGTATACCTGACCACACCATAAAAAAGTTAAAGAGAAATATACCTTTTATAGTTTGGGGTAAGAGATGAATTCTTAACCAAGGAAGTGACAGTTCATATTTAAAGATAAAAATAAAATTTAAAGCTCTCTCTTTAAGCAGTTGACTGGGAAAAAAAAAAATCTTTGTATCAAGTACCTTTAATAACAGTTCAGTATTCAAGATACATAGACAAGGAACAGAAATATATGATCCAAAAGCTATTCCTTAATAGACAAAAAGTCAAAAGATATAAGCAAATGGTTTTCAAGGAAAGAATTCCATATTTCCAACAACCATAGGAAAGAAAGCTTCAAGTCATTAACAAGAGAAACCAACCCTGAGTTTTTACCTCCCATCCGATTTGCCAGCAAATTGGCAATACAGCCGCACTAATGCATTGCTGGTGGAATTGTGAATTAATACAATTCTAGAAATCAATTTGGAATTACAAAAATTAAGTGTCTAAAATGTTCATAACCTTTGACCCATATTGCTAAGCATATACCCCCCAGGAGGGGGACTGATGAAAGTGAAAGGTTCCACATATACTGGAATATTTATGTCAGCACTTTTTTTGTGGCATCCAAGACCTGGAACAAAGTAGATGTCTATTTATTGGGGAATGTCTAAACAAATTGTGATAAATGAATACAATGGAATATTGCTGTGCTAAAAGAAATAATGAACGTGATCAACAAGAAGCAGGCAACTAGGTGGTGCAGTTGATAGAATGCTAGGCCTGGAGTCAGGAAGACTCATCTTCCTGAGTTCAAATCTGGCCTCAGACACTCACTAGCTGTGTGACCCTGGGCAAGTCACTTAACAAATCCTTTGCCTCATTTCCTCATCTGCAACAAGAGCTGGAGGAAGAAATGGAAAGCCAATCCAGCATCTTTGCCAAGAAAACCCCAATGGGGCCACAAAGAGTCAGATACAACTAAAACAACTCAACAACAACAAGAAAAAACACCCAGAATCACAGGACATCTATGAACTGATGCAAAGTAAAATATGAAGAGCCAAGGAGGACTGCAACAATGTACATGGAAGGAACAACCATAAAAACAATCAGAAATGAATCTTGAAAGATAATAAAGAACAAGAGTGGCTTCAAAGAAGAGATAAAAGAAACTACCCCCTTCCACTCCAGAGGCTGTGGGGGAGAAGAAGATCAGCGATGTTGAATGTTACATTTAAAGTCAAATTTTACTGATGGACTAATAAATTTTGCTAAAAAAAAAAATTCTTCTTTTTAAAAAAATTCTTTGCTGTAAAGAGCAGTTCTCTGGGAAACGGGAAGAGGAGAGATACAGCTCTGAAGGGTTTCAGACACCGGAGCCAGAATTCTCCTGCCTGAAAGGGGTTCCCCCTAACCTCCAGCGTCAACTGCGTGGGGCATAGTTCAGAGATGAAGCCATAGGCGCTACATAACCAAGCCATGAAATCCATCATTTAGCCATGCTGTAAATATTCAGTTCTTTGAGCCCTCGCTCAAATGTCACTCCCCTTAGCCTTAAATCATCCCTAGTGCCCTTCCCTGGACTCCATCCAAACTGTCAATGTCTTTCTCGCACTTAGATCCAAATTTGGCATCATGTATTCCAAATGGAGTTGAACCCAAACTGCTAAGGGAGGGAATATTATTTTCCTCAGCCCGAGACACTGAACCTTGGCATATACAGCTTAGTAGATCATGGCCTTTTTTTAACATCAGAGCATATGGTAAGCTTGCTTGTAGCCTGCTATCCATTATTACATCAAGCTCTCCCTGGGTGTGATTGCATTCCACATGAGTCCCTCCCTCCTAGAAAACACACACACACACACACACACACACACACACACACACACACACACAGCTTATTTCCTAGAGCAGAACTGTGACAATTAATAAGTGAACATTCATAAATTTCTTTTAAGATGATGAGCTAATTTACAAAACCTGGATATTTTTATATTTTGTAGATAATCAATACCACCCCCATGCAATGCCAGGGATGCTTTTCTTGTTTCAGTGACCCAATTTTTGATCCCTTGACCTATCACCAGTATAGAATTTGGTAAGTTATGACATTTCCCAAATGGATCCCTTTGTAAGTCCCAAACAATGATTATTATTCCTGTCAACCAAGTATCACATGGGTCATTCCTTAAGAGCCCCAGAGAATGGAGTTCTTATTAACACGTGAAAAAAGAAAAACAAAGGTATTTTTAAAACAACAACATCTAAAACTGCACTGGCCCAGTTGTGTGAACTCTTTCAACTTGAAAACAAAATATGCGGCCTGAGCAGGTTTTTCTAAATTCTTCTTCTTCCTTTTTTAGGTCTAAATTCCTTATGAAAGATAAGTAAGATACATTTTAAAACACCTCTGCATTTTAAAACATTCTACAGGGAGGGGTTGCTGCTAGGGAAGCCTTCTGGCAGTAACTTCTTTGCTACAGGCCTTCACAACAGGCAGGCAGACTCCAGCAGGCCCAGAATCTACAGGAGTCCCCAACTTGGTCCTCCCCACCCCCTTCCAAGCCTTAGGGCATGTTATCTTTATTCTTTATCAGCCAGAGGAACTGGGCTGAGAAGCACAGGAATTTAAAGAGTGCTCTCGAGAAGCATGTCTGCAACTTTTTCATACTGAAATTGAAAGGAGAAAAAAATTATTTTTTGTCTTCTTAACCAAACATGAATACAAAATTCAACAAACAAACTACACCTTTTCAACTAAAATACAAAACCTAAGACAGAAGCAGGTTTTTCTCTGCTTATTTCCCTATGTCTGCTCCTCCTGGTTATACTAATGGGCTCTCCAGAGAAATATAAGGTATATGCTTGAGCTGAGTCAGTAGGAAGGGACCTGATAGTCACTTAACCAGCTCTGTTAGGAGAGTTAAACTCTGTGATAAATCAATTCACCTCCCTGGGCCTAAGTCTTTTCACCTATAAAGTGAGGAGTTTGGATTCAAAGTCTCTTTTAGCTTTAGATCTCTGATTGTATCTATGATCGCATGAGGGGATGGACTGGATGGTATCTCAGGTTGGATTCCCTCTATACAACTACAGTCCTATGACATAAAAGCACCTGGATGAAAAGTCCATGATTTAGTCAATCTTACAGCTACTTAGTCTACATAACATAAAATATTTTCACGCTTCCAAATATCCAGATGTTTGGCAGTACATGGACAAAAACATTCAGATGACTATCACTTTTCATCTGGAGGTTTTCTAATTATGTTAGAAGTAACTTACTGTGTGTCTTGGGCCTGCTTGCTGCCTCTCTCCTTTCCTCTGACTTTTTGAGTCAGAGGCCAATGTGCTGTTAGCATAAAACTTCAGGATTCTTTAATTTTCTTTCTAACACTCAGAATGGCAGAAACCAAGATATAATTCAACCCCTATCAGCACTAGAGCAAATAAAGTATTATTGAACTGACACTAATCCATAATACTTCATTCATAAATAAGCCATTTTATAGAAGGTTCAAGTTAAAACCCTTACAAATCCTATAGAATAGAAATTACTCCCATTTTAAATGTGTTTAAACAACCTGAACTTATAGTGTATAAAGAGGGCTGGGACAAGGCAGCTTATCAAAATGTAGATGTGGAAACGAATGCAGATTAATGCTTAAACAATACCACTGATAGTAGTGGGTTTGCTTTTTAGCAGGTATATACATAGAGCTTGGCTCTGGAGATCCCTGATGCTCCCTGACAGAAACTCCTCATTCCATTTGGAGAACAACCTTCTCGTTGTTTCAAGAGGGGTTAGGTAACGAACTGTGGATCAGAAAACCATACAATACACCAGCCCTCTCTGTAGGGAGCTACCTTCCTTAGGCTTCAACTCTTTTCTTTTTCAAAAGCCTCTCTGCAGAAAGTATGTGGCATTAACTTCTGAAAACAGGCACAGCCTTACACCTATACAAAATTGTGCCATATTAAACAAATGAGAGGAATTTACTTTTTCTATTCATTGGTTCACAACCTGATTTTTATTTAAGGTTGAGAAACTATCCTAAAATTTTGAACTGAGCTCCCAGTTAATCCTAGGATTAATTGGAATCTAAAGTCATTGGGGGGCGGGGGGGAGAGCAGGAAAGGGGAAGCAAAAAGTTTGCCAAGGCTTACCACTGGTGTTAATAGTATTATTGTCTGAAAGGGTAAAATCAGAATGGGAAAAGCACAGAAAATCTTTTTAACTTCTCTTGTTCCATGATTACAGACAGTTAGATGTATGATGATAACTGAAAGATAGAAAAAGCTAAAGAGAGTGTAGCATGTTAATATGAGTCCTGATGATTTTTCCCCTTATACCTAGATTTATTATGCACTTTTGAATGCAGAATGAATTTGCATTAGAAATGTTTTAGAATAGTATTTCAATAACCTCAAAAATGCAGTTCAGATTAATCTGCCCACAAGGCAATAAATAGGGCTTAACTATGATTAATAGGAAAAGATGGCATAATTACTGGATTTTCCTCTCTTGTGTTTGAAATAAATAGGGGAAAAAATTGTTTCCGGCTGTTTTATACTATTAAGGAATACCTCAAGTATTTTAACAAAGCATTTTTTCAACCCTGGTTTGGGATGACAGAACTAATATATAAGCCTTACAGTTTAACTATATATAAAGTCTTATTTATAGGTCATAACAGGTTGTGTACGTGCATATATGTATTTAAGCATAATGAAAAGATGTATGCTTGGGTGTGTATGAGAATCCTTTTCTCCCCTTTGTCTCAGGCATTACCTAACAAAACACTAGAAAATAAGGTTTAGTAACTCAGCTGATTTCTTATTTTCTACTGTTATATTACATCAATCAATCATTCTTTTTTTTATAGAAACCTAGAATCAAAGACTATAAGCACTGAAAGAGACATCAGAGGTTGTCTAGTCCAAACCATACCTGAATAAGAATCTACCCTAATATATATCAGAAAAGAGGTCATCCAGTCTCCACTCATATTGGGATCTAACCACTAGAATTATCTCAAAAAATAAGGTTTTATATTTGAAATTTAAAATTTGCCAAGCTTTGAATGCATTTATTCATATGGTTGAAATCATCTGGTGTTAGAACTGAAAGGTTAGAGATTAGCAAAGCCCAGAACTTCTTAACCATTTTGTCTCATGGATCCTTTTAAGCTGGAGAAACCTATGCATTCCCATACAAGTTCAGGGACCTCCCAAGCTAAAGACACTGATCTAGTCCAAGGCCATCATTTTACAAACAAGGAAACGGAGGCTCCAAGAGGTGAAATTTCCTCTGTGTTACACTGTGTTGTCTAGGATTGACTAAAATGGCCATGGATAGCAATTCCTTGAGTCAACTACACCACTGCAAACCACCCACAGTTACATCTATGGTTGGTAGAACAAACAGTTTTAAATAATTGGCTTCTTAATCATGGGTAGGTCTATTTCTTTAGTCAACACAACTAAAATTAAAAGTATGTATATATGAATCCACTAGACATTCGGAGTAAAATGAGGTTCTTGCCATACTTCTGAACTAGGTTTTGTTTGGGGGTTGGTCTTTTTTTATTTTTTTTCCCTTAGCTGGCCTCATTTTTCTAACATCTCAAAAGAAGTTGTAAATCGATGGACGGTGGCCAAGTTACCCCACTCATAAAAAGGTGGAAGGTGCTAGGCACAGCTGTGCTGCTAGTGCTCAACCAGGGTTTATGAAGTAAGCAAATTTATAAAGAAACATTCACAGAAACAACCAATGTTTCTTATGGAAACTTTCTAGAAGTTGCTTTCTGCAAATTTACATTTTGGAAAACTTGACACTTTCCTTCCTCATTAAGAGAAAATGGAAAAGAAAGAGAGACTGTGTGAGGAGACTGGGAAAGGAGCAGTTTATATATTGCATGATATTTTTTTTTTTTGCTCTGTGCTGACATTCAGCCTGCTGATTTGAAAGAGTCCTCAAAAACAAAAAATCCTAAATTTTTTATGAATGTGAGCTCAGGCAAATCACTTAACCACTATAAGCCTCAGTTTCCCTCTCTGTAAAATAAGGAAGTTGCCCTAATGGCCTCTAAGACCTTGTTTACTTCAGATCCTAAGTAAATTTTTCCTTAGGTGACATTTCTGGAAGAAAATGCATTTTAAAGTCAATTTGGATTATGGGAGAAAAAAAATAACAAGATACCAATAAAAAAGTAAAAAGAGAGCTAGGTCTAGAGGTAGGCAGTTACCCAGGACACAATTCACAAGAAAATAAAAAAAGTCTCTTTCCATTTTTACCTTTTGTCAAATAACTTATTTTTAATTCTACTCTCCATTGTTCATAGGTATTTTGCTCCAGGTAATAGTGATGTGATACAGTGAAGACTCAAAGCTCCCTATGGACAGTAAACAAACTTTGCCTGGGGTCTATCAATGCCTTGTCCTGGCCCTGGGTGGTGGTGACACCAACCACTGGGAGCTCCATCGGAAAACAGACAGCTGAGGAAATAGAAGCCAGAAGAATGCGTATCTACAAAGTAGATGTTTTCTATGAAAGTCTCAATGAATGAGAAAGAACCTTCTCCCCTATCAAGCAAGTCAAGTATTACCTCTACAACTGTCTCTATTGCTTTAACTATGTTTGTTACTTAGCTTAATAAACTATTAGGAAGAGTAATACTTTAAATAATACAGTTTTCTCAGAAGATGGGAACATTCTTTCCCTTATACTTTACCTATGGTCCAGAAGGTCTGGATCTTCAGAAACTTCTAATGTCTAGTATCCAAACATAATCTCACTTGGCCTACAAGACCTAGTCAAATGCCACCCCCTATACAAAATGCCCTATGGTTCCCTCCAGTTAGAAGTGATCTCCCCTCCATAGACCATGGCACTTCTCTTAGCCTCTATTTTGTGACCGTAATTCCCTCTACTAGACTATAAGTTCTTCAGAAACAGGAACCATGTTTTATTCTTCTTGGATTCCTCCTTAGAACCTAGCACAGAATTCTGAACATAGTAGGGGTAGGGACTAGATCTGTGATTTCTTTGGTAGAAGGAACTACTAAGTGAGGAAACTCACTTCACTAATACACATTGGCACCTTCTTGACAACTTTGTCTTAGGGCTCCAGAGAGCACTCTAGGGTCACATACCTAATATGTGTCAGAAGAAAGACTTGAACTCAAGTCTTCCTGACTTCAAGATCAGCTCTCTTTCTACTACACCATGCTGGCTCATGATAAGCATTCAATTAACACCCATAATAAAATCTGGCGCTATGTCATGGAAATACTTGCTTTATTCCATAAGTTAAAAAATCAATTTTTAAAAACTACTTATTGAATCAAAATTCCCCAATGTTTTCCAATATTCCCTTCTTAATGGCCTTTGGATTCTGTTGGAACAAATAGAAACATTGGCTACCTCCATGGATACCCACTCTTTCGCCTCTATGCCCTCAAATTTAACTTACCCACTGTCTTGAAGCAAAAGAAACTTTCAGAAACAACAGCTAAAGAAAAAAAGTTAAAAAGAAGCCCACAGGAGGCTGAAATCACTATCGTGATCCTGAAATAAAAAACATTTTGTTGGAACCACAGCAGTGTGATCCTTCTCCCTCCTATCTGTGCCAATACCTAAACAAAATTCTTTTCTGCACGGACTTTTGGGCCAAATCAACCACTACTATCTGGCATCTAGGCACAGGCCCTGATTAGCACACTGAAGTTCACAGTAAACGGTGAACATTTCAAATTGGCCCACTGTATCCATCTGAAAACACCTCAAACGAGAGGATCGGCAAATTTTAATTACTCCAAGCAAGTCATGAGATCAAACTTCTCCTCACTCTTATTTGATTTCATAAGAATCTCTGAAGATGGAAGACAAGTGTATTAATTCTGACCTCTCTGATACTTCCTAATACATTGGAAAAATTTCAGACTCAAATCCTTCCTTCTAACTCATCTACTATTCATAGTACAGGGACTGTTCTTGTATTTCTCAAATTCTGCTCCACATTTCGGGTTTTATAGACTATAAACTGCACAGAAAACAGGCTCTCAACTTTTGACCTTTCTTTTACTAAACTCCTCATAAGGAACAATGTAAATGGTGACTGTAGTCCAGGCTATAAACAAGTAAAATCTCCATTTATTTTTTTTTTCTTCTAGGTCCCAAGAATGTCTGAAAGCTGAATAAATCATCTTAAAATTTTGACATTTTACCTAGGATTTAAAGTCTAGAGAGCTTTCCCAAAAATTGGTGCTGTTTGTTGTTGTTTTTATTTCTTTCTAAATCAGGGCTACTACTTTGTTGAGGCAACTTGGGGAAGGCAAAAGCATGCTGGAGTTGGAGCCAGGAAGTTAGGTTCAAGTCCTACCTCTGACCTTAATCATTAATAAGGGTATGACCTTGGCCAAGTCACTTAACTCCTTAGCTTCCTCATCTGCAAAATGTGGATAATAATATTTGCAGTTCCTCATCTGACTGTCGTATAGGGCAAATGAGATACATAGGATGTTTTGTCAATTTTACAGCACTATGTGTCATCAGTTACCATTATTCTCATCAAGGAGGAAAAAACTAGTACCTTTTTTTGAGTCACTAAATGAATCTTCCTATTCTAACCCACTTCAGTGCTTACATACCCCCCAAAAGGGTCTTGAACTTGGTCTGAAATTTTAATCAGAACAATAAAACTATAATCATTGTTCCAATAATAATGAAAAATGATAGGGGTCATACTCATAGGTGTATACTTTAATTGTTACCTGTGCAAAAACTCAAGTGAAAACAAAGATTAATTACCTTATATCCACCAATTCGATGCTCTTGCTTGAATTCTTTTCCGTTCTTTAACCATCTCATACTTGGCACTGGATTTCCTCCAGCAGGACAACGAAATTTCACTGTATTAGCTGCTGGGACAGCATGTAACCGTTTTTCCATCTTCTCTGTATGGGTCCAATATGGTGCTCCTGTTTCCAAAAATAATCATAAAAAAAGACTCTCCATCAACTATACTGAAAACTCTCTAGCAAAAAAAAAAAACAGATGTTACTCACCTATAAATGTTTTAATATTTATGAAATCTTTTTCAAAATGAAAAACAATTGTGTGGTATTTTCAAAAGTCTACTCAACACAACAAAAGAAAATCATCTCTAGGTAAGCATTTGGTTGAGCATCAAAACACTTGTTTCCAAGCTTTATTTTTGCTTTCATTGTCAGAAAGACATTTTGAGTTCAAGCATCAATCACACAAACAAGCATCATGTGTGGGCACTGTGCTCGGTGAAGTAGATATGAAGGAAAAACAAAAATAGTCCCCACCCTCAAGGTAGGCTTCTATTCTAATGAAGAAGATAACACGCACATAAGTAGATACTTTCAAGATATACAGAGAATAGATAGACTGGGAGAAGGTAGCCCCTAGCAGGTAGGAACTAGGAAATAGATACTTCGGGGGAGAAGGCAATATAGGGGAAGTAGGACAGGCTTCTTGGAGAAGATAGCTTTTGAACAAAGACTTGAAGGAAGCCAGAGAGTCTAAGAGATGCAAGAATATTTTATACGACATCTGATTCATGTATGGAGATACAACATACATAATTGCAACTGAGGTCTCTGAAGTTATTTTCCATAATAACACCTACTCAATACAAAATCAATTCATTCAACTTTCTGCTAAAGCCATTCCCTAAGTGACAGATGATCATCCCACAAATTATTTTTGAACCTACTTCCCCAAAACAGTAACAGGTTCTTTATCAAAGTTGGATATTATTCCAATAAAAATAAAGACATTTTAATGTACTGAGTTTCCTTTTTCCAGGTATAAAACTGAGGCTAAGTTCTCAGTTTCTACTAATAAGAGACAGGTTAAAAGTAGAGGGTTTTATTCTAATACCATTTTATTCTAATACCATTAAATGCCTCTACCCACCATCACCAAATAGTTTTTACAGCTTTTTCCTGAGGAGCTGTGTAATAATGCAAGCACTGGCCAAGGTCCACGTGATGTTGCTTTTAATACTACCTTATGCTGTTCTTTAACTTTCATGAAGTTACTTAACTTTTTAATCAGTTTATATCTTGTCTCATGAATAGATATAGGTTCCTTGAAAGTAGGGACTAAGACATACTTCCCTGTACCCCAGAGACCCTTCCCTTATTTGCTGGTCTCTTCCTGTGTCCTCTTCCTCCCACATTCATATTAGAGAACCAATAAATGTTTGTTATTGCTTCTGAGAAGAACATGAGTGATCCATAGCGCACATGACCCCAGTTAATAAGTGGGAGTCAGCTAATGCCTGATATTAAATACACAGGGCCTTGCACAAGGGCAGTGATGGAGGCAGGTGAAGAGCTCCTCTCTAAATTATGTCTTGTTCTATATGAATGGTTGTGCAATGATTACCTGAGCATCCTTGCCATTCCTCTTCCTCATGATTAGGAAACTGGAATCTTCAGCATTCAAAATACCCCTACTTCGCCACAACTCTTGAAATATGGCATCAATGTGAAGCTTTTACATAAGTAATTTACTTATATAGGTTATATATTTTCTTTTTATCTGTTGATGTCTATACATTTGTGAACATTATATGTGTCTCACCAGTTATTTGCCTTTGTGTACACAAAAGCAAATGACAGTTGAACTGATTTTTTGTTCCACATTAAAAACCCTTTGACTCTGGGTTTCAGATGTTCTCATGTCACTGCATATCTCAAGGGCTGATCAAATGGTGCTTAATTACTATTTGTCACAAGGGCCCAGGAGCCTCAAGAGTACAATGAAGCCATTCCATTGATCTGTCATTTTAGGAACCTCATTTATTTTCTATTTATAAATCCTTCTTCAGCTCTTGACCAATAAAGACATCAATATTTGGGGGAGAGGCCATTGCAAGAATGAAATGGATAATTTTTACAAATTTGTCAAACTCGCAGAATGAATGGTACCAGTGCTATCATTTATGTACATACAGACTCCTATTCCTTGAATTAGTGAAATTCACAAGGGAGTTCTCTCACCTGACTAAGTAGCACCCTGCACAAAATGTTCTGGAATCTTCAGTAAAAATGGCTAAATGTAGGATTTAATGAATGCAACCAAGATTGATAATCTACTTCCGACTCATTATGCAAAGTATCTTCTCGTTGTGTAAATCAATTATGCATGATCACTAATAAATTATGCTCTGACCATACTGGCAAGGGATGTCTATATAGACCCTAGCAATGCATACCTTTGTGTTGGCACCCAAGGGATGATTTAAGGACCAGGTTGAAAGAATTCCTTTGGAACTGCTGGCAGGAAGCCATTGCCCTAGAGTAAAATTTCAAATACCATCTAAACTGTACCCATAAAATCTGTTCATGCAAAACAGACATTTATATGTATCCATTGCATATGTGTAACATACTCCACTTACAACCTTTGAGACAGTAATATTTCTCAAGATAGGTGGGGAGAGGGAGAGAGAACAGAACAAAATATGATCAAGGAAGTAGAAACAGCAATCAAAATGTTAATCTCCCCCCACAACTTGGAATTGATGGCTCAATTTAAAGTGATAGCAAGTTAAACCATTTGAGTTTCCCTAGGATGATAGACTGAGCATAGGAAGGAAAGGGTCTTGCAAGATGAGCTAGACCAAAATCCTTATTTTACAGAGGTCAAAAGCCTTACACAGGTAAAACAGCAGGGCCAAGAAATATGTTTTAGTCAAAAGAGTAGAATCCTACAGTCCAGGACCACAGCAACCACATCAGGGACATTAACCATAAACTCTTACTTTTCCTTGCCAAATTCAAACCCTACATCCTACCTTCCATATATGACTCTAAAGTGAAACCCTACAGTCCAGGACCATAGCAACCACATTAGGCACATTAACTATAAACTCTTCCTTTTCCTTGCCAAAACCATCCCTACATCTTTCCTTCTATATGTGAATCTAAAGCACCATGGAAACAGGGAAATTCAAATCTTGAATTCTTGGCGATGTGAATACCTCACCAATTCACAGTGGCAGAACCACAAGACCTGTGTTCATTCATTTATAGAGACTTAGGCCCACAACAGTCAGATTCTGATCCACTGCACAGAGATTACCCTAAACATGATCCTCCCTCCAGGAATATTCAAGTCTATAAAAACTATGTGTTTTTCTCATGAGGTTTTCCCTCAGATGTCAAAGCTCACTGGCTTTTTAGAAGTAAGATACTGAGAGAAAGGAAGCATTTGATTATTTTGCAATGCCTTCTTCCTGAAATAAATCAGATTAATGTGGAATTTTTAGTACTCAAAGGGTCCAGAAAAATAATTGTACATTAAGCTTAGCCCTGGTTTCCTTTCCTTCATTAACAGCCTAATGCTCCACTATAAACTCTCATTCTTCAAATATTTATAGCAATTCTTGTAGTCAGTCCACACAAAAATCCAGGGGGCCCCCATCGAATTAAAGTACAGCTGGGAAGAAACAGAACAGATTGCTTAACTAGCTCCTTCTTCTAACTAAAGAAAATGGTTCACAACTAAGTCATGGGCATGGTGTAGTTAGGTGACTTTTTTGCTTAATGAAAAAGCAACTTGGTTTAAAAGTCAATGAATTATAAAAGCATCACTATTTTCAGCGATAGGTTAAAAAAAAAACCTCCGCATAGCAGGTTCTCAAATATTGATTGATAACCCTGTTTAAAATGAAAATTGATCAAGAAAATGGCAATTTGTTTGAAATTAATCATATAAGCATCTTTTACACTACTGCTTTCTCCAGGTTCACAGTATTTTAGTGAGGAAAAGGCAATCCGAATTCATTTAATGAGAGAAAACAGTATAAATTTGCAACAGTGAATTAGGATTTCATCAGTGTAGAAATCCCCTCTTCCACTATAGATCACAACCAGTCTATATGGTAACTTAGTGAGTAATTTTTTTTTAGAATTCTTCAGAGAGTTTAAACATCTTGCCCGTGAGTTGATCAGTGTCAGAGGTGACTCCAAGTCTGGAGTTTTCTCCACCATACCATACCACCTCACCATACATTTGACAGGAATAAGGTCTGAACTCATGATTTCATTAATATAAGGAACGAAAAGATAAGGCAGGTAGGCACATCCTCTGTGACTTATTCCCTCTGAAAGCTGCCCAGAGCATTGATGATAGTAATGAACTTGTCCAATGCTGCCTCTCATATGATATGAAATTGAAAATGAAGGACAATATGGCATCTGGTAGACCAAAATCATGTTCTCTTCACCATTAAAATAATAATGAACAAGTTAAAGAAATAGTATATATAAAAGCAATTAATGTCCTTATATTTGGTAAGCCAGTTCATTGATACTTTTTGCATCAACAGGGATGTGTGATGTTAGGTGTTTGTTTTTAGATTCCATAGTAAAAATCCCCCTAAAACTCAGCTTCTTAAATGCACATATTTGAATACACCATAGGCCAAAACAGCCCTTGAAATGTAACAATTATATATAATAAAAACCTGACATTACATGGTTGGCCTATGATGCAAGGGTTGGTTCAATCATCCAGCACCAGTATTATATGTGTTTTTTTTTTCATGACCTATAAAGTAAAACATGCACTTACACATAATAAGTGTTTAGGCCATTGTGACTGCCTCTACAGTGTACTCTTACACCTTCTTGGGCAATCCTTCATTTTAGTATTTATATTCTACCCTAAGGACCCTCAGATTGTCTACTAGGCTCAACAGAGAGGGGGAAGGGGAAAGCCTAGTAGTTTATAGCCAAAATCAGAGAATGTTAAGGCCAGGAAGGGCCAAAGGGATTTTCTATTCCAACACCCACATTTTACAGATGAAGTCCAGAAGGGCTAAAGAGATCCCACATGTCTAGTTAGTTACAGACCTGGGACTAAGAAAATAACTAATGGGGGCAGCAGGATGGAATGGACAGACCATTGAATATGGGCACACACCCCAATTCTGCTAACTGAGGGTGCTTGGGCAAGTCACTGAACCTCAAATTCCAGCACATAGGACGATGCCTGGGACGTAGCAGGGGCTTAATAAAAACCTGTTGATTGATTGGTTTCTACTATAAAACAAGAAGGTCAGACTAAATGATGTTTAATGTCTCTTCCAGCTTGAAATTCTATGCTCTCCTGACTCTCTTCCCAATGCTCTTCCAACATTCCACACTGCCCTTTGAACTCTCCCAGGGTAATTAAGTCAAAACTTACAGATTTATGTCTGCTATAAGTCGGTGTCTGCCAACTCTTTTTCTTCAATTGATGCAAAACAAAAACAAAAACAAAAAAACCACAAATCTCTGCTTCTGAATCAAGTTCTCAAACTCCAGTAATATCACCAATGCTTTTGTGTCTGGCAAAATCTATAATTAAGCCATTTTTAAATTGCAGTAATCAGTACACGAAAACCCTTTTGTACTTAAGGAAAACCCATTCTTTGTGACTTAGTCACACACTTTCAAGATATACCAGTTATCTTTGTAAGTTTACAAGTTACCACACAATAAGAGCAAGAGGAAAAAAGCACAGAGCATGGCATAAATATCTAGCTGACCAGGGAGGCATGTGATTAAAGATGCATTAAACTAATCGGCCGAGTTTTGTCCCTGTGAAGTATAGCAAACCAACTTGCCCACTAATTCCCCCTAGGGACTTATCAATGTCTGCCTCCAAAGGGGAAAAATCTGCAAATAATCTCTACTGTGTGATTAATAGAGAAGACTACAAAAAGAAAACTAGCCCCATTTGTTTACTTTAACTGCATCACTGGGTTTTCTCATGAGACAGCAAAGCAAAATTTTAATTACGCAACACATTTCAAATAAATAATAGTGTGTCATATTTTTTAAAGAAAAAGTCCTATAGCTATCACCAAGAAATTCACAGTTATAAATCTGGGTATATTTTCCATACTAGTTAATATCCCAATTGGAAAAAAGTTGTCTAAATAATCAATTAATTAACCAAAGAAATGTAACTGGGATCTCAGTATAGATTTTGGATCTAGAACAAAAACAAAAACAAGCCCTTTCCCTGGTCTTTATTGACCGGTGGTAGCTACAGTGACCTAGAAGGAAACTAAAAATGAAAAACTGATGTGTTCTCTTGCCCTCAGTGGTGCCCTAAAAAGTCCAAAGGATTTGCATTTCAGTACTTACAGCATCATTCCTTGGGGGTTAAAGCAGCCAACTTTAGTTTCTGTTAATTATGTCCTTAAAAACTAAGCCTAGGACCCTTTGGAAATACTAATCACTTAAACAAAAACTGGACATAATAATTAAAAAAATCACTTTCAGAGATAACTACGTGAAACAAACAAAGAAGAATGTTTCCTTGTTTGCTGATGGGTAACCTATTAAGACACCTAGCTCATGATAAAAGAAGAACATGGTTTTTTTAGGAGTCATCCTTTCAAAAACTACAGAATGAACCCTGAACTTTCCAATCTCTTTAACTAGACATATTTCAGAAATCAGTAAATGAAGTTGCAAGTATGAGTCCAAAAGAATCTATTCCACTAAAAAGTATATACAGTAATCATGATTTCCTGGCAGGAAAGATGGTGATGACATCACAGGTTTATTCATTAAGGGGGGGAGGCGGGGAGAAGAGAGGGAGAAAAGAGACAGGAAGAGCTAGTTAAGATATGAAGTCGTAAACTATTGAAAAGCTAGAAAAAAGACCTAAGAATGCCCTCAACATTTGTAGCTACAATACTGATTAAAAATAAAGTGGGCAATCAATGCAGACTGTTCTGTATTATGAACATGAATCTAAACATCGTTACTTCTGCAAAGAGGATAGACTTGCTGTCTTTGTGCCATCAGTCATAAATATCTCCTCTGTTCAATTATAGTTTTCTGCAAAGATTGTTTAAATCATTCAAGACTGTTGAACTTGTGCACATAATCACAATCCCATCAAGAATGTGATCTTTGTTATGGGAGAGAGGAGTTTCCATTAAAAGTACTGCTCCAAAATCTCATCACGGCACACGTGATGCTTGGTTCTTAAGGACTATGCCAAAAGAATTTAAGTTCTAACAGGCCCTCTGAAACAAGAAAGTCTTCACAAATAGACCCATATGAACTGTCGATCTCTCACTCGAGGTCCAGCCTAAATTTATCACCACATGGATAGTGATAAATTTTTTCACCATGATAGTTCTCAGAGAATTTCCCTAATTCTCTAAGCCCACACCAATAAAATCACAGATCCCTGAAGAGATAAACATGAGTGTTGAGTCTAATTCAATGACTGAGACCTTTTATCATTAAGGAATTGTCTTAATTAGTAAACGTTCGTTCTGATGCTGATTGTATAAATGTCTCATCATGGAGTAGAGATAATTCAGGGTCCTCAAGGGCCATACCAGCTTAACTCAAGCTCTGGAAGGTCCTATGAAAGCAGTAAGCCCTCAAGCACAAGCCTGGAAATGAATTATCATCTGAGGATCAGGCTAGTTACAAATCTCATCACCAGGTTCACTAGAGAGAGATTAAACTTTTGGCCACAGGACCTCAGAAAGATCATAGACACTCTACTGACGCTCATCCAACTTAGTAAAGATCTGCACTTGTGAAGGGAGCTTCCAAAGGGGTGGGGAACCTGTATCCTCCAGGACACATGTGGCCCTCTAGGTGCTGAAGTACAGTCTTTAGACTGAAGCCAAACTGGTCTCCACGTCACTGGTTCCACTCCCCTATCCCACATCATTGAAATCAACTCTCACAAGTCATAAACTTTTTTACATCAGGAACTTTTTCATTTTTTCCTTTGTCTGTCCAGTACCCAGTAAGTACCTGACAAATCTTTGTTGTCTAACCTGTGAAATTTTTGAATAAGCATCTGGTAAGTGTGCTTTTAAAATTTTTTGAAGACATCTGTAAAGATTCTTTTAATAACAAACTATTTTCTTCAATAATTATATTGCTATCACCACATTTGGACTCTGACATCATAATCCTTGATGCAACAAATAGGCTTTGTAAAAGATGTATTATTCTCTCTGAAAGAAACTGGGGCTTTGAAATAAAATTCTACTAGGCAGGCATTTCTTATACTCAGCTGCCTTCTCTAATAATTAAACTAGATTATACTAGATGGCCTTCTCTAATAATTAAACACCAAAATGACTTTAAATGGCCCTAATGTGATAATAAGAGGAGAAAAAAATACATGATATTCAAGCCTGAAGGTAAACTACTCTGGGTTTCAATTCTTCCTCCAAAAAGGAAGGCATATGATTCCTATATCAATCCCAAATCTTCACCATGAACAATGATCTCACTGGTTCATTTCATCTATGTAGGAAAGAGGAGGATAAAGCAAAACTGGATATATTTTCAAATAATCCCAAATTTTTCAAGAAGTTAATTTGATTGCAAAGCCTGGTGATCATGAATTCGAGGAATCATGCCTTTTCTGTATCTTTCTTGATTAATCGGACAATGCAATGGCCACTTAAGATGCTGGAAATCTGTTTGAATGGTAGCATCCTTTTGCCAGTCTTGTCAATTATCCTTGCTATCACATTCCTTTGTCAGTGTAGCCTACAGCTGCTCAATCTCAAACACTTCAGGCTGCACCTGTGAATCAGGCTGGGTTAATCACACTAGCAGATGGCAGGGGCCAAACAGTCAGCAAAAATCTTATATCATCTTAAATAGCACCTCAGGCACAAAACACTAGCAGTTACATACACCAGGGTCTAACTTACAGCTACCTAACACCAGTGCCCACCAACCAAGCAAGCCGATTTCACGTACATGTCCAACAGTAACTTTCAATAACATCTCGTTCACAGAAGATAAAAAAAGTAGTTCCATAACTGTGATGTAGGCCATTCTATTTAGTAGAATTATCTACTAACTAAGTCTTTTAGCATCAACCATATAATGATAATTGATGGTCATAATGATTACCTTAAGGAACTAAAAAATACTGACATGTCTCATAAATGGATCAAAGATTGGTTCCATGCCTTCAACATAGTATTAATGTCAACTGTATTTAATTATATCCTAATTGGTTTTAAAAAAAAAACTTTATAATCCTGAATAGTACATGTAAAAAGGTCCTATCAAGCTACATATGATTAATCAGAACTCCCCATCCCCTATATAACAAAGAGTTTGGGGTATTTTATTTTGAATTTAAGAATCTATCTTGCTAACAAGTGCAAAGGTTTCAATGAATTCTGATTTCATGTTATGCTTTTTGCCTTTGTAAAAAAAACAATTAGCTTTTGTAATTTTCTGTATCTTTTGTAAAACTGTAGTTGAAGGTACTCTTGGCTATACCATAGGTTATATTATTCCAGGTCTCTTACATAAGGAGCCACCCAAAAAATTCCTGTACAAAGTCAATTCTAGAGGAAAGTTTGTATTTGCAGAAGAATAAAGCTTTGTTTTGCCAAAAAAAAAAAAAATCACATACTGGTTTTTTTGTCTTAATTATACAAAAGCTTAGACCCAAACTTGGTCTAATTTTGAAAATCAGCTTATCTTGAGTGCCTGATTAACATCTACTCCCTCTGGTTTCTTTAGATTGTCTCGATCTCTCTTCTGTTCTCATCCTTGACCATCTCATTTTTTTGTGTTTAACCTTAAACTGCCTTGTAATAAAATGGAGTAAAACTACTAAAACAAAAACCCAAAACCAAAATAATTAAATTATTATTTTACTAATATTTCAAAATTGTCACATCTAAAGTAAGCAAGAAAAAACCTAGGAATCAGTCAAATTTTTAAATATTTTCATGTTGCCATGAACAAATCAAATTTTACCTATTTATCCCCTCATCAGAAGTTGATCTGTTTACACAGACTTTTAAACAATTTTTGTCTTAACAGAAACTTGTTAGTAATTTGCTTTTGAAAAAAAACTTGCTTATAAGGTATTACCATACATGACCATAGTTCTGAATTACAATAAGATCAGTTAAAGATTGATGTACTGCAACCCTTCTTAAAAGGTGGGTCATGACCCCATATGGGATCATGAGTGGAAAAAGTTTAAGAAGCCCTAGTGTTCTGAATAGGGAACAGACCTAGGAGTAAGAAAATCCTGGGCTCAAATGCTGCCCCTGACATGTACTGGCTGTGTGACCCTGGGTGAGTAATTTGACCTTCAATGCCCCAGGCAACCATCTAAAATTTTAAAAGTATAAAGTAGGTGCTGATAGACCCATTGGTAGAGGGAGAGGGAGTTGATTCCAATGAAATACAAGTCAAGTTAAAAAAAAAAGAACTCAATAACAACAAAGAGTCCACTATAGGTCAATATTTCCATGCCTTCTTTTGCTTTCTTGCTCAGTTAGGCTTCAAATACACAGTCATAGAAAGGAAAGAATCAAGCGGCAGAAAGACAAGGGGTTTCCATAGGAAGGAAAGTAGCTACTCACACCAAAAGAAAAGACACATGAGAAAGAAAGGTAGACAGTACACTTAGTTTATTTTCAAGTTTGAAAGTCAAGAGAACAGACATACAGTGGGGAAAGGACACTGTGGATGTTAACAGTTGGCATTAAGAAAGGTCAGAATCATGCTTTTCCCATGTGACTCTCCAGTCACCTCCAGAGGTTTGTTGTTACTTACTCATGTTATTGTTATCATTGACAAAATCCTCTGAGCCTTCATTGTCATCTTCATCATCTCCTGAGGCAATAGCATCTGTAGTCAAAAGAACATGTTAACCTATACATTTTTGTAGAGTAACACGTCATGATTTTCTATTTTTTTAGGTCCTCGGGGCTCAAAAGAAACATAACCCCCAAAAAATCAAATAATGAAAGGTGATGAGGGGTTTAAATTTTCCATTTGTGCATTATTTAATCCACATTAGGACCTTCAATTTCCTTTCATTTTAAGCAATTCAAAAACTTTCATCATCTATAAAATGAGGATATTAATATCTGTATTAACTATCTTAGAGGTTTGTTTGGAGAAAAGAACTTTGCAGACCTTAAAGTTCTATAGAAGTATGAATTATTATTTTAATAGATTAAAAAACAGATTTTAGGATCAAACAATATTAAAATATGCTGGTGAATTTATGAATAGTATAAAATTGAAGCATTTTTTTCTAATATGACTTTTAGAGAGTTACTTTCTTAGGAAAGTATTAAGGTAACAGTCCCTAATAAAATACTATTCCATTTGCAGCCCTCAGACCATTTAACAATAAGAAAATAATATTTATAATGAGCTTATTTGAAAATTCTCACTTTTTGAGACTTTTGTGCTTCTCTTGTGCACATATGTTCTATTATGTATTAAGCTTTTTGCAAACATCTTATCTCTACTGAATTATAAAATCTTTGAGGACAGGATCTTATTCACCTTTCTATTTCTCTCATAGTCCAGCAAAGTCCTTCATCCGTAGTAAATGCTTTTGAATGTTGTTGAGTTGAATTGAACTGAACAAGATTTTGCAGAGCAAAAGCCAGCTAGAAGCCAAGAACCTCTAAAATAGATACTATACTTTAAAAGTCGGGAATGGAATCATCTAAAACACACATATGTTTGTGTCTGTGTGTGTATATATGTATGTGTGTATATACCTATGTATGTATATATACATATTATATATTATAGACATACACACATATATCTACACACATGCATGTGTGTGGATATAGATATAGATATAGATATACACATGTACCTATACATACACACATATTTCCTCAAGATCATTCACTTTCATATGAATGCCATTATATGTGTGACTATGTATATGTGCATATAGGTATATATGTGTGCACACCTATATAGACACATATAAATGTGTGTGTATATATATAGTCTATATATATATATAGTATGTATATATATATGTGTGTGTGTGTGTATATACATATATGTAATGGCATTCATATGAAAATGGATGGTCTTGTGGAAATTATTTAGTGTATGTGAACCTTATGATTTTTAAAGAATTTCCTTTTTGGAAAAAGCGGCACATAGAGGCTTAGATCTTTCATATATAATCCCCACTATCTAACCTTCTTTGAGTATGGAAATGTTTGTGCTGCTAGTTATTTTTATAATAAAAAATTCTTAATTATTTTTTTTAATGTTCTCCAATTCTATTCAATTCACCAAACACTGATCAGGAGCCTACTGTGTTGAAGACACTGTGCTTATCACACCAAAATGCTTCAAAGCAGGATTAACAAAAATCTATCAAGCTATGTACATGGCTTCCTAATACCAAAGATCTCACTGAGATCTGATTTCGCTCCTCCTACAATGAAATTTTACAGCAAAGTTGCTTATGTGTACTTTTTATAAAACATCATCTAGGGTCAACTCACCTGTAACATTGACCATGAAGTACAAGGTTTCACTGTCTATAGTCCTAGCAGCTGTGCAAGCATAGAGGCCGGAATCTCTAGGAATGGCACCTTTAATCTGCAAGTATTCCCCAAAAAGAACTGTCCTATTGTTGGGACCCAACTGTACCCCATCCTTAGTCCAACTGATCATGATGGCGTCTTTCAACGGGCAGCGCAATTCAAGGGGCTCTCCTGGCAGAACAGCATATACATCTGGCTGAGAGATTTGGTATTTGGTTGGCGGCTCTGCAAAAGTAGGAGAAAGGAGATAGAAAGAAGAAGGAGGGAAAGGAGAGAATTTCCAACAAAGGTCAGTGGAGGCCCATTTCATCCCAAGAGTTGTGATTATTGTCTTGCAAATTCCCGCTGGCTGTCAATCAGCCTGCCTCTCCCAGCATCCCACAGGAGTCAAAGTTAGAAAATAGTCTATCACATAGTAGATTTAATATTTAAAGTGTGAACCCAAAGAAAGAACCCAGCAGAAGCGGCTCTGGCTACAGTTCCCTCATGGTATGGTGACAGCCTTTAAAAAAAAAGTTAATAAAGAGACACTGGATGAACAGTGTAGTTGGTGGGTAATTCAAAGGTCACTGATACATGGTACCTGGGAAAAGGTAATTGGAAGTAATCACTAAGAACTTGCAATTCTACAAACTGAAATTCTTAGTCATATTGACTGAGAAACAACATAGAATAGCTATGGGAGGGTTGGATTTGAAATCAGAAAATCTCGGTTCAAATTATGACTCTGCCAGAGAGGTGGCAAGTGGACAGAGTCTTGAACCTTGAGTCAGGAAGACCTGAGTTCAAAAGCAGCCTCAGATCTCAAAAGCTGTGGGACTCTGGGCAGATCACTCAACCTTTGTTTGTCTTGGTTTCTCATCTATAAAATAGGGATAATAATAGTTCCCAGGGATGATGTGAGGATAAAATGAGATAACTTTTGAACAGAGCTTTGCAAACCCTAAAGCACTCTATATACCAGTTATTATTATCATTATTACTACTACGCCATGTGACCTTGAGAAAGTCATTTCATTTAAATGTAAGAGACTGAACAATCTCGTCTCCCTTCTAGCAATACATCCATAAACTTATCTTGAATGATGAGCCTAACCTGGGAAAAAGCAATGGGAAAGCATATTTTATGCAACGAGCTTTGACAAGTGCCCAGTGTGAATACCATGAATTGTGCCACGTATCCCATGACTGGAAAAAAAAAAAAACAATCACAGCTTTGAGAATGGATGCAAATTTGTGCAGGCATCACAAGGCGATTGCTGTTTCCAAATCCTCAATGAAAGCACAACACTATTTCAAAAGATTCAAATACTCTCTCATCATGGAGTCAGTTTCATTCCCAAAGGAATACAGCTGGTTCATGCGCGTGTCTTTATAAATCAGCACCATCATCATACACTTACTGACCTCTTGACACATGTGTATATATACTGTGTTTGTTATGGGAATGCATAATGTATATGTGGTATGCTGAGAAGACCCCTAGACTTGAAGTCAGGGGAACTCATTTGGTACTTGGCTCAGTTATTTCCTATCCATGTGACGCTAGGCACACAGCAAACTCTTGGGCTCAGTTTCCTCATTTGCAAAATAAGATGTTTGGACTAGATGATATCAAAGATCCCCCTCTACCTCCTGGTCCTATGAGAACCTTTGTCTTCAAAAGGGTTTATAAACAACTTGTGGAGACAGAAAACAGTTTCAAAGAGAAGAAGCAACATAGGATTACATCCCCTATGTCAAATGAAACTTGAGTTTCTGGATGATCCATTCATCTAGACTGTCTGAGACTCGGGGAGGTGGGAGAAGTATACTCCAGAAGGTTGCTTATAAATAAGATATTAGAGTTATATTATCTCAGAGCTTAGTCAAAGAAATTCATTTAACTCATAATACAGCTGAAGGAGAATGCTGATTGTAGTAGCTTAGCTCTAAGTCCTTCCTGAGATCATGGTACTAGAGGGTACAGCTGTTAGGAAAAAAAAAAAAAGAATAGTGTTTTTCCCCTTTTCTGGGCCCTGAAATAATTGAAGCCTATCTATGGCCCCCTCCTGAACCTCCATTTCAGAACCCTTCTCCTCCTACCTTTCTAGCACTTCTCACCCTAAGATCAGTGTACAAGATGTTAATTACCTTATTTTAATTTGATTCAATTGCATAAACATTTATGAAGAGCCTACTGTATACTGAGCATTATTAGGCCTGGCTTTTGAAACTTCCCTTACACTTATTTCTCCACTACCTATGCTCCCATTTCTTTGTTATCTGTCTCCCTCCCAATACATTTCAAACCTTCCCAAATCCAATCTCTATGTTGTACATTGTCAGTTCCTCAGTCTTTCTCATACCAACTTAGAAGCTGGAAAAACCAAAAGTGGAATCTACACATGAGAACTTATGACTATGAGGTTCAATGGGCATGCTCAGCAGGCAAGACTTAGTAAACTGTGATGGGAGTGAAAGTATATTCCAAGGCCCTTGACTGGATTAGAGCTCAGAAATACTGGAAATTTCTACCTCTTTCCTCTAGGTAGGGAGGGAATCTTAAAGCAGGCCTAAAAACAGGTCATGCTAGAACGAAAACCAGTAAAGCAAGGCAGACTCGGGAAAGTTCTATTGGAAGAAAAGCAACCAGTTAAATGTTAGGAGAGAAAGTCTGAGGACCAACACAAACAGTAAACAACGCAGCTCAGTCCCATGGCTTCAGAAGCATTTTAATGGAAGCAGCTGTAGACTATGACAATCACAGAGCCCAAGGACCATTGTTGAGAGTTCTGTGAAACCTATTTCAATGAAAGCAGAAATCATTCCACAATAAGGTAATGAGCACAGAGACACCTCCATGCAAGCCCTGCTCTGATGCTTCACTGTGATATGGAGCAAACAAGTACATACATGTTCTAACAGGTCCTGCAAAACCAGAAAGGCTTTGAATAAGGCACCAACAATAATCTGTATGCCTGTCATCTGCAGACCCACCAAGGTGAATCAAGTTCAGAGAGGGTGGTGACGTTTAAAGTCACAGCAATTCTTGAAGACTTTCTAGTAAGTCACAGGGAAGCTGTGATCTCCGTTGCTGAAAGGAGTAACAATTGTAATTAAATCAGAGGCACCTAATTAATACCAAATACAAAACCCAAAAAAAATCAGTTATAAAAAAAAATGGAAAGGAACCATACCACTTGGGCACATGAAGCTACAGAGATCAAGATCTTTCTTCTCTGGACATGCAAGTAAGAAAACCACACCATGCCCCAGGATTTGGTAGAAAGCTCTGAGATTAAAAAAACAAAATCAAAGAATGCCCAATTGTGACACAGAATGAGTTTTGTTCTCAAAAGATGCCAACCGTTGATGAAGGCTTTGCTCTTCTTTAATGAAGTTAACTCATTTCAAAATCTACTAGAACTCCATGGCTATACCTCAAGAATTTACAGAAACCAGTAATGCCATACATGCGAAGACAAAAAGCCAATATCACCCAAAAAGTGCCCTAAATTGTCCTCTCTGAAGGGTACATGAATGAAAATCTTCATCCCTGAGAGAGAGAGAGCTCTGTTTCTTCCACGTGACAATTAGAATTATCTATCAATCAATCAACAAGCAGTTACTAAGTACCAGGCACTGGGCAGGGCTTTGGCAATACAAAGACAAAAATGAAACTGTGTCTGCCCTCCATATCCTAGCAAGAATAGAAAGTATAAAGCAGGTGCTTAATAAATGCTTATGGAGTAATTAAAACTACCTGAGTCACTAGCCTGATTGTGTAAATATAAAATAGCTGCTTAATAATGCTTATTTATTGATTAGAACTACCTGGGTGACTAGCCTGATTTTTCAGTCACAAAAGTTTAGTTTTTACATAACCCTATAATGTACAGATGATTAAGATTACCTTATCCTTGGAAGTAACGTTTATTTAATATAATATATAAGTAAAATTGATACAACCAAAGTTCAAAGCAACTTCAAGATAATAAAATAACTACCCCAAAATTAATACCTCATGATTTTGAAGTCCATGAAATGAAGACTCTATTTAAAAATATTTAAAGCCTGTTACCACCACATATGAAGAAGTCTAAAAAAATGTCTTCCCTTCAGGTCAGTAACCTCTCTGGCTCTCAATATCCCTAACAAGGGTATCAATAACATTCAGAGTCAACAGCAGGGTTTATAACACAGGTGGAGAAGGAAATAAAAAATACGAAAAGAAAGTGGATGGTGGTGGGGGTTGGGGGAGGGAGTAGGGTGGACGAGGATGAAAGGAAAGGAAAATGGAGATGAGATATAAAGAGAAGAAAAAGGAGAAAGAGATGCTTATTTTAGGGACTGGTCAGAGTGCCAATGACAACCGTCCCAGATGCCAGTCAAGTGGCCCATCGCCACAAGCTGCCTCCCCACACAGAAAGCACATCAAAGATCTCTCTGGTCAGCCTGCCAAGGCTGCACCAGGAGAGATTGAGATGGAATCTAAACATCTGGCTTTTTGGAAGAGACCTTCTCAGCACTGCTCCTACCCTTGAGACAGCTTTTTTTTTTTTTTTGCTTTCCTAGGGTTCATCATTCCTCTATTTCTCTTAAACATTTAAATGGCTTCAGGGATCTTCATCCCCATTCCCTGCAACAATTTGGACCCTTGAGTCTTCTGTCATTATCGTTACCTTTCATCATTTACTTTAGAGACCAACAAAGTTCCTACTTCCCTGAGAACAGTAACATGGTCTCTCTGATAATATAAGTTTCTTCCCTGACTCAGAACACGTTTCTCTGACATAAACTAGACCAGACCGTTGCTGCTGAGTCTACCAGGCTTTAGACCTCTCTTTGTAAAATATGACAGCTTACATAGGGCAAAGTGTTCCCTGTGAAACTTCAACAATACCTTTTATAGTAATATTAACATTTCCTGGATTTATTTTTTCTGCTGCTATAGTATACTTTTAACCTTTCAAAAGTAGAAAAAGTCTACAAGGAGTCTACAGTCTAACAATGCCTCCCTCATTTATTCATGCCAACACATAATGGGTGGATTGATACACGAGACAGGTGTTATATTATGTACCAAATGTTATTTCAGAAGCCTCCCACAGATGGAAAATATGTCTGCACAAAACAGAAATAAAAAATCAAAAACCAAGAGAGCTGGAACAAACATTTCAGTATTTGACATTCTTTTTCAATGTTACCTGAAATTGCTGAATAAATAAAGTGACAAATGTGACTTTATGGGGACAGATGACATATTTTTTTTCTAACTGATTCCATTACTCTGTCTTGATGTAGTAAGATATAGTTGTGTGGACTGATCACCGCATCAGCTCAGCTAAAACCTCCAGACATTTTTTTTAAATCAAGAAGTGTTAGTAATATGAGTAATATTTTTGTTAAAATTATATGTAGTGATCAATAAAAACAGATTAAAGGTTCTGACCTTTTTGGCAAGTAATAATGTCCTCATATTCACATACAGAGCATTCATTCTCCTCTCCCCTGAAACATTTCCCATTTTTTCATTATAGAAAAGACTGTCTGGCAACAGAAGAGAAGTCAGAAATCACTGGATCCAGCTACCTCTTTTTAACAAATGAGGGAAGTAAGGCTTCATGAGGTTCCATAAGTTCCTGGAGGTCACACAGTAAGTCAGTAATAGAGTCAAGATGAAAATTCTGGTCTCATGATTCCAACTCGGGGACCCTTTTCACTACCCCATTTCTACCTTCCTATGCTTTCATACCACTAATAAAACAGATAAATATTACATTTGCCCTAAACCCCTGAATAAGCAAACAAGCTGAAATAAAACCCTCCAAGATGAATCTAGTCTTACTTCTAAGTCTGAAAGAAAAAAGCTATGGTTTTCATACATATCCAGGGAATTCTTCACTAATATTATCAGGAGGATGTCTTGAGACAATTGAAATGGCTAAAGAGCATTTGGAAACAGTAAGCTATTTCAGGTAACACTGGGCTGCCAGACTAGACTATAGCACTACTTCAGACTGTCACTTTTTATAATGTTTGCCCATAAACTTTTCCAATGTGGTTTTTGAAATAGTGCCCAAAAGCAAACAGAGAACAGATGGGAAACCAAAGTATTGTCCTGTCCAATCGTTTCACGGAGAACGGACTACAGATTTTAACTGTTAAAAAAAAAGTTTCTGCCAATGTGAAAACAACATTACATTCCAAAATGAAGTCCATTCCAGCACTTTTCCCAGGAAGGCATGTTTTATACTCCTAAAAGTTACAGCCAAAAAATGCATCACCTCTTCAGGTGGAGGTAGGTATGTCATATCGGAATCCATTACATAACAGAGTAGTCGTGCACCAAACTCAACCCTCTGCAATCTGCCTGCTCTTACATCAAAAAAGCAAATGCAGCAACTCCCTTTTCAGATTCTTGAGGTAGAAGAGAAAATGCCACCGTACTCCATGCACACATGTGGCAGACCCTGTGTGTTCTGCTACTATAAAACCTGGTTAGCTACAGGATGAGATGTCTACCTGCTGGCAACAGTTTCAGGTTCCCATGGGAGCTTTTAAGCATTCTGGACAAGATCAGCACAGGTTCCTGGGACTTTTCTCCATCCACTTCTTGCTCTTTGGATGGATGAGTTACACCAGACATGCAGCCACCTTGGACAAGGGGAATAAATACCTGGAAATACCCAATGTCTTCATGAAAGAACCAGGAATTTGACATCAGATGTCAAGCTAAATGTAGGACCTTCAAAAATATAGCAAAGGGTAGCTGATTTTGCTTATTTCTGGTTATGATTGTAATCATCCCCCATTGTATCCCAAGTGTGATCTCCTCTGGCTCATTTCAATAGTTGGGTGGCAGAGGAGGATTTTTCACTAACCAATATTTAGTTTTTAGTATAAACTTAAATGGTAAAGGACAATGCATTTTTACAATGTTTCTATACCAAAAATTCCTGAAATCATTTACAAGTGTACACTGACATTCCATAGACAGAGATAGTCACCTAGAGTGGAACAAAGCAGGTTTTTGGCAGTGTTAAGCCATTTAGAAATGCAAAACACAGGCAGCTTCCAACTGGTACAACAGACTCTTGGTCTTAGAATAAGAACATGGCAGTTCAAAGAGCCCTTTTTGTCTTTGTCTCCCCAGCACCTAGTGCCTGAGCCACAGTAGGTGTTTAACAAATGGTTGATTGATTGATTGATTTGATATCATTCCTAACCAACAGCATTAAAAGCAAACATCCTTCTGCCTTACACCATACAAAGTGACACAGGATAAAAAAGCTATTCCAGCTGCAGTTATGCAATTTCTACTCAAAAATCCTCAAAAGCCTATAAAAGCTCCCCCTCGACAACACATGACTTGTCATACGATAGAAATCCAAACATCAGTCACAGAACTGGAGAGTCGGAAGGGCCCTCAGAGACCATCTGGTCTAACCCATAAATGAAAAAGCCCCTAATATAATGTACCTGACAACAAGTGGCTGGCCAGACTGTACATGAAGGCCTTGAAGGGGGAGGGGAAAAGGTGACCTACAACCACTTGGAATCATCCATTGTACTTTGGACCAGTTCTAAGTTTTAAAAAGTTTTGATTTATTTTTTCCCCATCAAGCCTAAATTTGTTTCTGTAACTTCCACTCCTGATTGCTCTAGAGTCCAATAGAACAAATCCAATACATAACCATTATCATGTCCCACAGAGCCTTCTCTTCTGTATGCTAAACATCCACAAGTCCTTCAACTAAGGAGTTCCTTCAAATGAGAATTCTTTCAAGAAGCAGCATGTTATAGTAGAACCACTATTCTTGGACCTAGGTTCAAATCCCAGTTCCATCATGTTCCCCAGCTGTGTTACTTTTGGCAAGTCACCACATTTCTAAGCCTCTGTCTCCTTATGTTTAAAGAAAAAAAAAGGTATATTTGTACTAATTACCTTAGCGGGGTTCTTATAAACATGAGCTGTTATTGTAACTACACACTGTGTTCAAACAACACTGACCCAGATACACAAAAACGTGGGAGTGAATAATTCCTCAACTCAAGGATTAGCATCAATTGATCGAAGTCACAAAGAGTACTCAACATCAGTCAAAGGAGGTAAGAAATCTAATAGGCTGAGAGCCTCCTTTTCAGTTCCTCATTTGTGGTATCTTATAAACACAACCTGGGACTTTAAAGGATCCCAGCATCATAATATTTCAGAGTTGGGAAGGATTCTAGAGACCACACGGGCCAAAATGCTCCAGAATAGGAATCCCTATTCTGGAGTGAATAGTGGTCATTTGGCCCATTCTAACGTGGGACAACTCCAACCTTTGAGAAGTTTTTCTTCATATCAAGTTGAAATCATTAAGGCAGAAGTTGTTCATAGGGTGACAATATCTTCTGTTTCAGTGAAGCATAATGTGCCTTGAGCTACTAAAAAAAATCCATTTGCGACATTTTCATAGTATCATGGGAGATACTGTCCACTCAGAACACCTGGTTGGTAGAGTGAATAGAGCAAAGGATTTAGAGTCACGAAGATCTGAATTCAAATCCTGAGTCAGACATTCTCTAGCTGTGACCCTGGGTAAGTCATTTACCACCTGTGTGCCTCAGTTTCCTCCTCTGTTTAATAGGGATGATAATAGCAACTGCCTCACAAGGTCAAATGAGTTAAAATATGTCAAAGTGCTTCACAAAATTCAAAGTGATTTATGAATGTTACTTTTATTTATTATGAATAACACAATAGTGAACAACACTCCCTAGCTAAGGATGATATATATAAACATACGTATGTGATACATATATATTATGTATATGTATATTTGTATTATGTATGTATATTTGTATATATGCATGAATGGATGGGTGGATGGATAGATATACTGCTGGCCAAGATATATACAAAATGCATTTATTGGAAATTATAATTTATAAAGATGTCCTTATGCCTAAAAAATTATAATTTCTAAAGCTATCCTTATGCTTTAAAAAACAGGATTAAATAATTAGAGTGTTCTCCAAAGCTGTCCTTCACACTTTGGTCTCAACTTCCTTTTTTATTTTTTCATCTGGAAAACTAGAATAATTCACTACTCATCAATAGTCATCAAAAGGGACACAGCAAAGAGGAAAATATTTATCCCAAGTTATGATGGTCCAGAAAAACTCTCGGATTATTTGTGCTTTGGTTGTTTTGTATCAGGCTGGCTCTGCAAATGTACAGAGAGAGATACAGACATTCATACCTGCCTCTGCCCTTTTCTGAAATATTCTGTACCTGAAAACTTCCAAGTCACATGCCGATACTCTGTGCAATGTCTGACATCTCTGTCTGTGACACCAGAAATCGGAAACCAGTCACATACAACTGAGTGAACCCTTGTATAACCTTATAAAACCCACAGGTCCAGCTACATTATTGGGGCAGACAGAAAGAGAGATAGCCAACGATCTAAGTATCTCACTCATCAGTTCACCTAAAAGAAGTGATCAAAACCTGTCAGAACTTGAGGGTGCCAAGTGTGAGGGCAACTTCTGTCAGGACCATCAATGGTCTTGGGTCTTTCTTAGGATCCCTTCACTCATTTCTCCTGTGGCATAAAACAATACCTCTGAGACTTGGGGATCTCCTCACTGAGACTTAGAAGTATTCTATGCCTAAACTCTTCCTTTTTCCCTATTGTCCTATAACCCTACCCTTGAACCTTAAATCAGGTCTGGAGCCTCCTCCTGTATGTTAACACATGCTAATAACAGCTTGTTGCTTTAAATATTTACTGGCCTGCTTAACTCTTGTGAAAATCACCCTAAGTCCCAAGACTACTGCAACAGACCAGGACATTAATTCTAAAACACTAGCATTTTAGGTCCAAGTCTAGCTTTTTCTCACAAGCAAAATTTCCACTCAACCAATATGATGCAGGCACGGTTACATGGTTATTCACACAAAATCCGTAGGCATTGGCAGCTTTGCTTGAGTAAGAAGTTTAAAATTGAACTCAGTTCAAAAAAACATTAACCCAAGAGACAGACCATTAGATTATACTGGCCAGGAAGTAGAAACTCGTACAACAAGTTATGTCAAATCAGCCAGAATTCGTCTTCCTCCAGTGTACAATGAGGAGTTTTGTGTACACAGCATGGTGTGATCCATGTGTTGCACTGTAAACCTAGTCATTTAGAGCCTCCTTCAGGAAAATACACTTGCCAGTAATATCAGAGGAAGTTTAGCATTTCTTACCATCTTAAGACGTGGTGACATTTTCCTAAACTTCAGGGCCCTTAAGGTAGGTCATTTTTAGAGGAAATGTAATGCCAATAAGCTGATATTGTTACAGGAGAAAAGATGTCTGATTTTGAAGTCTCAAAGGTCTGGGTTTGTATCCTGGCTCTGCTACTTACCATGGGGAATACATACATACATACACACACACACACACACACACACACACACACACACACACACACACACACACCCCTTTCTGATCTGGGCCTCAGTTTCCTCATCTTTAACATCAGGTTAGATGAGTTCTGAGATTCCTGCTAGCTCCAAATCCATGATCCTATGAACTTTAGTAACTGAGACAGGTGCTGTGTATTGCATCTCAGGGTTCAATAATAAAACATTCATAGGATGAATTCATATAACTTGTACTGATCCTCTATTGACACAATCTATGCATACAGTAGTTGCTTTGTAAAGGTGTTGCCATATTAAACAAATACTTGCCCTTCATATGTCTCTTTACAGAAAGCACAGGGCATTTTGACAAACGCTGCCTCCTTTGACCCTAACAATTTTGTGAAGTAGCTAAGTAAGGTACTAACTTTCTTTTTTACAGATGAAGAGACTGAAGTTCAGGCAGAAAGGTCAAGGGCATTGCCTAGGGTTATAAAGGTGGTAAGTAGAAGAGCCTCTGCTAGAACAGAGGTGTTGGGTCTCCAGATGAGTGGCCCTGGTCACAACACAACACACCACACTGCCCCACAAAGAAATTCACCAGGGTTTTCCAATGGTATCAAAATCACAAAAACCATATTCCTGCAACTATTAGGTAAATCCTCAATGGCCACACATTTTGATAAGTATCCAAATTAGACATGGAGGGGGGGTTTTTTGGCATACTTTAGCAATCCATCAAAATTTTGAGTTGAGAAGAATAAATACTTTTTCCTCCTTTTTTGGATCACACCTGTGATTTCATTGACAAGGAGAACTCCATTGTTAATGCAGATCAGGACCTGCCCTACAACTGATAGAGTTTGGAAAGGGGGCTCAGCCTAGGGTCATACAGACAAAACAGGTTACAAGTAACATTTGAATCTGGGTCTTCTAGATTGTCAGGCCAGCTCTTTACCCACTCTACCAGTCTTTTGTTTGTTTGTTTGTTTTTTGGAGGGGAAAGGCAGGGCAATTTGGGGTTAAGTGACTTGCCCAAGGTCACAAAGCTAGTAAAGTGTTAAGTGTCTCAGGCCAGATTTGAACTCAGGTCCTCCTGACTCCAGGGCTGATGCTCTATTCACTGTGCCACCTAGCTATCCCCACTCTACCAGTCTTAAAAGAAAAGGCTTGGTGCCATATGGAAGAGTGAGCCCTACAGGTGGCAGTAGAAACAATCCAGGCTCAAATTCCGGTTTCATCATTTACTAAGATCAACCCCATCCCCTTTCACTTCCCTTTTGTTTTCCCTCTTTAGAGCTTCTCTCTAAGCTCCTTGAGGGCAGCAATCGTCTTACTTTCCTCTTGTATTTATATTTCCAGCACTTACAGTGTAAGTAAGCACTTAGCTTTTTGATGACTTGCTTATCAGAGCTTTGTGATCTTGGACAAATTCAAAACTCTGAATTTTGTCTGTAACAAGAAAAAGAAATCCTTATGCCGCCTAACTTGCAGGGTTGTTGTGAGAATCAAATAGCAAAATATATGTAAAGTGCTTAAGGACTGTAAAGAAGCGTATAATTATAAGCAATCATCACAATTATCTCTAAAGAGTACTGAACTTAAAACTTAGAAGACCTGTTTCAAAACTGGCCTGGAACACTTAAGAGCTGTGTGACCAAGTGCAATTCAGAAGCCTCCATAAGCCTCATTTTTCTCATCTGTTATATGGGGGTAATGATACACTACCTCACTCAGAGGGTGGTGAGGAAGGTGCCTTGTACGCTTTAAAGCATTATAGAAATGTGGGCTATTTTTATAGGGCCATGTAAATTCTCCCTCTGAGCAGATGCCTAATAATAATAGTGATCAAAGAAGCACTAACATGTATCTCCTGACCCACTATTATGTACTTTCTTCTTTAATAATTCACCAAAATTCATAAATCATCCAGTAAAAACAGATTACTATATTTGAGAAGGATACAAAGGAAATAAGAAATATGGCTCCCACCATCTTCATAAATTCTAAGCTTTTTTTTTCCCCATCAAATTCTTCCTCAATCCTTCCCAGGGTTGTTTTGAGGATCAAATGACATGGCAAGGCCTGGCATACAGTAGATACTTTATAAATGCTTATTACTTCCTCCACTCTTTCTGGAAGCATACAGAACCCCAGCATTATAAACATGGATAGAACAGCTTTTGACTCCAACTCTAGGTCTCCAACCAATAGTTCAGGGGTATTATTAACCTGGGGTGTAGAAACTTTTTTAAAAGTATTTTGATAACTGTTTTTCAATATGATTGGTTTCCTCTGTAATTCTATATATTTCATTTTATACATTTAAAAATAATATATCAAGAAGGGGTTCATAGGGCTCACCAACCTGCCAAAGGGGTCCAGGACCCAAAAAAGTTAAGAACCCTTATGAAAGATAAATTCTAACTTTCCATCATGTGCTGAAGTACCTTAAGGAACTCATCACTCACTGAAGCCTCCTCCCTCCTTTTCTACTGTGCAGAATTTGACTATTAAGGTATCTCTCTCACCTGTCCTCCTTCTCCAATAATCCCATCCACTCTACCACCGGTGGGTCCGTAAGCATTCAACTGACACCACTGCTGCCCTTTCTACCCTTTGTGGGGATAAGCAGGACTGAGAAAGGGAGGGGTTTGTTTCACTATTATCCATTACCCCATACTCTCTGGTGACTGGCTTCCAAGACTACACTTCTTTCACCTTAATTATGCTCCAATGAATCCTAAGAGAATTTTTTTCCTAGTGTGCTAAGAATAGTCTAGTCACCTTCTTCCAAATCACAACAGGGAGGCAGAGAAGACACTTCTAGAATATCATTCTACCCTCTTCATTTAGACCAGGACCTCACTAAAATAACCCTTCTCAGTGAGTGTCTCTCTGTACCAGGGATCTGTAGCAAAAAGATTCTCGTGGATGGGGTCTAAGGTAGACTGTCCTCATTTTGAATTTAGCTGAAGTGGATAAAGTGTTCCATCAGTCAGTTAACAAGCATCTATTCCAGGCACTGTACTGAGCACTGGATGATATTAACATTTATATATCACATTTTCAGGTTTGTAAAGCCCTTTCTAGATTGAGGAATCTCAACTTACCCTCACAACAACCCTGTAAAGCAGATGCTATCATTATCCGTACTTCACAGATGAGGAAATTGAGGCCCAAAGTCCAAAGTCACACAGCTAGTGTCTGAGGCAAAAATCAAAGATAGATCTTCCAGACTCTAAGTGTAACACTCTACATTCATTGCAAGAAAAACTGTTAAAGAAACTTCTAGATATTGAGTGCTGGCTGCATCACAGAGCCTTCTTTCCGAGTGACTTGGTCTAGTCTTTTGACGGTTATCGTTAGATATGTATCACATGAGATGCTGATGGCACTTCCAGGTAGTACACTCACCTCAATCTTTGTGACAGGAAAAGAATTTGGTACCCTGGAGAGTGTTTTACAAACAGGAACTATGATCAGACAGACAGAGAGACAGTTACACAGATGATAGATGGATAGATAGATAGATAGATAGATAGACAGACAGACAGCTATTTAACTGGACCTATGACTTTATCAGCATCCTCTCCTAGGGAAAAACTTCTTTTACCAATGTAAATTGGCAGTTTAGCTACAATTTAAGGGTCTTAGAGTTGCCTAGGGCCCTGAAAGGTCAAATGACTTGCCTTTAAGTATGTATCATGCATGTATATACATATATATCTATCTACATATAGATGTGTGTATATATGTATGTGGACAGATAGATAATAGATGGATGGATGGAAGATAAGATAGGTGGATAGATGGATGGATGCACAAGGCACTGAGAGGTTAATCATTTGCCAATGGTCATAAAGCTCCTTTCATGGGTCTTTCTTCTGTTCAGACTTTGTGATTTCACAGGCATAGAAGAATGCCCTGAATGCCCCTAAGGAAAAGACCACATGAGGTCTTTAATTGTCTTGCACAGTTGCCTGGGGGTACCAAGAGGATAAGGGATTTGCCTACTAGTGGGTAGTTAATTCCATGACAGGCCCTAAATCATCTTTTCCAAAGGTACCATAGGATGGTGGATAGAGTGAGGACCACTTGGGTTCAAGTCAGGCCTCTGAGAGTACTCGCTATAACTCAGGGCCAGTCACTTACCCTCTCGGTGCCCCCAGGCACTTGCAAAGAGGACTGAAGATTTGGGGTGTTAAGACTAGTTTCCTTCCAGAGCATTCCTTGGCCACTACAATCAAAGAGGCACATCCTAGCTTTAAGATCATGGGCAAATCTCTCTTAACCTCCCAGTGTCCCCGACAGTTTTCTAATACTCTTAAATTACATGACCAGTTGCCACTCTGCAAGGACAGAAGAAATTCCCCAATTCCAAGCACCTTACAACAAAGAAACCATATCTAGATCAAAAACTAAAACCACATGAAAACTTGCACATATGTAACACGGACATTATGAATATGATCAATATGTTCCTGTGCTGAAGATGAACAGGAATTCTACCACTTTAAAAGATTAAGGAAGTCCTGAGATAACGCCCCCTCTTGCTTCTTTCACTAGACATCTTTTTCGGGTCTTAATCAGCAAGTTTATATAAAGAGCTTGGGCCTTTCTCTCAGCATGACCTCAGCTCCAACACTCATTTTGATGTTACAGATGCATCCTTGTGTCCTGGGACGGTCCCAAGGAGCAGCATCTCAGCAATTTGCAAATGGAAGGTGAGCAGCTGGATGCCTGAAAACAGATGGCCTTACTCATTTGAATAGGTTTGATCTTGTCTAGTGTTCAAAGCTAAGCAAGTTTGGGCTTGGTTAGCACTTGAATGGTTTGTTTGAGGCCTGGTGCTTCTCTAGGCCACAGATCACAAAACTGGATGATTCTGCAGTAAGCAGTTCGATTGGAATGACCTATATTTGATGTTTTCCTAAAGCTGCCTTCCATTGTGAGTGGGAAGAAGGGGAGCTGTTACTTAGCAGGGAGACATGTTAGCTGGCTTTTATACATCAGAAGGTGAGTAACAGAGGTAGTTAGGGGCCATCCTTTTACAAAAAGAAAAGGAAACTCCTCCTTTCTCTCCCCTCCCCCACATAGGAATCCTATGGTAGAGAATTTAAACTCAAGTTAATTCAGGAAATTCCAAATTAAGATACCCACTATGACATTTAACCTTTCTCCCAAGGACACTCCTCTAAGTACTTTAGGAACTGATAAAAGATAATCCCAAATAAACAAGGCCTAGGATGAGTCTATGGATGTATTTAGAGTCCCTTTTCCCAAAACCCTAACTTCTGGGAAGGGGCAACTTGGTGTCATAATAACACTCCTACCTCTACTTACCTTTGCTTCCCATTACAGGGGTTTCCCATGCATTTGACTGTTTCTGGTTTTTAGAGGGTTTTTTGATTTGTTTTGTTTTGTGTGCAGTCCTGGGGCACAGGCAAAGCAGACAGCTTCAGAGTTAGAACACTGAGTTCAAGTGTTGCCTCTGCCACTGGGTGACCATGGTTGAGTTACTTATACTATTTGAGTGTCAATTTCCCCTTCCGTAAAATAAGAAAAGAATCCTTACGCCACCCACTTCACTGGATTATTGTAAGAAAGGCATTTTGTGAATTTTAAGGGGCCATCTAAAAGTGGCTTATAAATTCAATATTCAGGAAGTTATTGCCTTGCTTATGGATCTATTCTCACTTTGGCTGTATCTTTGACAGCTGGCAAGCTTCATAAATCTGTCAAATACAGGCAGTGATAGGGGAGAATTTGGTAAGGTGAAAAATTGAATTTAACTAAAAACTATAATGGGAAACTGAGATTACCTGAACATCTTAATTCTCTATACTATCCCTTTCCTTACTCTCATAGAGTATTAAGTATTCAAATTCCCTTCTCACTGGAAGAAGTTTCTTTCCTAAGTATCTACCACTTTTCAACCAATAAATCAATTGTGCTACTATTTACTAGGCATTCAAGACTCTTCTCTACCACCAACTATCCAAACCAATAGTAGTCAAAAAAGTCAATATGACTTTCTAATTTCATAGTTTAGAGCAAACAGAAATGTCAAATAGAAATGAGGCTATTGAAACCGTACATAAGGATTTCTGTGGGCTGAATATTGACTTAGAAAAACAACCTTGTGTGTGTGTGTGTGTGTGTGTGTGTGTGTGTGTGTGTATTCATTCTATTGTGTTTTTATTTACTCTGTTAACCATTTCCCCATTACATTTTAATATGGTTCTGGCCCTACTTGGGAATGGCGGTATATGGGTACATGTATGATACCCCCCTGTTTTTAGAGGAAGCAAGATCAATATTTCTGTTTAAAAAGTACCTAGATACCTATTTCGTTCTATAGAAAAAAAGAAACTGTATGCTACAAGATGAAAATGCAGCTCTTCAGAAAAGACTCAGAGATTTCCAAACTTCCAAACCGGTTAGTAATGGCTCCCACTGAGCAACTAATATACTAAAAAGAAAGGAATAGTGGATGGCTACTTCAAAAGTCCCCTGCCTTGAAAAGCCTATTTTCAAGAGAGACTGACATGATCCTTCTTTCTCCAAAAGATTGCTTATTACTTATGAGATAAAAGCAATAGTCATTACCTTTTCTTCCCCCATGTGTTTATGTGGATATATACATATATGTGAATATATAGAATATATGTAGATATGTATGGAAAGTCCCTTTACAAAGTTTTTTTTTTTATTTTTTAGTCTAGACTTCATTTCATTGATGTATGAAACTCTTGATCTAGAAACACTTGTCAACCATGAAACTTATCTGAGACTGAGACTGAGACAGTGTTAAGGAGTTTCCTGGGGCACTGAGAGGTAAGGTCCAATGGTCACGCAAAGAGTGTGAATCAGAGGAAGGATCTGAATCCACCTCTTCCTAAGGCAGCCCTTGAATTCATTACACTAGACTCCCTTTCTCAAAGCTGTTAGAAAAAAAAAATTTCATTTATCTATGGCTGTACAGGAAAGTTGGAATATCACTATTTTTCTCCTATAATTCTCTATGCTTTTTTTCAAATCCTGAGCACTCATCTCTAAAGGCATGATATGACCAGGTCTTTTAAATTCACAGTAAACTAAAGAAACTTGATTCACCTTAGAACCTAGCTAGAAAAAAAAACAACCACAGATCACATTTGAAAAATATTAACAAATTAAACATTACTTTATCTAGAATTGGTTGTTTTCTCTCCTCTTTTCCCTTTGACTCTCAGGATACCCTCTAACTCACTGACCAAAGACTTTTTTTCCTGGTCTAGGGGGTATTTCTGCCCCTCATTATTAATTTTTTTTCCATTTTTCTTTCTATCTCCTTGCTTCTGTCTGGGACAATTAGAACCAGAGCATATTTCTTTGTGTCCATGTGTTCCATTGTTATTTAGCTATCTATGCCATGTGATAAAATAGGCAAGTCTTTCTTTACTCCTCCCTATGTTATGCCTGCTAACTTGGTATGGGATGTTCTATCCATTCCAACCTTAAAAATCAGAAATGCTTCTGAAGAAAATATGAGAGAAAAAATCTACTTTAATTGCAATTAAATGGTTCTATGCTCTTCCTTGGTTAAAAAAAAAACTGAAAAAATAAGTGCCTGTCAATTGGGAAATGGCTGAATAGCTTATGGTATATGCATGCAATGGCATATTACTGAACCCTGAGAAACAATGAATATGACAAATTCAGAGAAACATGGGAAGATTTGTATGAACTGATGCAAAGTACGCAGAGTCAGAAGAATAATACATATCATTAAAAATAGCAAAAAGAAAAACAATCTTGAAAAATAACAGAACCCTAATCAATGCAGAGACCAGTCTTGAACTCTTTGCTATGACAGAGCTACTGGTACTGAAAGATGTCTACCTGGTCAGAAAGACCAAAATATTGGTTTCTTTTCTTTAACATTATTTCTTTGTTACAAAAGAGTGTTTAATGACAGGATGGGGAAAGGAATCATTGGGAAGTGAACTAAGTGTAAAAAAAAAAATTCCATAAAACATTTACTTAAAAATAACAATTAACTGGCTCCAAACCTAGACAAACCATTTTACCCAGTTATCCCACGATCAGAATATATTCCAAGGAAATGTACAAAGATGTATACAGAAAACCTAGAAACAACTTCAGTGTCCAACTATTCTGCCTTGGCTAAAGACATTTTGTGGAAAAATCACAAAATAGGGAATAACAAATGCAAAATATGTACTAAAGTATAGAAAGATGTATATGAAGTTGTGTATATGTTAAATTTAGCATAAGGCAGAGTAGTATGGCAGAAAGGATTCTATATTGGAAATCAGAAGGCTTTAGTTCAAATCCTTCACTCTACTTATTACCTTCCGAGTGACCCTGGGCAAGACACTTAAACACTTAGGGTCACAGTGGCCTCATCTTTAAAATGAGATTAAACTAAATGAGCTCCAAGGTCTCTCACTGCTCTAAATATATGGTGCTCTAAAGTAGGAGAACTGTATATAAAGTAACAACACATACACACATTTTTGTCTAAACACAAGTTGTTCCTGAATAGAATGTGGGGTGTGTGTGTGTGTGTGTGTGTGTGTGTGTGTGTGTGTGTGTGTGTGTGTGTGTGTCACAGAAGGAGCCCAGGGTAAGTCCTTATCTTTTTAGTTCAAGGAAATAAAGGATAGACACTAGATATGATCTAGGCAAGGCAAGGACCCGAGAATCCCCAAGAGATGCTCCAGATCCAAACCAAAAATTTTCCAGAAAATCTTTCCAGCACAAACTTTTTTTGACAGAGCAGAGCATCACACTTACCTCAAAGAAAAGCATTACATCATCAACCTTTACTTTGACTGGTTTATCCAACCAAGAAGGTGGGCAACCCAATTAACTCTCTCAGGCCACCATGCACAAGCTCTCCAAATCTAATATTCATCATCACCACTGACTCCATAATCCAGTAACACCCAAGCCTATTGCTTGCACTGGCTAGAACAATTGCAGAACTGTATGGCAGTCAAAGCCCAGAAGTAACCATGAGTGAATATGTGATTGATTACCACAACATGTTACCAAAAGTTCAAAACCCAACTTCAGGGCAAAAGCAAGTAAAGCATGTTACACTTCCCACAAATTTTGTAACTTTTTCCCCCACAATTTTCCACAGGCCCTAATGACAATCCCTTGGAAGCCTGAAACTGAAAAGCCTTTTCTTGCCAAAATATATTTTTCTTAATGACGTGTGTGCCCTGGTTTGTTATTGCATGGCTGCAAAAGCTGACTTTTTTCTTAACAGAAAAAACATTGAAATATTTAGACTGAAAGCAGCAAGATGTGCACATTTCTAAACCTCAAAAACTTTGCAAAGAGACCCAAGATGGCAGAAAGTACAGGTCAAAGCCTGTAAGCACAGTGCCCTATACATAGCAGACACTTAATCAACACTTATAGAAATGAACCAAACTTTGAAACAATCCTAGTACTCAAAGCTAAATGTAAATGTGTCCTATTAGGGGACATTTTCTTTTATGCTGTGTTGGGCATTAGGTTATTCTATCAAAGATTCTTTAAAATATCCATTGTGACTTATTTTGGGATATAAAATCATAAAGCATCAAGTGCCATTTAAGACCATAGCTGTTTTTAATTATCCCCAAGAAAAAGGGTTGTTGATGCAGGAGTCTAGCTAAAGATTGTGAACTATATGTCCTTCTCAGATTTTACTGATTCGAAACTTGAAACATTTATAACATCTAGTATAGAATCAATTGTGCAACTACCATGCGTCAACCAATAATGTAATATTCATTTTGCTGAAAATCTGGAAGACTTCGAAGGATGGGAAGAATGCCACTACTAAGACAGAAATACACCCTCGGGACTATCCCATTGTCAACTTCCAATTTAAAGCAGAAGGGTTTTCAAAGGGTCTAAATTCTTAACTTGCCAATTCCAAGGATTTTTATAATCATTTTGCAACCACACACACACACACACACACACACACAAATGCTTTTTTTTTTAATTTCCAGATATTTCTAAAAACAATTAGAATTAGTTATATATGGAAAAATTCAACAGTGTACTATTATGTGTAAAAAATTAATCCACATGTAATATAGATGAAGAGTGAGGGCCAGAAAATATGCATAATATTTATGCAGCATTTGTTTTAGCAATTATATTATGGGTCTGAGTTGAGTTCTTTTAAGGAAAGGTGCTACATAAATCATACAAATATGTATGCCCTACAACCTCATTCCTGAGTCTATCAGCATTTTCATTATAGGCTATTTTTCAATTTCCTCATAAAAAGTGACACCATAAACTGAAATTCTATATATATGATCTCTGTTCAGAAATAACTTGAGATTTACTACTCTTTAGTTGTGCAAGAGGTAAATGGAGCTGCAACTGATTCAGAAGGACCAAAAAAGAAAGAAAAGGCAATTTTAATACATACGGGATAGGCCAATTAATCTTGATTGTGTAACAAATGTTTACCATTTTCTAAAGTGGAATAAATGGCAACTGTTGATGACTATGTTTTAAAATATCCTAAGATACAAGTTTTTCCCTCTACCCCAAAATATAATTTTTTTCACTTTATGTATATTTAACTTGATAATAAAGGCAAAAAGGATAGTGCTAATCTACTTTCTCAAAACCCTGAGTTAATAAATAAATAATTTAAGAGCTGGGAGATCACATGAGGATAATAAAGTGCCACTCCATTCTGTCTCTGAGTCTACTCCTTTTGGTGGCTGCCATTTTGCATTTTCTCTGTGGCTGGGCAATCTTTGAAAAAAAAATGACACGTACTTAATATTTCTCTGACCTTTGGCAAGTTACTTTTCTGGGACTCAGTTCCCTTATTTAAAAAATGCAGCAGGAAGGGAGATGGACTAGATGGTCTCTAAGGTCTCTTGTAGATCTCAATCTATAATTATCAGCTATGTTTGTCTAAGCATTGACAACTATCATTGAGAAGTGAAAATATTTTGAAACTTGTATTTTCATAAAACTCAGATGCAGACATTCTCATGAGAGTCCTTGGATTAAAATAGCCACTGCCCCCCAAACACCACAATATCACCAAATGGGTAACACTGATATCTCTAATGGAATCTTACTAGTTGCCAATGGCCTGGAAATGCATGGCTACATGACCTCCTCTCTCCATCCCTCACCTGCTATCGAAGAATGCTATAGTATCACAATCCTACCCCTCATGTCAGCAAGATGGAGAAATTGGCCTCAGGTTCCATAAGAGACTTTAAATCAAGAGCAACAAGGCCACACTAGGGGTATGGTAGAAACACCAGCTGTCCCCAGGTGTTCTAAAAGGAGTATCTGTTAGCAAGAAGCAGGAAGAGTCACCCCAAGAGAAAGGAAAGATGGAGGCCAGCAAATCCCATGGTGATTATCACTCAGCTAACCAAAATGGAACTCAAGATAACCTTGTGTGTCAAAAGTCCTGAATACAAACTATTCCTCAAATTAGGAACTCTGCTGCCAAGTCTCCTGCACACTCCTTGCAAAGACGCCCCATGATAAGTCTGAAGAACAAAAAACACTTCGACCTCTTAAACAAGTCATCCAGCACCTCACTCCCTTCTTGCTCCACAGAACACTAAAGGCATGGTAGGAAGTCAGATACATAGAGGACAAATTCAATGACTATGTGTTTGGCAAATTCAAGAGTTTAAATGGAAGGATGATGAAAAAGAAGGGGGGAGGCTGCTAAATCTCAAGAGGCTAAAAAGAATGTCAAATGTAGGGCGAAAATTCACCCTTTGAAACAAAGACCCAACGTACTTATATGTCACAGCATGAAATTTTAAAGGTCAGTAGCACTTGGGTGAGGAAAGCAAAACATAAATCTGAGAATGTGGGGGAAAAGATGCCATTCTTGAACCCCCAGCTAAATGCAGTTATCTATGCAGATGCAAATAGCTAATACATGCAATAGTTAGCTCAAGAAAAACAGACAAACCACAGACTTGGCTTTACACATTCTAAAGTAAATTTCCCAGGTCCTCAATTAAAGATTAATAAGATAGCTTAGAGAGAACCTTACAATGATGTCCTACCAGTATTAAGGATGGCTAGTGGCTTCTTCACCATGGTCCTTACAAAGTAAATATGAAAAAAAAATCATCTCTAAGATGAATGGCCCGTTCCCTGAACTTTATTTGGAAATGTGAACTGCAAACAAAATCTTTCCTCATGAAATCGAGCTGCCAGTTTCCTCATGTCCTTTTAATTACTCATTATGTCTGACCCTAGCATCTCTTCACCCTGGGCTACAAAGGCATTTAGATTCTGACTTCTAACAAGCTTGTAAAAGCATGGAATCCATCACAGAAAGTTCAAGGTGACAGAGCCTAGAAATTATCCAATCCAACCCCTTCCATTTTACAAACTCTCAGAAATTAAGGACTCCCTCTAATTGTCTGAGGAGATTAGGATAACCATACCATAGACTTTTAAAGTTGTAAGAGGATGCAGAGGTGATAGGTATGGAGTAGTGAAAGGTCAATGGATTTGGGCTCAGGTCTGGGTACAAATCCACACTGTGTTCCATACTAGTGGTATGACCTTGTATAAGTCGCTTCATTTCCTTGAGTCTCAGCTTCTCGATCAGTAAAATGAAGACATAGGAGTTAAGGTTAAAACGACCAGGGGATGGGGACAACTAACATGGTAATTCTACCCAAACCAGAGAAATTAAATTACTCTGTTTTGCCAGACTTGTTTCCAAGATGTAGTATTAAACAGGGGTCTGTGTATGAGTTGTGAAATATTTTACATACTAATAAAGAATGTGTACTTCTTTGTGTGTTCAGCTTCATAAGCCTGTATTTAGTTTAACTGGGCAAGAATAAGTCTTTGTTAGTAGACTCTCAAGTTACAGTCAAATCTTACATACCAACACTAATGGAGAATAGTAAAGATACAGATCATATAAAACAATAAATAATTTTAAAATGAATTTTATCTTGAGGATGTGTACTGTTATTTTTTGAACCTCCATTAAAATATGAGTGTATCTGATACTTCTGGAATTTACAAGGCCCCCTGGCATAGGGCAAAACGTTAGAGACGTAGGGTTGAAATTCTGCCTTTGATGGATGCCTCAGACTCTTACTCTGAGCAACCAGGCACAAGACATTTACCCTCTCTGAAAGGGGCAGGTCACACTGGATGACCTCCGACCTCCCTTTCATCTCTAAATCTATGACCCTATCATCCAAAGATCTGTAACATGAGGACAATAATATTTGCATTACCTACTTTATTAGGCTGTTATGAGGACAGTGCTTAGGATGGGACACAAACGTGAGCTATTATTACTACAATACTTTAGACAACACAAGGAAGCCATATATTCTGGAGACCTGACTTGGCATCCTGCACTCTTCTGAAACTCCAGCCTGGTGAAGGCATCACCACCTTGTACAACCCAACTCAAGTTAAGCAGTTACCCTCTTGAATTATCTTTTTTTTTCAGGTTCATACTTTCTCCTGGGTGGGAAAGTAATTAAGTGTTTTGGTTTAAAAAGGGACTTTTATTCCAGCTCCAGCTGGGCTAGAATAAACAAAGATCCTGTTAATGTCAACAATGACTTAATTAAGCAAAGTAGGTGACAATGTGAATAACAACTTGAAAGTGAGATGTGCCTCCTCCCAGGGGTAATATCAAGAGGTGACTGTACTTCAAATAATCAGAGTATTAATCTACAACCTACTGGAGCCCATAACTTTGCACTTGGTTCCTGAAGACAATAAATTCTCGTTTCAAAGGTAAGTTGTATTTTTTGACAAAATTAAAGCCTTCTGGAGGTCTGTCATTAATAAACTATTTTTATGAGACCTGGGTAGAAATACTGCTTATTTTCGTACTTCAAAAAGGGGGTGGGGGGAGATAGTGTCAAGACACTGGGATAGAATTACACTATAGAGTAAAATGATAGAGTAAAGGGTCATTCATCTTTCTGTAGGCTCAGAATGACCTTTCACAAACAGGAGGACCCTTTTAGAAATTTTTCCATCTGGACACTTTTTCCTCTAGTCTAATTCCCATAAAACATTATTAAACTGAACTTCCTAGTTAATTAACCACCAAGAATCTCCAATGATAGAATTTCCTATGAGAAAAAAGCAAGAGAGTGTGTTGGCCAGACTACTGAAGATAGCCAGAGGACTTGAGTTCAAATCCTGGCACTGCTTCCTATATGACCTTAGGCTGAGTAATAAATATCTGAGCCTTCATTTTCCTCTCCTGCAAAATGATAGCATTGGCTCACATTTTCTTACACAAGAAAGCAAAGCTTTTGACACCTTGCTCTAATCATGTCTCAATGATTATACAGCAGAGAAGTTAAAAGTAGATCATAAGAAATCAACCAACCAGCTAATAAAGCCACTTGTTAAGACTAATGAGTATTCATTTTTAAACTATATTCTTGTATATATTACATTCTGTAAGTAACAACCTCTTGACCAAAACACTCTTTCAAAGGAAAAATCAAGCCCTAGCAGAATATGATAAGTGTAGAAGCACCTGTGCTAATAATATCATGGGCAGAAGTAAACATGGCTGATTGAAAAATAAAGCACTGCTTGCTTAATATCCCAAACTCCTCAAAATGACATCATTGGCATGTACTTCCAACACATCTACCAATAGAGTACAAAACTGGAAATGGGTGTTATGAACTAAGATCAAATATTTGCCTGAAATACCTAACATCATGTAATTTTCTAAACTGGATAGAACCTTAAAAGATCAATTAGCCCAATTTTATTGACAGATAAAGAAAACGAGTCCAAGAGAGGATGATACTGGCCCAATGACAAGCAAACATTTAGGGGTAAAACCAAAAGTCGCACCCAATTCTCTCATGATTTCCCACACATTAGCTGACTAGGAATTTTACCCAAAGAACCATCCTGGAGAACTGTTTCTCTCCACACACATGTACACCTTGCTCTACTTTTCCACTCTATATACGTCCAAAGACCTAGGTTCCAATTCCAGCACTACCATTTACTATCTGGATAACTCTGAGCAAGACAATTAACTTCTTTGGACCTCAGCTTTCTCACCTGAAAAATGAGTAAGATGACCTCTAAGGTCCCTTCAATTCCAAATTTATGATCCTAAGATCCTATGACCTTTCTCATATAATTAATATTATTTTAAAAAAAATATTCCATGACCATCTAATGTTGAAATAAATTCACTGCCACACTGTAACAAAAGCAACATAAATTCAAATAAAAGAGTCTACTTTCTTTATTAAAAAAAATACACAATTTACTGGTTACTTTTTTCTTTAAATTTCGGCATATGTTATGAGTGCATGTTATGACATATACTGGCAATTAGGAAAACATCCATTTTGGCTCATGGCAAGATAAACTTGTAAAAATGCAGGCACATCCCATCAGAAATCAAGGACTTTTCTGCAAATGACTTTAAATACATATTTTTAGGCTACACTTCATTCTATAAAATGCAGTTTCTGTTGTATTACTTATGTAACAAGAATACCAAGAAGTAAATCTGTAACTTTTCCAATCTTAGTTGCAAACCCACACCAATCTCCCTTCTCAGGGCTCTGAAAGCTTTTATTATGCCATCAGACGTATTAATTATAAAGTCTTCATTCCCTTTCTTTAACAAAAGTTCAGCATTCTGACTTATGCAATGGCTTCAGGTTAACAGTGTCCCGATGCAGGAAAAGATTTGACATTGTTCTTCAATGACTGTCACACATTTCTGGTGTTCCTTTTAAAATCCTTCTGTCGCCTGATGTAAGAATTCGAATCTTTCCTCTCCTCTCCACCCCCATCATAAATCACCACCATTTGTTTTTTCTAACTAAAGCTGAAGATGTTTGTGCTACTCCAGCTTCTCCTCCATGTAATCACATTCCTGATCATTTAACCCTCTAACTCTGCCGCTTCCCCATAACAGCTGACCTGAAGCTGGAGATCACTCATGATGGAGGCATGCTCCTAAAAGGCAATGGGGCACCAGGTGGGCAATCAACAAACAGGTTCATTAAGTGGTGATGAGAGTCTGGCTTTTCCTTTTTTATTCTCAGATTACCACTTGAAAAATAACTCGGCTACCGATATTCTTTCGTGATGACAGATTTCAGTCTTACGCTGACTAAAAGACTTGGCTAATGTGATTTCCAAAGAGACTACCAGAGGACCCAATTCTGTATATCTAAATATATTCAACCTCAGTACTAAGGCTTATTGTTCTACCTTGTTTTAAAATGAAATTTTGAAAGTTGAGACAGTTCTGGTAAATGTATGAGTGAGAAGAAGGGGCAATTTACTTTGGAACTGGTCAAAAATCAATGCCAGGACTTTGTGATCTAGACTCAGGAAAATCACATTGACTTAAAATTCAAACAGACTGCTAGATGTCTGACTACTCTATTCTAAACTTCAGAAGGACAAGGTATTGCAAAGATATTTTTTTTCTAAATGCCAATAATGCAGGGGTTTAGCGATTTCCCTGGACAGTTCCCTTTGTTAGGAAGCAGTAACTCTTTGTACTTTATTCAGGTATATATCCCAAGCTGAACTGCTGCAGCATTGTATGTATATAATGAATAAGGCATTCATCCTTCACAGCTTTCCAAGGAACTAGGAGAGGAATAGCTAAGAGTAATCTGTTTGCTGGCTTCCCCATTCAAAATAAAGTGCTGCAGAATATCAGAAATCGTGAAGATGTAACACCCTGCTTGTGTCTCCCCAGTAAACATCTCTCCTCCTCTAAAGCTGCTCCCCACTCCAATCATAAACCTGAAGACCATTCCAACATTCTCAATGGATTTTCAGTTATGATATACAGGCAGCAGTTAATCACAAAAAGAAAATTTCAAAGATATATGACATTTCCACAGAGAGAAAATTGGAACAAAACTTGGGATCCAAGAAGTGCAAGGAAATAACTTACCTTCAGGTTCTAAGGTGGTGTCCTCAACTAAATTGAAGGATGGTCTGGCCAGGGAAAATGTTGCCATGGTGACCAAGACCAGGCATATGAATCGACCCCAGCTGACCATCTTCACTGTGCCAATCCCGGGTCCTTTTCCATAGTTCCATGTGGACATTAATCCCATCTGAACACCTCTAAACAAGCATGGACCACAAGCAATCCCTTCAGCCTTTGAAAGGCTCAGAAATCTGGCTGCTATTGTGACTGCTGCTGCTGCTACTGCTGTTTCTGCAGAAGGAAAGAGATTTGGTGTGTCAGTGAAATCATCCTGAATGCCAACTGAAAAATCTTACCTTAAACCCAGAGTGGGAGGGTTTCTCCAATATGAAAAAACTGAGTTACCATTCACTATCTATGAATTATTTCCATCATTACCTCAGATCCCCCAGTATTTTTGGAATCCAGTTCCCAAAAAGATTGGGGTTTATGCCAATTATTAAAAAGTTGATTATTTCTCTAAAAAAAATATCTGAAATAAAAGAGCATCTATGGGTACTCTAGAAGAGAGGAAACAACTAGAGAAGTATTTCAGTTATTCAGTGTATATTCTTTTTATCACTTGGAAATTTGGATCCCTCTCCATCACTCCTCTCTTTCCTAGAGCAAGAGAAACAATCCTGACCTTAGTTTCAAGGGCAGTACAAACAGCAGCTACAAAAGAAAGTTAAAAATACTCCAGCTGGCATAATAGGACTTGTTAACTACTTTTCCTTCAACTTTGTGCTTGGTAACAATGGAAATGTGAAGAGCACTGGTTACAGACACACATTTCTGCTGGGCAAGCAACCGGCCCAGAAGAACAGAATGCCCTTCACTTTGTACCAAGGAAAAGGGAAAGGTAACCTGAAACATAAAAACAAAGTCTTGGAAGCTTCAGAGAAAACAGTTTCTACCAGTTTCCCACTGGTCACAAATCAGTTTCAAATGCAGATATTTCACTTACTCTTTCTTCAAACTGGGCACTTAGTTAAAAGAATGAGGGAACCAGCCAGCCTGAATCTCTACCACCATGAGTCAATCAACACTCACAACCACAAATAACTTTAGTTCACATTCATTTAATGTTTGGGGGTTCATTGTTTATTTCATTCCTCATCACCTACCCGGTAAGGCAGGTACTATGATAGAATCATAGACTGAGAGCAAAAACAGAACTTAGAGTCCATTGGTTCCAACTGTCTCATTTTAAAGGTAAAGAAAGGAAGGCACCTAGAGGTTAAGCAACTTGACCAAGGTCAATCAGATAAGTTGTCCAAGGTCACTCAGAGAGTATCCCAGAGATCATCTTTGAACTCAAGTCTCCTGATGCCCAGTCTAGTTCCCTATCTGCTTCTCAATGAAAAAGGAGAAACCTCTGTTGACCTGGATGAAAGAGATGTACAGTCCAATATAATCTAAATACATGAGTAACAGAGAAGTCAAGCCCAGGAAGTAAACAAAGAGAAAACCTTAAATCATTTCTCTATCTCTGAGACAGGGATGCTGATCTAGGATCTGATCAATAATCCAAGGTTAGCAACTATTTGCCAAAACTTCAAAAGTGGCAGCTGTAAAGATGAACTCAACTTATTCTGATATTTCCTCAATCCTATATTAACTCTTCTCCTACAGGATGTTTAGGGAAGAGTAAAATATTAACAAATTACTTTCCATTTTAGCAATCTCTTCAAATACTCAACCTGGGGACAGAACATGGCACTGGACTTGCTTGACCTCTATGTCCCTGAGTCTCTTCATCTGTAAAATGAAGCAATTGGACTCAATGGACTTTAAAATCTCTTCCAGCCCTAAATCTATGATTCTATGACAATAACAGGCTGGGTGATGAGTAAGAGAAGTGATTTCCAATAAGCCTCTGTACCACTCCCCCATCTCTTGTTAATTGTAAGAGTTAGAGCAAGTCATAAAAGTCACTGGGCCTCAGTTTTCTTCATGAGTAAAATGTGCAAAATTATGCCTGCCCTACCTGCCTGTCAGGGTTATCATAAAGAACAAATGTACAAGAAAATGCTTTGTAAACTATAAAGTGTCATGTAAACATAAGGGAACATTATTGTTATGCTACAAAGGGAAAAGTGTACAACCTTAGAGAATCTGATTCCCAAAAGGAGAGTGGGTAGAACTAATCACAGTTTCGGATTTCACAGACTTTGACTCTCTTGGAATATATACTGTGCACTTTTTTCTGCATTCTATGAATCATGACTCTTAAAATAAGGTTTCAGGGGTGGCTAGGTGTCACAGTGAATAGCACCAGCCCTAGAGCCAGGAAGACCTGAGTTCAAATCTAGCCTCAGACACTTAACATTTACTAGCCATGTGACCTTGGTCAAGTCACTTAACCCCAATTGCCCTGGCTTCCCCCCTCCAAAAAAGCAAAAAAAAAAAAAAAAAGTAAGGTTTCAAAACTACAGAGCTTTTCCCCAAATTTCTAATCAACTTGATGGCCCAGTTATGAAATTATATTTCAACACTGCATGAGCTTTCACATAATATCCCAAACTGCTCCCACTGACCTTAACTAAAAACATTGCCACTGTAAAGATAATTGCCAGAAATAGTTTTAAGGAGGATGCAACAATATTTTCCAAAGGGGAAATCAAAAGAACCACAAACCTATGGGTAGAGGGGACACTTTCTATGTTAATTATAGACTCTGCTGCCCTAAAATATATATATATATATATATATATATATATATATGCATATATAATGCATGTATAGATGCATGCAGATATCAGTGTTTTATACAGAGATACACAGATATATACGTATAAAGCCATACAGATATATGAATCTGACAGAAACCTGTTTTCAATTCAGTCCCATTTTTAAAAAATTTTCTTTTTTTAAAATCCCTGGTGTTTTCTGTGGTATAATTTTCAGAGTACTCCCATTATAACTGCATCTATTTCTACAGCATCTACAATCATCTAAAGTGAAAGATGAATTAAACCTGTTTACTGATGACCACAAATATTCTCAAGGTGGATTAAAAAAAAAAAACAACTTCCTGATCCTTCTAGAGTTATGCTGTTTACAGCGTTCCGACAATCTTTCATTACAAACAAGAGAATCCCGGCAAAACTACTTCAGAACTCCAATCAAAAGTCGATTTCTTTCATGCAATTCTCTCCAAAGAAGACTGTCCAAGATGACAAAACATGTCTAGTGTCCCTCAGACCTAACAGCATCCTAGAAACAGAAACCTGAAGCTCAGGTCCATAGATGCCATCATCTTCTGTGACCAATCCTGTACCTAGAAGATTCCAGATTAAACACCCATCAAAAAAAAAATCCCTTATTTTAGAGTGGTCAGGGCCTATGACAACATTCAATGAAATCAAATTCTTTCCTAGTGTCCCCCGCCAGTTTCCAACGTATGGCAAGACCTCCTACACTGGATAATTATGTACCTCTATTTCAATGTTTGGAACACAGCCCCAGCATGCTTCTGGCCTCCACAATCCCAGCTTCCTGACTACAATACCATAATCCCTCCTGGAGTCTCAGACTCAGTGAAAGCCGCACGTAGTGTTTATTTTTCCCCTTGAAAGGGAACTCTGTCTCTCGACTCAGCCTGTACGTGGGGAGGTGCTGTCAGCCTCCAATGATTGATCGTTCTCCTGGCCACCCCTCATCAAGTCAATTTTCACCTCGTCACATACCTGCCCAAATTACTTCGCCAAACAGACAGGCAGGAGAAAGCAGTTTGGGATATAGGAGAACTGGCCCTAGTTCATCCAAGCCACATCTGAACTTTAAAAAACAAACTACTTTAAAAAAAACCCCAACACCCTACACATAAACAAGTATTAGTGAAGTACTGGTGTTAATAAAGGTTAGTTTTAAATGTTCTTCTTTTTCCCCTCTATGTCATTGTTGATTTAATTATGCTCAGTTCTCCTGGGAGAGATTTCTCCTTTGAAGATACTACGCCAAGAAGGTCAACAGTAGCTAACGTAGTGATGTACCGAGTCGGGAGATCCAAAGCGGACAGACTTCCTTCACCTCCAAAGGAAAAACCTTAAGATACAAGTCATTCAGCTTCTCCAAAAGGATTACTACGGAGCCGGGCGCTAACAAAGTGCAGCAGCTAATGTAAAAATAAAATTCCTCCACACATTTAAATCTCAAAACAAAAAAGTCCCAGACTTGGTACTACGGTCCCTACATGTTAATTCTTGAAAGCGTAATGAGAGTTTGGAGGCAGCCCGGGTCTTTTTTTTCCTCTCCCAATTTGTTTGTTGGATTTCTTTCATTTGCCTGCCTGGAATATCCTGTTTTTCTCCAAATCTTTCACCACTAAAGAGGTGGGGGGAAAATCTGCATATTAATTGACATTCCAGGGAGAACTGGAGGGGCTACTGATTGCTTTCTATTCAAACTAAACAGGCTTTTCAGATGAAAATGAGTAAAGGCTAGTAGAAGATTTACAGGGATTTGGTACAAAGCAGACAATGGGGTTTTAAATGTTGATAGCTTTTCACACCAAACACATAATGGGTCACTGTGTGAAAAGATAGCTTTTGCTTTAAATATACATTTTATTCATTTGAGAAAGGGAAATTTATGGGCTTCCAAAAAAAAAAAGTTTGTAGGAAAACACCAGGAGGGTCTCAGAAGGCTCCCGCCCACCTTGGGCTCTGGGGCTCTAAGTTACTTTTGTATCTGATTTTCCCAGAGCGTCTTAAACTCACTGCTGCTGCTCCCCAAAAGCACCCCAGACTTTTTGCGAGTGTGCTCAGATGCCATGTGCAGGGTGAGCGTGTGCCTCTCGGGGAAGATTAGCACACAAGTTTTCGCGTTTGCCATTTCAACACACTTTCCTCCCCTTCTTTGCGCTAATGCTAGCCAGGAAAAGCAAGAATAAATGAGTTGAGCTCTCCAGTCTGCTTTCCCATCTCTGCGGAGGGAAATTGTCTATCCCAATAAGCCTAGCTAGCTCCGGTTCTGTCTTCCCCATCGCCCTCTCAGCAGACGTCGTCCAAGGGAGTGGTGCTGAGGTTTCCCGGGAAATCCGGGCAGTCCTAAGGGAAAGTCTAGAATCCCCTCCACCCCAAGCAAGAGACACATTCTCCAGCATTTGAACTAATGCAGATGAAAAGAATTAGCTGGATAATAACTGGGGATGTGGGGCGGGGAGGGGGCGGAGGGAGTAAGCGATCCCTTCAGCCGGGGCACAAACACTGCGGGGGGGAGGGGGGGGCGTTCATCTCGATTGATCCTGGATGGAGATCTCACGTGCCGGAGCCACTGAACTAAAAGGATCCTTGCGTTTGCGAAAGCGCCGCCTCTCCCCTGGACCAGCGCTCCCGCCAGCAAGCCTTTGTGGGGGGGTGGGGAGGAGTGGGGAGGAAGAGGTGTCTGGGTGCATCCTCGCTGCTTTCCAGCCTCCGCGCAGCGTCGCTCGCTAAGTCAGAATGTAAAGCGCGGCGCCAGCAGGAAGGGGGAATTGGGGAAGAAGCCAGGCTGCAGTTTTGACAGGGGAGGGAAAGAGGGGAGCTTGAAGAAGAGAGAGCTGAACGAAGAGCTACTCGGCTCCAGACAACTACATCTAGTCACCCAATCCCGAGTCAGAACCGTGTCAGCCTGCCCCGACTCCTTGCAAGTAAGCACAGAGGCAAAAATAAAGGGGAGTGGGGAATCAGTCTCCCTTAGGGCTCCCCACCCCCAGCCCCACAACCAGAGTTCTTCTCCGGGCCGCCGCGGCGTCTCTCCCTCCGGCTTTCACATTTCCCATTTGTATAGGCTCGGGTCTGACTTGTGCAGCCCCAGGACAATTACCTTGAATGGCAAAGTTCCGAGAAAATGCGATCTGCTTTTTTGCCCCAGCAGCAAGCGCGTATGTACAGGATGAATCAAAGTGACGAACCCCGGGTCCCTTTGGGGGAGAACTCAAGGGGGAAAAAACAACCAGAAGAAATCAATTGTCCCTCAATTATTCCCGGTTCGAGATACTCAAAACTTGGATGCAAAACCCAGGTTATGGAACAGTGCAAACATGACTTCTGTGGTCCGCGGGCAGGCTTCAGATTGAAGAAGAAGAAAAAAAAAGAAAGAAAAAGAAAGAAATCAGCCCTTAAGTTTCATCAACAAAACTTTTTTTCCACTTCTGAACAGTTAAAGCTTGTCCAACACCTCCAGCCTTGGAAAAGTAAAGAGTAGTTTCCAGCCGAAAACATCGCTCTCTAAAAAGAGACGTCTCGGATCCAGGTAGACTTCACGCAGAATTCCCCGTTGGAATCTTGAAAGCTTTGTCAAGTCTAAGATCGCATTTTCTCCTGCATATACACACGGACACACATACACACACTCCCTTCTCTCTCTTTCTCTCACTCTCTCCTCTCCTCCCTTCTCCTCATCAGGTCACTCCCCGCCTCTGTTGAAACCTGAGCCATTTCCTGGACAGCTCTACCCGGCTCTTCCAATCAGAATCCTCGCCTGCAAATGTTTAACTGTGTGCTCTCCGAAGGGGATGCTCGGAAGAACGCCGAAGCTCCGGGGTTGGACTCTCAGCATTCCCTTTGACAACGCCTCCAAGTGGTACAAATTCACTCACAAGCTAGAAAAAGGGAGCCTGGATCAAATCTGAACAGAAAATAAAACAATGTCTTGTATTCCTAATGACTGGCTACAATCCCTTCTCTTTCCATATCCCACCCCCAGCTCTTCAGATGAATTCTAGCGATTGGCAGTTAGGGTTAGAGGTTTGTTTTGCTTTTAAAGTCAGCACATGATGGTGATTCTGACGTGAACACTGTATGGATTTTTTTATAAATGCCCTTAATGATTTGGTTTGTAAATGCCCTTAATGGTGGGAGGAATCAATGCAACTGCAAAAGTGATAGGCCATAAAGGGAGAATTTTTTTCCAGGAACTCCATTTTTAATCTTGTAAGAAATAAGAAATGGCTTTGAATCAGTTAAAAGAAATAACCTCTAACAATAAAATTATCTCCACATACGTCTTTACATGCTCTCATTCTAATTCCCGAGATTAGTTAAGAAAGTAAAATTTTAATTAAGTTCCCTGTTCAGACCATGTCACTAACTAGCAACGTGAACTTGGGCAAGTCAAATGACTTGGACGAAGAGGCTGAACTAGAATGGTCTCTAATCACCCTCCCAGCTCTAACTTTCTATGATTCATTCATTTTGCTCTTCACTGGCTCTTTTGGCTTAATTCATCAGCAGCCTGTGCAAATGGGGTACTTCACTTTTACTTATTTCGAGGGGAGGAGGAAGATTCTGTTTCTTCCCCAATTCCCATCCAATTCATTTACTGTGTTTAGCTTCAAAATCTCTTTTTAAGAGAAGATACTTCAGATCTGCTTAAAATATTTCACGAGGTTAAAAAATATACATCATTCATTAGAAACTATAGACTTCAAACACTACACATGGAGGAAATTACTTTTCTTCATGATGCATCATATAATGCAAAATTATATGTAATTTTAAATGCGAACATAAAATTGTGTTTCTTTCGATATATCACTTTGAGAACGGGGCAATAGAATGGCTGAAGTCCTTTCACCTAGGAAATCTTAAAGCTTCTCCTCCTCCTCCTCCTTGTCCTCCTCCTCCTCCTCCCCCTCCTCCCTTTCCTTCTCCTCCTTCTTCTTCCAAAAAGATAACCTAGTAATTCTGCCTGGCCTTTTTTATCAATGGGTTTCCAAATTCTCATACTTTTGTTTCTAAAGAAATGTGGGTGTATTTGTATTCTACAATACTTGGCACTTACATCTGTCCATTCTCCACAGATTAATAGGGAAACACTGCTTTCTCCAGACTATACTTCTCTTCATATATTTTCCCATCCATAAACATAGCTACCCACCATTGAAAATACTGTTAATACATTCTTACATAAATTAATGGCACCCGAAGATGCAGTACCTATTCACCATTCATCAACAGTTTTATATGCTGTAAATGGAAAGGAAATATTTCACTAAAAAATGACAAATAAGGGTACCTACTTTAACATCCCAAAGCAATTCTCAGAATTTATTCTTTCTACAGAAGAAAAGACATCCAACTATCAATAGCGTTTTATTCACTTTAAAGTGACCGGTTGTGTGTGTGTGTGTGTGTGTGTGTGTGTTAAGCTAATAGGCCAGCCCACAACATCCACTCTTCAGCTTTTAAGAAGGTTAGCAGTGGGGAGGGGGGAAGAGCAGAAGCATGTTTGGAATTTAAGGGGGAAAAAAATCAATTCTGTCATCATATTTAGGCTTCAAGTGACCTCAGTGGGTCCAGAGAACCTTTCACACCAGTTAGGCTGCTGAATGAGAGAATAATCTCTTTACAATTTTTTCTCCCTCTCCTTAAAGTGGCTGGAACTTTTTTTTTCAATCTGCCTCCTGTGAATGGTGCTGCTAATAAGCCTATTAATGAGGTTCCACAGAGGAGTGTGAATAGGTAAATCAGTCCCAATCTGTTGAGGTTCAGGAGCAAGGGCAGTGAAGCCATCAAGAACTAAAGGTGACAGTTTGTGCTGAAAAAGGAACAACAGCTCCAGGTTTCAGCTGAAAGAAAAGACCGACAAGGCCCACATTCAGAATCCGCCTACCCCCTGCTGAGCCCTTTTTTCTTTGCAGTTTTTAACCCTTTTACAAAGTGTCTTGAGTAGTCACCCATTTTTTTTTCAAAAGCTCTTGAGACGCCTTCTTTTTCTTTTCTTTTTTTGCTCTAGTAATGATACCTCAATAAAAGGGAAGGAAGATGAGGACACCAAAACTTCTATGGTTTTAAGTTTTAAAAAGCAAATTCTTCTGTCTTTTACTGTACTGGTGACAGAAAGAAACGAGGGAAGGACAGAGTAAGGGAGGGCCTTAACTGTCAGACTTTTAAAAAAAATCTTCTCAATGTTTTGAGGCCGTTTCTATTGGGGTAGGGTCTTCATCCCACTTAGAAATTACTGACATTTAAATGCTGAACACTATTCTCTAACAAGCTCGTTAAAAATTTTTAATTCCACTGATACATTTTATAACATCAAGTAAAAACTCTGTAAAAATCAAAATAAAAAGCCAAGAAACATCATGATATTTAATCCCTAGGATTGTTTTATTCAAGTGTAAAGTCATAAGACAGAGTATTTGAGCAGCTAAGTATTATGAGGATTATAGGGGAAAACTGATTTAAAATGAGAAACAATATTTCACTGAAGTGAAATCATTGATCACTAAGGCTCAAAGTTGTTGATGATGATAAATATAGAATTGGAGATGAAATTTTGGGGTCATTTTCTACCCCCAAAAGCTGTTGTTTTTTTAGGGCAAGTATTCTTATCCTGATAACTGTGATTTTTAAAAAATATTTGAATAACTGTACTTCAATATATTTGGCATCCTCTGTAATCCTATGTATTTTATTTTATTTTATATATTTAAAAACATTCTGAGAAGGGGTTGATAGCTCTGAGAAGGGATTCAGACTGCCAAAGAGATCCATGACACAAAAAAAGTTAAGGTGCCTTACTCTTGGATCCAGTGACGCTGGCCTTCTTGTTGTTCCATGAACACCACACTCCATCTCTCAGCTCCAGGCATTTTCTCTGGCTGTCCCCCATGCCTGGAATGTTTTTCCCCCTCAATTTGTTCTACTGATTTCCCTGGCTTTTTTTAAGTCCCAACTAAAATCCCATCTTTCTCTGGAAGCCCTGCCCAACCCCTCTTAATTCTAATGCCTTCCCTCTGTTAACTACTGTACTTCTGACTTACCCTGTATAAAACTTGCTTTGTAAGTATTTGTCTCCATGTTGTCTCCCCCATTAGACTGTAAGCTCCTTGAGGTCAGGGACCATCTTTTGCCTCTTTTGGACTTCCCATTAGCCTGTCCATCGTAGCTACTTAATAAATGTTTATTGACTGATTCTGGTGTAATGACTTTCAGGTTCCCTTCTTTAGGGGGCAATAATAAAATCCTCATTTAGGCTCATAGATCAAGACCTTGAAAGCACTGAAGTACAGTCATCATGATGATGCTTTGTGGTTTGTTTGTTTTTAGTCATGTCTGACTCTTTATGACCCCATTTGGAATTTTCTTGGCAGAGATACTGATATGATTTGCCATTTTGTTCTCCAGCTCATTTTACAGATGAGGAAACTGAGGCAAACAGGGTTATGAGACTTGCCCAAGGTCACACAGCTAGTAAATGGCAAAATTTGAACTCAGAGAGGTGAGTCTTCCAAATTCCAGGCCCTGAGCTCTATGCACTGGGACACCTACCTGCCCTGAAAGAATTGGACAGTACCTTAAAGGCCATCTCATCCAACTTCCTTTTCTTACAAAGGAAGAAACAAGAGGCCCAGGTTTGGTGACACATCTAAGGCTATACATTTAGCAAATGGCAGAGAAAAAAAATTAAATATAGGTCAACTGACTCCACAGCCAACGTTTTTAGGTGAACCCTCTTATTTTCATGAGAAGAAAAATGAGACCCCCAGAGGTTAAATAATTTGCCCTAAGATTCTACAGAAAGTACGTGGCCAAGTCAAAATTCAAACTTGTTCCTCTGACTCTAAATCCCCGCATTCTTCCTACATTACTGTGTGGTCAGTTGGCATTTTGGCCAGAGATAAATCCATCCTCCTTCCATCTACCTCCCCAGTTGAGCAAAAACACTGAGCATGTTACTCTGAAATCCCACTGAATGTTCCTGTTCACTGGTGTTAATAAGAGCAGATGCTTTACACACCAGCTCTACCCCAGGCTGGGTCTATGAGACACTGATACCTCCCTTCTGGAGGTCCTAGGTCACTTTTAGTAATGGTCACCTCAATGCCAAAGAGCAATTTTCCTAGAAAATGACTGAGTAAAACCACAGATGGCATTATTCCAATACACATGATTGGTGGGGAGAGGCAGATGAAAGAAGTTATTTTAGCTGATAGACTAATGACCTTGAACTTCAAAAGAGACTAATGATTCATGTGGCATGCTGAGGTTTGAAAACATTAGAATGAGAGGCCCAAGGTCACAAAGCTGGTCAACAGTCGAGTTGAGACTAGAACCCAGGTCTCCTGTCTCCTGTGAAAATGCTACTTCCCACATTTAATATATTCTGCCCAGTGGTTATTTTTTTCACTGCGTTTGGGCAGGGTAGTCAACAAATTTAAATGTTTTAAAGGGGGGGAAAAATCTATTTTTTACCTGTCAATTATCCAAATGAGATATATCTAAAATGCCCAAATTTATAGGATTCTTAATAACTCTCCATAGCACCATGTATAGATGTTTTAGCTTCCTCAGCCATAAAGTTTTAGATGTATAAAAAAATCATTGTTTTTCCCTATCTATTCATTTTAATGTATTTTTAGATCCCCCAATTAAAGGGCCTGGTGGCTCTCTACTGCTGATTACTCCTTATCTACTGATAGCTCTTGGAATTTGAAAGATACTTCTATTCAAAGTACAATTTACAGTAGCACCGGTTAGCTATCATAGCACACTGCAGAGAAGAAAAATATTCCTATTATTTTAGCCAGTATTGTGCAAGCAACTGAAAAGAGATTGATGATGTGCTGTTTCCCCAGCTGAAAATGCCCTCCTTGCTCCCCCTTGTTGCCTATCCAAATGTTATCTATGCATCCTTCAAGGCCTAAATCAGGCCTCTATGAAGCCTTCTCAGATCACCTACCCTCCCCCATCCCTCCAACCAGCTGGAAGTGGTTTCCTTATCCCCTGAACATCTATAATACTTATTGTTTAAATCACTCACATGAATAATATTTATTACATATAATATATAATACATAGTGTATAAATATATGATAACACTTATTACATGTGTGTCCCAAAAGTCTTAGTGTAGTTTTAAGCTATTAAAATTTATCTATTAAGCTTAAATCTTAAAACTTCACTAACACTTTTGGGACACTCTGGGTATATATTACCTGCCATTTATAGTTATTCATATGGATGTTATTACTCCCCAACTAATTTGCAAATTCTGTGAACTCAGGGTCTTATACTTCTCCACCCTGCTCTTCTCTAGCCCTCATACACATTGCCCAGTGTAATACTGAGCATAGGCGGATAGAGCACTGGCCCTGGAGTCTGGAAGACTTGTCTTTCTGAGTTTGAATTGGCCTCAGACACTTACTGGCTATGTGATCCTGGACAAGTCACTTAACTCTGCCTCAGTTTCCTCATCTATAAAATGAGTTGGAGAAGAAAATGGCAAACCACTCCAGCATCTTTACCAAGAAAACCCCAAATGGGGTCTTGTAGAGTTGGACATGACTGAAACAATGGAACAAAAATATTCTGTAACTATACTAAATGCCCATTGTGTGTGTTTGCATGTGTATGTGTGTATACATACATGTGCACATAATGACTTTTAATTTAGCCTGCTTTAGACACTTTCTAATTAACAGCCTGGATCTATGCAAATGCACCAATCTGTGGGGGTTGGGGGTAGGGTTAATGCCGAGGCAGTTTTATATGGCAACCTCTATCTAAAGACAGACTCTCAATTACAACAACCCTCCAGGAATGGTAGACCAGGTATTATCATCTCCATTTCATAAACAACATTCAGGGGAGTTAAGCTGCCTGAGTAAATGTCGGCAGGAGGACTCATTCCCAGGGAGAGGAAATAAGGCTCTAGGTTTGCACTCAGAGGATGTGTGGGACTAACTGCAGTTTCTGAGCACTTACAATTTACATGTCCTGGGCAAGTCACGACCTCCTCCTTAGCATAGACCTCAGGTGGGGAACCTTCTGCATCGAGGCCACATGTGGCTCTCTAGGTCCTCAAGTGTGACCCTTTGACTCCAGGTCACAGGTTCCCCACCCCTGGCCTAGACTTTAGGGGCCTTACTAAAAGGGTCTCTGAATGAATTTAATCCAGGGTGTGGAACTTGGGAGTCAGGGAGATACTGAGAGTTAATCCTGCCTCAAAAATCTACTAACAGTGTGACCCTCAACAAATTATTTAATGTCTCTAAGCCTCAGTCTGCTCAACTATAAAATGGAATGATAATAGCACTTACTTCACAGCATTATTGGGAAGATCAAAGAAGATAATATATGTAAAGTACTTTGTAAACCTTAAAACACTATAAATACTATCATTATAATCCCCATGATGGGCCGTGAGTGAGGTGGCTCAGTGGATAGAGCACTGGCCCCCGAGTTCGTCTTTCTGAGTTCAAATTTGACCTCAGAAGCTTACTAGCTGCATGACCTTGGACAAGTCACTTAACCCTATTTGCCTCAGTTTCCTCATCTCTAAAATGAGCTGGAGATCGAAATGGTAAACTCCTCCAGTATCTTTGCCAAGAAAACCCCAAACGGAGTCAATAGGAGTCAGACATGACTGAACACATACCGGCTACTATTGTCAGTAAAAGAATCCATTTAGATTGGAAGACCTCTGAGGTCCTCCCTAGTTCCAAGACCTGTGATTTTTTTCTGGATGCCATTCTGGTACTGTCTGGTTTCCAGCAAAACGTCCAAAAAATGAGATGGCTTAAATGTAAATACGGCAAAGTTTGATTTAATAAACCAGAGATTAATATGTCTTTCACGTTGCCAGAATCATTAAAGATACTCCACACTGGCAGATTCCAGTGTACCAAACAGAGAATATAGAGTCTTAGTGAAGAGGTTTTTTTTGGTTTTCGGTGGGTTTTTTCCCCCTCCAAAATGTTATTTTTGCACGAGTTTTTGCTGAGAGCAATGTCTAGTCGTGCAAAGCGAACTTGTCCCAGAGTGAGCATGCGATAGCAGAATGCTGTGAGGACAAAACAGAGGGAGAAACATGTTTCCACAGGTAAGGAAGGCGTTCCCAACAGCGCCCTACGTTCCTTCAGCTCCGACTTGTTGCGAGGTGTACCGGGGCTGCGCTCGTGCTTGTCATCGCCCTCTAGTGGCCAGTACACACCAGACACGGTGTTCACGGACCCGCACAAAGAGGGAGCTTCTTTTCCTGTGCACCCAGCCTGTAAGCACCCGCACCACACCGGCTAGCCTGGGTGTGAATCGAGGCTTCTCTAGTCAAAGGTTAGGAGCCCTCCCCGATGCCACGGAGGCAATTAGCTAACAATGTTGGGGCTTGTCTTCAGCAGGAAATAAGACGCTTTCAAAAGCACACCTCGAATGGAATGCTTTTGAAACGGCTTCAGTCTTGAATAGTGAATTTACAGAGGATCGCAAGCAAGATTAGAAATTCTGCAGAGAGGTGGAAGAGGGCCAACTGCTGATCTGACTTCGGTTGTGGGTTTGCCTTGGGGGCCTGAGGCTTTGGATCTTCCCGAAGATTTAGACGCATATTTCTGGCTCCGTTCTGGACATCTGCACCTGGACATCCTGCCAATGTTTCAGACCCAACGAAGCCATCCAGCCTTCTCATCTCTACTCTCCTCCATAGCCAGCCACTTTGCAGCATTGCCTTATTCTTTTAATCTGATGATCTATGACTTCTCTGCTCACCTTCCTGTCCCATCTAATCAGTCCCAAGCCTGATTTTGAAATATTTCCTGCATTTCTATCTGAACTTCTCTCAGTCTTCTCACTGATCTCTCTACCTTCAGTTCCTCCCCCGTGCCATTTTATTTTCTTAAAGCCTTTACATCAAGGGTTCTCAACCTTTTTTTGTGTGTCACAGAACGCTTTGGCGATCTGGTGAAGCCTATGGTGCTCTTTTCAGAATAATCTTTCTTACCTACAAATATAATGGGACAAAATTCTATAATTAAGGTTTAGGGAAAATAAAGATGTGATTTTTATTTTTCCATCCAAGTTTACAGACTCCCTGAAATCTATCCACAGATCCCTTTGGGAGTCTGCAGACCCTAGGTTAAGAACCTCTGTTTTAGAGGCAGTACAATATAATGGGAAAAACCAGCCTGGGAGTCAGGAGACCTGGAGACTGATCCCAACCCTGATACTTAATAACTATATGATTTGGGACATCTCTAAAATAGGAATAATGATACCCTACTTAACTCACAGGTCTTATTACAATTCATTTTTTAACTTATAAGACAGAGACACATGGGGGAGGAAGGAGGAAGTGGGGAAAATGACAAAATTAAAAGTACACAGCAGAGAACAAAAGAAAACTTACAAGGAAGCAAAGAAAAGATGGACAGCTCTGAGCACAATGGGTAGCATTTATCATATAGACTTTCTTGAAATGGAGATTTATTGCTGTATATTTCAAATCCTCTCTTACTTTCTGTTGTGCATATATGTTTTTTTCTTTCCTTATTTTGTATTTAAGTTTCAACATTTAAGTTTATAATATTTTTATTTTTCTTTTCTTATTGTGTATTTGTTTTAGTAATAAAAAAAAGGAAAGGAAAGGAAAAAGACACATTTTATGCTTAGAGAATTTACCTAGTTATAATTACTGATGTTGGAACAAAGGTGACACAAGCATTTGATCCTGGCTCCTAGGAAACCTTTGCCATGAGTCCAGCCAGGAGCTGGCCAACTCAGTCAGGATTTCAGACTAACAGCGGACTGCCCGCAACCTCGTCCTAGTGGAAATAATTCTTTTCTGTTTGGAAGTAAACAAATTACTCAGATGGGTGCTAAGTATACCAATCCAGACTAAGATTATATTTCATGCCCCTATGAATATACCAGACAGAAGTTAAAGCAGATTAGAATGTCATTTCCTGCTGGGGAGGTGGGGGAAAGGGAAGGAAAGGGGCTAGTGGTTGCACATTTTGGATTCACCAGTCATTCTGGTTGCTTCTGTCAACTGAAGTCTCTACCCTACTACGCACCTAACCCAATCCAAGGATCCAAGTCTAACCTGACTTCCTCAGGACTATTGTTGGAGATGGGCTTTGTCTACCTTAAAGTACTATGGAAATGTGAGCTGTTGCTATTATTATTAAACTTATTACTCCCTTGTTTAAAAAACTCCATCTCCCTTCCCCTCCCCCTCAAATAAAGTACAAAAATCTTGTCGTTACACTCCAGCCTCAATTTATCTTCCCACCTTATTCTTGCAGGATTTCTCTTTACATTAAAAAACTATTGTGTCAGAGTGGAGGGCACATGGGCTTTGGAGTAAAAAAAAAAAATGATCAAATTCCGGCTTCAAACATTTACTAACTGTTTGAGCACCTCTGTGAACTGCAGTTTCATCTGTAAAATGGGGGTGACCATAGTACCTATCTCACACACCTGTGGTAAGATCAAGTGAGATAACGTATGCCAAGTACTCTGCAGACCTTGCAGCATGTCAGTGTGAATGATTCAGTCAAGTGGGGCTGCTTGGCTCATCCTTGCCCCTCTTGGTAGTTTTCTCATATGATTTCCATCACCTAAAGAGCTTCCATCCCTCTCTCTCCTCTCCCACCACACACACACACACACACACACACACACACACACACCTGCCAAACAGAGCCCTGGCTAACCACATGACATTGGGCAAATCTCTTAACCTCCCTCGGCCTCAGTTTCTCTATCTGCAAAAATGAGGGTATTGAACTAGATGTCCCTTCTTGCCCTGGATTTATAATTCTAAAATGTGCATTTTGGTTTTGTCTATACTGCTATCTGGTCACAGGATTTGGGCCTCAGTTTACCTATTTGCAAAAGGAAAGGGATGGGCTGAAAGGCCTCATATCCTTTCCAGATCTAACTTCCTACATCTTGAGGGCCTCTTCTAGCTTTAACATTCTAGGAATCTAGAAAATATTTGCCAAATGAATCAGCCACTGCCCTGTCCACATCCACCACAGGAGGAGATCAGCCTATTTTCACACTTCCTTTCATTTCATAATGCCTACAATCAAACATGATCTGCCCCCCCAACTTCTTCCCCCAGGCCCCAGCCCCCGGGAAACCCTTTACACACCTGCCAAAGTTAAGACCCTTGATTATCTTTTAGAATTAGGACACAGTCAGAAGCGAAATTTGTACTTCTGTGCAAAAAAGTCTGTCAGGGGTTTAGCAGAGAACACAAAGGCAGCCTGGGCAAAGCACACTGGAGTGGAAGTAAAGAAAGAAAGAGCTCTGGCTCTCAAGTTGAGGACCTGGGTTCAAATCCCACTTTCAACATGTGCTTCCTATATAGCTGACAAGTGACTTCACCTGCCTGGGCCTCAGTTTCCTCATCTGTAAAACGGAGCAGCTGGCCTCTGAGATTCCTCCCAGGGCTAGATCTGTGATCTTACAATCTGTGTTTCTTTCTCCTTTGGCCTCGGCATCAACAACACCAATATCAACAAGCATTTAGTAAGCACTTCCTGTATACCAGGCACTATGCTGATTGCTAGATGATGTTTAAGATTTCTCTCACCCTGTAGCAGCAAGCACCCTAGCACATGCAGTGTGGTCTGCTAGCACCAGTTCTTTGATCTGCTTTTAAAGGAAAGACTGCTCAAAAAGGGGTTAGCAATTCTACTTTTAATGACATTCACTAGTTCAAGGGAAAGGTCAGCACCCTGAACTTGGAGAAAATACAAGAAGAGAAGGTTAGCACAAAGACCAACAGACAGGGCTCCTGAAGCAATATTGCTATATACTTTACATACATCACTGGATCAAGGGAGCACAGACATCTAAGCAGTCAGGAGACTCTGCACATATGGCTACTTAAGAGTTTCAACCAGGAAATCAAAAAACTTCTCATGAGTGAACCCCCAAAGCAAAACACCAGCTTCCCAGAACATAAAACAAAGACTGGGCCCCTGATCGGCTCAGAGCCAGAAGGCACGACACCTACTTGACTCAACACAGCTATCAATTATCAGGGTTCAAAAGAGATCAATCTTTCAGTTGTCCACAATTTAGCCTGAGCCTGGGAAACTGAACTCCAAAGAGAAAACAACAAAAATTCTACCTTGCTTGCGGCACTTAACACAGCTCTAACATTCTATGCTTTTATGCTGTCAGGGAATCACAGAATTTCAGCACTGGGTGGGAGACATTATAAAGTCCATTGTACACAGTTTCTCTAGGCACTAGTTCCTCCTTCCACAAAATCAAGGTAGAAAGACATCATGTCATAATGGATAAAGAGATAGTCTTGCTGTCAGGAAGATGGAGGTTCAAGCCTCACCTCTGACACATACTAGTTTTATGACTCTGGGCAAACTGCTGAAACTTTCAGTGTCCCAGGATATTCTCTCTTTTGGGGGGTGAGGGGGAGGAGGGAGCTAATTTTCCTTTACTCAGAGCCATAAAAGGACACACTGATCCTTGAGATATTGTAAAACTCTACTCAAATGCAGTCATATTCAAAGAACATAATCCCCATTCCCTGCTATATTTACCACCATGAAGCTCTTCCTGGTTCAATAATAGTAGTCTTCTCTAGGTGAGAGTCTCACTGGGTCAAAATCACAAATATCTCTCTGCCTACAATTCATTTTATTACCAAAAGGTAGAGAAGGCAGTTCCCAGGCAATTCTCAAAATTCAATGACCACACCGGCTTTGATGAAGGGACTTTGTCTATTATGAGTTCCCTCTATGCAAGTTGAGTTAAAAAACAAATCAGGGCATTCAATGAAGTAACTGCTAAAAATTCCTTCTGCCTTTAAAATTTTAGTATTTTCTGAAGTTTTTAGCTGTGATGGAATGACTCCTATCTCTATTTTCTTCTGAACAATCTTCAGGGATAGAGACTTCTCAACATTCCCTGAAAGCCTATTTGGTCATTCTGATGGGCAAGAACATCTTCCTTAGGGGTAACCGAAATCTTTCCTACAAGCTATCTGTGCCATTAGGGGAGTGTGTGTGTGTGTGTGTGTGTGTGTGTGTGTGTGTGTGTGTGTGTGTTGTGTTTGCGTGTGTGGTTATGTGGGTGAGTGGGTGTATACAAACCTCTAATTTTAATGTTATAGGGAACACTAATCCATTGAGTTAGAAACTCAATCTACAGATTGGCAATTTGTCCATAATGTATAGTATATGGGGCACCCCAAGAGAGGTTAAGTGACTTGCCCACCATCACACAGGTATGCATCAGAACCAGGATGTGAACCCAGTTGTTTCTGCCCTTGTTGGTTCTCTATCTGCTGTGCTCCACTCCCTTTCTCTTAGTTCACTTTTATTCAGCTTTTTGTGGACAAATAGAACAAGTATTAAATATCTTTAATGAATCATCTCTTAGCTGTATCCACTCTATGTTCAAGACTTCATATAACCTGGCTTATCCAAATGTTTCCCTCACTATTCCCGTATACCCTCCTTCTGGCTCATCCAGGTTCTTGTCCCCATTGTCCCATACATGCCATGCTCAGGTTGTTCCACCTGTCTAGAATGCCTTTCTCAATCCTCTCTCTTTAGTAGACTTGTATAAGCATACTTGATTTGCACAAGTCTTCCCCTCTGAGCCTCAGTTTCCTTGGTTATCAAATGAAGGCATTAGCCTAGATCAGTGGCTCTCAATCTTCCTAATACCATGACCCTTTAATAGTTGTATGTGGATGTGTCCGCATGTGGGCGGACCCGCCTGGAGACAGAAAGAGGAGATTCCTAAGACCATCGGAAATATGTGTTTTCCGATGGTCTTAGGCCACCCCTGTGACCCCTGTGAAAGGGTCATTCAACCCCAAAGGGGTCGTGACCCACATGTTGAGAACCACTAGCCTAGATGATCCCCAAAGCCCTTTCTAACCATAAATGCCATTACCAAATCCTACCAACCCTTAAAGCTCAGCTTTTTTGATAACTTGAGTTGGGTCTGCTTCTACTCTTAGGATGCAAGGCCAGGCTCTGCCAATTAAAATTTGGTGAGCAGAGTAGCCATAATATCTAAAATACACAAGACAAATATTGCTTGACTCTCTGGAGCATGAACTTTCCTGTTAGGAAATTCACTAAAAGAACTAAACCATGCCAGGAGGAAATGAAGATAAAACATGGTGCTACAGCAGCATTTAGAAGGTTCAAAGGAGAAATAATTCATGGGCGAAAAAGTGCACGCATTCTGCCTGCCCTAGTCTAGTACTAATCCATCTTCATAAATGTGGTCTATCCCCAGAAACAAAAACAATAATAGCCAAAGACTTGTGCCAAGTTTAGCTTTCAGTTGCTGTACTTTGTCTCGCCCATTTGGTCTAATGCTCTGAGTATCGGCTGATTAACATCATCTTGCATTTATTAGCATTCTTTTGGGCAGCCTTAAAATACAAAGGATAAGGGGCCTGATAAATCCACTAAGTGGTCCAGGGCTCTTCATTAGGGTTTTAAGTACCTCTACAAACAAGAAATCACAACACGTGTGAAACAAGGGGCAATCCCCCAGCCCTGGTAAGTTATCAGTGGAAAGAGTGAAAGCCTCAGAGATAATTCCTCTAGGATAATTTCCAAACAACTTAGCATGCTGACCTCTTCTTAGAATCAGTGGACTAAGGGAAACCATCTCCGGAAATGTAATCAAGTAGGCTGCCCCAGCAGATGGGAGCAGAAGAGCAAGGAGAGGAGCCAGCTGCTCCCCCTAAATGAAGAAGAATGGATGGTCCCATTATGACAGAAAGGTTGCTGGCCAATCTTTGTATAGATTCAGGCCATAAGAGAGTCCATCTCAAGGGAAGCTCTCCCTTTCCTAATGATCTCATTATTACCTTCAGTAGAGAAGAATACACACACACAACCCATGACATAGTTCTTGTTAAATGGCCATTCACCCAGCACTTCTCACAAGCAGGGCCTTCTCAAAACCAGCCTGGGAAAGAATTTGCCAGAAAACTAAATTACCTTCAGTTTCAGGGAGGGTGGTCCTTTTAGGTCAGAGCTGAATGAACCAGCTCCACTCTGAGGGGAAGCAGTTTGCAGCTGTTTGTCTGATACATATCTTATGAATAAATAAACTAAATTTTCCAGTGCTGCCAATCTCTAAACATTTAGAAATATACATTCACTCAGAAACTTAAAAAAAAATAAATACAGGGGATGTCTGACTGAATTTTCCTATAACATAAAACTGGGGTCAGAAGATTCTAACCTTTCAAATAATTAATAAATCTAGTTTTTTGTTCCTCTTGAGCAGGTCTAGATGCAAAAATCCTGGGATGGTGAATTGTTCCATTTGGGAACCTAGTAGAGGCAAAGAGATGAATTTTTTCAATAGATGGGTAGACAGACAGACAGACAGATAGATAGATAGATAGATAAAAAGATAAAATCCAACTTTGACCTGTGACTGATTTACATTAAAAACCAGAAAAATGCAATGAAGCCTAAAATAATCCAGGAAAATAATAACAATATTGCTGGTTACAACTCAACATTGAAAACTTGGGCTCACGTTTCTGTTTTTATTTCATAGTAACTCTAAAATCATTTTACAGGTATAATGGATTGTTTAAAATCTTCATTCCATTTGACACTATGTACAAGGGACTCTACTAGACACTGGGGCAGAATAAAATATTCTCTGCCCTTACAGACCTTCTAATCTAGTAAGGGAACAAAGCAAATAAATAACTATAATACAACACAGAGAATATGAGGTGTCTCCAAAGAAAGGTACAAAGTGCTATTAAGATTGAGATGAAGGTGAATTCTCACATACAGTTTTCAGGAGGAGGGGTGCATCAAAAAAAATGTTTCATTAAGGAGATAGTCCTTATACTTTGAAAAGTAGAGTAAGATTGTCATAGGTAGAGGTTTTTTTTGTTTTTTTTTTTCGGTACAAGACCCAAGGGATTTGGAATTCCAGAAGAATAATGTGTTTGGGAAACAGTTTGGTGGAAAGCATGATATGTATTGGGCACTAATGGGAGATGAAGAGGGAAAGGTAGGCCTTTAAATGCCAGCATGTAGAGTTTGGATTTCACTCATTAAGCAATGAAGAGCCATTGATGTTTTTTTGAGGTGGGGAGTGACATGACCAGGGCTGTGTTTTTAAAGATTGATCTGAAAATAGGACAGATTGAATGGGCGCTAAAGTTTAGTTGGGGAGACCAGTTAGTTATTGCACTGTGTAGGTTGTGGATGTCCACATTAGTCTGCCTAGATATGGCTTGTGGGGAGGCATGATGTAGTCTTCTTCATTTACCCTTCTCCAAGGGAGACTCTGATTCCTGCCAGGAGGGAAAGGAGGAGGTTAGGGTCAAAGGCTGGCCACTTTGCTCTCCATAGAGAGAAGTAATGAATCTCAATAATGAGAAGAGTGTCATGTAAATGTACGTTGAGCCACATGTTACAGTTATCATTTTGAGGTGATAGGGAAGATGTTAATGCTATTGACAAAAAAATAAGGAGGTCAATAAGAGGATCTGGTTTGAGGGAGAAGAAAATGATCTCTCTGATTATTCTCTCTTGGTCTCCTTCACTGATTCACCTTCATTTTCCCATCTTTTCCTCTTCTCTCTTCTTTAATCTCATCTCCTCTGCTCTCCTCTCTTCCCTTACACTCTCCTGTCCCCTTCCCTCTCCTCAATGTTCCTCCCCATATTGTCTCCCTCAGCAAAAAAGAATTTCATGAATTTCATTATACATTCTCCTGTGAATTTCTCCCAAATATGTATCACATCTCTGCCTCTGTGCATGGCTGTCTGTCTCTGTCTCTCTCCTCTCTCTGTGTCTCTGTCTGTCTGCCTGTCTGTCTGTCTCTCTCTCTCTCTGTCTCTCTGCTCTGTGTGTGTGTGTGTGTGTGTGTGTGTCTGTTTGTCTGTCTCTCTCTCTCTTTCTCCCCTGATCACCAGCATCACATCCCCAAATATCTGCTGGACATTTCTGTCTGGACACTCCAGAGACACCTCAAATTTAACATATCTAAAACAGAATTCATTATTTGCCCTCCAAAATCTGCCCCTTGTCCTAATTATCCTATTTTTGTTGACAAGCACGTTTTTTTTCCCCAGTCATTCAGCTTGAAAACATAGAGTCAATTTTGATTCTCCATCCCCCACTTCCATGACCCACATGGAATCACCTGCCAGTTTCCTGTTGATTCTATACTTCTACCTCTGAAAAAGACCTCAAATCCAACTGCTCCTTTTCAGCATCATAGGGAGTCAGGAGACAAATTATAATGGGGCTGGGGAGAAGATGGTATAAACAGATGAAATAAGGTTTAAAAAAAGAAAGAGAAAGAAATTGTTGAACCTGATAAAAACAGAATGGAATCTGAGGACCTCTCCTTGTGACCTCAGGAAATCCAGAGCTGGAAGAAACCTCAGAGATGATCTAGTGCTAGAGGTAGGGAAACTACGGCCTTGAGGCCACACATGAATCTGTTACGTAAAGTTTGGATTTGGTCAAAGGGCCGCACTTGAGGATCAAGAGGGCCACATGTGGCCTCAGGGCTGCAGGTTGCCTATTCCTGAATCCCAACCCCCATATTCTACAGAAAAGAAAACTTGGTCTTGAGAAGGTCAAGGCCACACAGATAGTGAATCCAGGCCATCTGACTCCAAAGTCAGTCCTCTTTTCAATGGGTTGAATGGAACATTCATGATGGGATCATAGAATCTCAAGAGTTAAAAGGAGTTTGGTGATCATGTGATACAACATCCTAGCCCAAGACAGAATCCCCTCTTTATTATCCTTGATCAGCCTCCTTGGAAACTTTCTATGGGGGTGGGAGGAAAAAGGGAGGAGAGAATCACTACTTCATGAAGCAGATCATTCCATTTTTGCTCAGTTGTAACTTGGAAAAAGGTCTTTCCTACATTTAACCAAAACTTGCCTCCCTATAAGCTTTACAAATTGGTTCCAGCTCTGCCCTCTAGAGTAAAACTAAGTCTCTCCCTGTTCCACAAAACACCTAAGTGGTGCAGTGGATGGAGTAATGGATTTGGGGTCAGGAAGACCTGAGTTCAAATTCTGCCTCACACATTTACTACTCTGGACAAGTTGCTTACCCCTTGTTTCAGTTTCCTCATCTGTATGATTAAGATAATAATAACACCTGCCTCCCAAGGACGTTGGGAGGCTCTAATGGGATGATATTTGTAAAGAACTTGGCACATGGAAGGCATTTAATATGAGGCAGTTAGGAGGCTCAGTGGATAGAGTGCTGGGCCCTGAGTTCAAATACAAACTCAGACACTTACTGGCTGTGTGACCCTGGGCAAGTCACTTAACCTTGTTTGCCTCAGTTTCCTCATCTGTGAAATGAGCTGGAGAAGGAAATGGTAAACCATTCCAGTGTCTTTGCCAAGAAAACCCCAAAATAAAGTCATGAAGAGTCAGACACGACTGAAACAGTAGAACAACAAAAGGCACTTAATAAATGTTAAATGTTCTTGTTTCCTTTCTTCCACATGATAGTCCTTTATACATGTAATCCATACAGTATATGCTTTATAATGATGGGGCTAGATGACCTCTAAGGCCCCTCTCAGTTCTGCCATTCTAAGCATCTATGTGTTTGTCTCTGCAAGCTGGGGATCCCTAAGTTGGGCACCTGAACATCATGAGATCTAAATCCATAACAGGATTCAGAAGCAAAAGGCCTGATTTTATCTATCGGTACGACTTTGGGCAAGCCACCAAGATCTTTAGCCCCAGTTTCTTTGTCTGTAAAATGTGGCCATTGAATTAGGAATGCTGAGTGTTCCTCTTCCAATTTTAAAATCTTAAGCTCTCTAAGGTGACTTTCAGCTCTAACATTCTATGCTTTCAAGATCAGTTCAATCAGTTAGTCTGGGGTGAAGGGGGAGGGGAGAGGAAGGAGGAAAAGAAAAAAGTGGTGTGTGTGTGTATACACATATGTACGTGTGTGTGTGTGTGTGTGTGTGTGTGTGTGTGTGTGTGAAAGAGAGGGGGGGAGAAGGAGAGAGAAAGAGAGAGGGAAAGAGAGACAGAGAGACAAGAGAGAAAAGAGAGAGACAGAGAGAAGAGAGAGAGACAGAGAGAGAGAGAGAAAGAGAGAGAGAGAGAGAGAGAGAGAGAGAGAGAGAGAGAGAGAGAGAGGCTTTAACAGAATGACAGGAATGTAGAGTTAGAAGGGACCTCAGCAGCCATGTAGGGAAGGAATCGCCCCTAGAAGATGCCAGACAAGGGGCTGTCCAGCTCCTGCTTGGAGCTCTCCAAGCTGGGCAGCCATCCTACTCTGGGGCATGTCTAGTTGTGAAGAAGTTCCTGGCATCCAGCCTAAATTGGCCTATTTAGAATTTCTCCCTATTGCTCCCAGGTTCTCCCCTCTGGAGTATAGAATAAATCTAATCCCTCCTCCATATGACAGGCTTTTAAAGACAGCTTTCATGCTCTGTGCTTTCACCTGCACAATCTTCTCTTCTCTGGGCAACAAAATCCCATTTCCTTCAACTATTCCTCATGTAACACAGCCCCAAGGCCCTTCAATGTTCTAGTTGCCCTCCTCTAGACAGTCTCCAACTTAGTTATTGTTGTCTGTCCTTCCTCTTTCTAGGAAAAAGAGAAACCGTAACAAATTTCCAGAGGGCAATTTCTTAGCCACCAGGCTATTCCAGACCACCTTAAAGCAAAAGTCATCATTCTCACGAAAGTAACCCAGTTATGTTTGACATACCGCAGATCTCTTCCATTGTAACTCCTGCTGTGATTAATAGTGTAAGGAGAATCTCTCACTGAAATATATTTTCCAAATTAAGTTTTTTAAAAGTTTTCCCAAATTATAATACTTTTTTAAAAGGCTGAAATAGCAAGAGACATATTTAAGGTAATGGAAATGTAAAATGAATTGCTCCAGACAATTTCCTCTACAGTTATCAAAAGGGTGCATGTTAACCTGTGAAAATTTATAAAAGAATCAGTGGTGCTTAGTTAGTTTTTTTTACATCAGTGATTTTTGAACCTTAAGATAAAAACGACATTTTTATCTGAAAAGCTGATAGATAATTCTAGTAACTATGTAGTGGTTTAAGGTTTGCAAAGGGCTTTAAATGTTATCTCGTTCAGTCCCCCAAATAACTCTGTGAGGTGGGTCTTATTAGTATCTCCATTTTACAGATGAAGAAACTGAGGCTGGAAGAGGTTAAAAGACTTGCCCAGGGCCACACAGATAGGAAGTATCTGGGGCAAGATTTGAATCAGGTTGTCACAACTTAAATCCAAAGCGCTATTACCTGTGCACCTTGGCTACCTAGTTTGTTCCACTAATAACAACAATAATGACAATCACTAGTGTTTCCATAGCACTTTAAGGTTTGGGAAACACTTTACAGAGATCATCTTATTTATCCTCACAGCAATCCTAGGAGGTAGGTGATATTATTATTCCTACTTTATGGATGAGTAAACTGAGGCTTCCAAAGATTAAGTGACTTTGATAGGGTAACAGAGCTAATAAGTATCTAAGAGAGAACTGGAGCCCAAATCTTCCTAAGTGAGGTCCAGTGCTCTATTCCCCGTGCACCGTGAATCAGTGATGTAAGGGCTAAAAAAAAGATAACATCCTAACGTCATTTGGCATGCACTCTTTATAAGAAACAGAGAGGTACCAGGGGACTCTAAACATTGTTGTGTGCAGTATTGTGGTCTAGAAGGATCACTGGTTATGGAATCAAAAGCCTTGGGCTCCAGGCCCAGCTCTACCACTCACCATGGGCCTAGTGACCTTGGAAGAACCATTTAACAACAAGCAGCAAGCATTTATTAAGCACTTGCAGTGCTAAACACTGAGAAGATAAATACAAGCAGAAAGAAAGACTGTACCTGCCCTCAAGGAGCTTACATTCTAAGTGGGGAAGACAACACATAAGAGAAGCTGAAAAGGGGGGCGTGGTGGGGTTGAGCGTACCAGGAGTGGGAGGTGGTATAAAGAACATCTGGTGCATCCACAGGGCTGCCTGGGAAATGAAATCATGGATGACCTGGGTCTCCTCCTTAAAATGGAGGTTCTGGAAGGAACCAGATAATTGGGAGAGAGGCTGGAGATGACATTTCCAACATTAGAGGTAGTCCAGGGATGGAAGGAGCTTCCAGAGTAAAGAGGTTTCTGTGAAATGGGTCAGGTAGGTCCTCTATGGAGGATTTGTGTGATGAAATAGGCAAGAATCATGAAGGGTGAAAAGGAATGGATAGCAATAATTCACATTGATGTAACTCTGTCCTCACAACATCCCTGTGAGGTAAGTAGTGCAAGTAGTATTAGCCCCCATTTCTAGCTGAGTGCCCCTGGTCACACAATTAGTAGGCATCTCAGCCATGAATCAAACCCAAGTCTCTTGAATACAAGCTCAAGGATCCATCCACTAAACCACATTGGCTTCTAACCTGGATTAGCTGACAAATGTGCTGATGGATAGAGAGAGTCCACCCTGAGGAGATTATAAAATTAATTAAATTATAGATTTAAAAATTTTTAATTACTTTAAAAAGGCAATTCTAGAAGATGGCAGCAAGGACAGATAGTGAAGGATCAATACAAAAACCCAGTATAGTGCTCTAAGAATAGTATGGGCGGGGGGGGCGCTAGGTGGCATAGTGAATAGAGCACTGGCCTTGGAGTCAAGAGGACCTGAGTTCAAATCCGACCTCAGACACTTAACACAAAAACCAGCCATGTGACCTTGGGCAAGTCACTTAACCCCAACTGCCCTGCTTTCCCCCTTCCAAAAAAAAGCAAAAACAAACAAACAAAAAAGAATAGTATTTTGGAGCATAAAAACTCCAAGAAAGCTAAGATTAGTAATGAGGAAAGTCACAGACAATAGAATAATATCAATTATTTATTATTATTATTATTATTATTATTATTATTATTCATCAGGTAACATTAAAGTACTGTTATAGGTAAAAGTATTTTCCCTCAATGGAAATTGTGCTGGGTTGAGAAAATTGCCTTTGCTCCTTCCTACCTGTGTGATCTTAGGCATATCACTTAATGTCTCTGGCCTCTGTTTCCTCAACTTTAAAATGAAGGGGATTAAACTAGGTAACATCCAAAATGCTTTTCAATTTTAATTCTATGATCCCAATATCTCTAAAATATTTACCTAAGCCTTATACACGTATTTTTTAAATTAAAAACTATTTTGGGCAGACAATGTAAAAGGTCAGACACTATTTTATAGAACAGAAGGCCAAACATTTCTACCATTTGTATTTTTATCCCCCAAAAGATCCCATCTCCAAGAACATTTATTATTAAAAAAAACCTTTTTTCCTTTCAGAGGAGTGTGTTGTAGTAGAAAACACATTGACCTTAATATCTGGACCTTAGGATGTATTCTAAACTCTTCCAACAACTATCTGTTTGACCTTAAGGTCTCATGAAATAATAATGCGAAAGCGGGGATGCCTCAGCCATCATCTTGTCCAAAAAATTCATTTTACACAGGGGGAAACTGAGGCCTAGAGCAGTTAGGTAACTTGACCAAGCTGATACATGTGGCTAGTGGAAGAGCTAGGACCTGGACTATTTGTCTCCCAGTCTACTGCTTTTCCTACTAGACAGAGCAGCTTCCTCTTATTTCAATTAGTAGGGCAGGGAGTTGTACACAACAATCTTGAAAGTCCCTTCTGGCCTGACAGACTTGGGTTTCGTGAATTAGCAAAAACATCATATTTGTTTTCTTCATGAAACAATAAAGATGAATGAGGGCTTGCCCTTTTGCCAAGACTCTCCGTACCCCAGAGGTTTGGGAGGCTCTCAAGAAGGAAATTAGGAGCATACAAAGAGAAACAATTCCAATGGGGGAAAAAGTGGGGGCTTATCTCACAGACCAATGTAGGATGCATAGGAAATGGTAAGGATTTTAAAAAGACAAATGTAGAAGATAGTAGCAAAGAAAGATAACGAAAGATAAAGTCAAAAGCCCAACACAGAACTCTGAGAATAGGGACAGAAATAGAAAGGCTGACAAGGAAAGGTACAGACAATAAAGATGGGTCTCTTAAAGCTATAGTGCTGAAAGGAGAAGTACCAAAGAGTTAGACCTGATGCTCCAGGAAGGTGGGATGATGATAACCAGTAAAGGGAAGAGAGTCAGGCCACTCAATTCTTATTCAACTTCCACTTTTTTCTTAACAAGGATGATGATCTTCATACTAAAAAAGACAAGGAAAATGGCTAACATGGCACTAGTACTCTGAAATAATAGATAGATTGTAAGAGAGTCCCTAGCTTCCTTTATGAGTTCAAATCACCTGGCCCAGATGAACACATCCTAGGGTACCAAAAGAACTGCCATCTGTGATTACTGTGCCACTGTCACAGATGCTTGAATAATCATGATGAACCAACAGCAAAGGGAAGATTGGAGAATTTTCAAAAAAAGGGAGATTAGAAAAGAATTTGTCAGCTATAAGCCTGTGAGTTTGACTTCAATTCCTGGCAAAATTATAGAATGTAGCATGAAAGAGACGGGTAGTTAGCAGCTGGAAAAGGAAACACAGAATAGAAAGACAGAGAATAACTTTACCAACCACAAGTCATGACAAGATCATATCAATTCCTTTAAAGAACTAACACTACCAGGGTTTGTGAAATAGTGGATTAGGGGAATGATATAGAAATAGTTTACCTAGACTTCAGCACAATATTTGACAAAATCTTCCATCCCGTCATTGTGGGAAAACTAGAGAGGTGCCCTAGACAATAGGATAACTGGTTGAATAATTTGACCCAAAGAGTAGTAACTAATGGTTTGATATCAACTTGAAGAAGGTCTCCAATGGAGTGCTCTGAGAATCTACACTTAGTTTGGTATCCATGACTTGTAAAGGCACAGATGGCATATTTCTATAATTTGTAGATGTCACAAGGTGAGAATGAATAGTAACACACTGGATTAGAGAGCTGGGATTCACAAAGATAGTTATAAGCTAAAATACTTTTGATGTCAGTTATTTTTTGGTCATGTCTAACTCTCACGATACCATTTGGGGTTTTCTTGGCAAATATACTGGAATAGTTTGCCATTTCCTTCTCCAAATCATTTTACAGAGGAGAAAATTGGGGCAAATAAGGTTAAGTGTCTTACTCAGGGTCATATGGTAAGTGTCTAAAGCCAGTCTGGAACTCAGGAAGATGAGTCTTCCTGACTCCAGCTCCAGCACTCCATCTACTGTGCCACCTAGCTTCCCTAAGCTAAAATACTGGGGCAGATCTAATAAAATGTATTTTGATAGGGACAAATAGTCTTATATTTGGGTTCAAAAAATGAACTCGCAAATACAATATGGAGGAAGAGTGACTAGATAGGAGTTCAATTTTTTTTTTAAAAAGCTGGGTATTTGAACAGACTCCAAGGTCATGAATATGACATGGTACCCAAGAAAGTGAATGCATTCTTAGGCTGCTTTAAGAAAGGTATAATTTCCAGGAGAAAGAAGGTAATAGTTCCACTGTATTCTATCCTGCAAAATCAAGCAAAATCTGGAATGTTCTGTTCTTTTGGGGGCACCACATTTCAGAAATGGCAATGATACACTTTGAGATCCAACAGAAAAGGGGAACCAGGCTGGTAAAACACCTTGAATTTATGCCCACAAGTATGGGCTGAAATTGATGAGGATATTTTGCCTAGAAAAGATGAGACAGAGTGGAAAGGATACTTGTCTAAGAAAGGCTGGGAGAGAAGGTGGCTATGTTCTGCTTGTCCCTGAGGGCAGAACTAGGAGCAGAGAGTAGAAGCTATAAAGAGACAGGTTTAGACTTGACTTAAGGAAAAACTTCCCAACAATTAGAGCTATTCCAAAGAGGAATATTGGCTTCCACTACATTGGAAGTCTTTAGGCAAAGGTCCAGTAACCTCTAGGTTGTCCAGGTGACTGTTCAGGGCCATGTTGACTCTATGGTCTCAACAATCCTTGGCAAACTTGAGTTTCTGTGATTCGATGACTTCTCTGGAAGGGCAATATATAGCCAAAGAGGCTCATGTTACAAGCACTATGTGATTAGAGAATAGTGCTGATAGTCTACACTGAGGGCAGGAGAGAACTTGTAGCCATTTATAGGTCAGGTGCACACAAGCTGAAATAACTTGGGGAAACAAAGCCAAAAGCCATATTCATAAGAACTACCATCATGCAGATATCTCTTCCCAAGAGGTGATAAGTTTCTCTTTACCTTCACCCCCCACACCTAACATAGCACTGTACTTTCATCCCTTTTATGTATTTAACACATATTATTTCGTATTATAGTTGTGTGAATGTGTCCATGAGGTGGTCTGCCATGATATGTAGTGTGCTGGATAACGAATCTGGAAAGCCTGGGTTCATATCCTACCTCTGACACTAGTTCAATGTCCAGGGATGCAGGGGTGCTTGGGGGCAACAGAGGGTTTCATGGCGTCCAAACCAAGCAGAGCAGCTGATGGAAAATTTTGTATCTCCTCCAGTACTAGCACCATGCTCCATATTCCATGATTGTTGTTTAGTCATTGTCAGTCATGTTCATTTGGGGTTTTCTTGGCAAAGATATTGGAGATATGAAGATAATGTACAAAGGCACTGTAAAGCATTTAGATCTTGGCCAGACATCTAAGACACCAAGGTCATCCACTACATACTAGGCCATCACTGATTGTCTTGACTTTCATCTTGCGCTGGACTTGGAAGATTTTGGAAGAGAGAGGGAGGTTGATGACTTTGCCCAACTCTGCCTCACAAGACATTACCCTCATGTCATTAGTATTCTTAAAAAACAAAGGAGGAACAACAATTTACTCTCCTATTTCTTTTTCTTTATCTTTATTATTAACAAGATAAAGTTAATTAGACCTTCTGGTTGAGTGTCCCCTACCCCCCAAAGAACATTTACTAAAAATATGCTGTCCTCTAATGGATATGCCTGCTCATCTTGTTTCCCTGGATTGGCACGATATATGAGACTTATTGTCTATGGCCAGAAAATTATTCCTAAGAATACAAAAAGATTACAAAAGATATATTTGAGCATACCTGGCACCAAAGAAGGGTGGCAAAGAAAGGTAGTAAGAAAGTAGACATTTTAGTCTCCATAAAGCAGAGCCCACAGAGAAGAGCAGGAGGAAGTTTTCTTCCTGAACAGCTAGAAGTCCTGTTTCCCTGCTTGGGCACAGCAGGGCTGCACTTCCCTATACTGATATATCTGGACTGCATTTCCCCATCAGCCAGGAACCTTCAAAACACCATACCCTTCACTATAGCACCCTACAAATGAATACCAAGTGTGTGTCTACAATTATACCAAAATACTGCTAAATATTAGCTTCATGATCCTGGGCAGTCACCTGACCTCTCAGAGCTTAGACTGATTGCCTACAAAATGTAAGTATGAGACAAAATGACTGCTGAGATACATTCCAGTTCCAAATGTAATATACTAAGATCCCAAGCAAGAGTCAGTTTAATCAAACATGTTATTCTTATGAAAAATTAAATCCCAACCAGTTATTAACTGTAGGGTCAACAAATCATGTGTATAATAAATGATTGAATCAGAAGACACAATGAGATGTCATTCCCCTTCTCTGATCACCTCAAGCCTATTTTGTGTCCCCCCCCCTTTATCTTGTACTGTACTTTATCTTGTAATGCATCAGCTTTTGCTTCCTGTGCTCTATGAATGAATGAATGAATGAAGCATTTATAAAATACTTACTGTTTTGAAAGCAAAAGTGCTGTAGAGACAAACTGAAAAGTAAGACAGTTTTTGCTTTCAAGGAGATTCTATTTTAATGGGGGAGACATATGATAGTGTATAAACCTGAATAAAGTAAAAATAGTTTGCTAAGCCTTAAAAATACGATTAAACAGATGTGTCCTGAGAAGGAGTTTGAAGGAAGATGGCTTTGCGGTTGATCAGGGAAAAGTAGTTGCAGGTATTCTAGGATGGAAGAAACAACGGAACCTTCATGACAGCCAAAAGCAGAAAAAATATTAACGGTACAGTAAGTCACAATTTTTGCACTTGGGACAAGTACCATGAGTTGGTACCCAGTCCAGTTGGTAGGAAGTGTGCCTCAGTTGGGTAGAAGGAGACAGAAACCCCAAATCACTGATATGAGAATGCTGAATGGAAGGCTGCTATAAAGGGAAGAATGAGAGAGTGGGGAGGGATCAGAGAATGGGGAGGGAGGGCTTACCTTATCTGCCATCCCCAAACTTCTTATTTTAACTAATTATTCTTGCTAAGTAGGTGCTAAGCTTTCTTCTACATTGCCTAGTATTTTGAAATACTTCCAGTGCCTTGTAAATTTGGCATCAGGGAGGAAAGCTCCAGACACATCTGAGTTGTGTTCACTAAACTTTCTTTTAAAAAAAATTTTTATTAATATAGTTTGGTTTTACATCACTTTCTTTTCCAAAATTATGCTTTCCCAATTCCCTAGTCATAAAGCTGTCATTTATAACAAAAGCTAAGAAAGAGTAAGGGGGAAAAAATGAATCAATGTATCAGCTGAGTCTGATAATAAAGGCAATGTTCCACAGCCATAGTCCTCCACCTCTGCTAAGAAGGGATGGCTGCATTTTCTCCTCTCTTTAGGGATAAGCTTAATCATTATAATTATATAGTATTCAGTTTTAGTTTTTTTCTTTCTATTTCCATTATTGGAGTCCATGTGCATGTTGTTTTCCTGGTTCAGCTTACTTCATTTTGCAATCATTTATATGTCTTTCCTTGTTCATATTCATTTTTTATTACCACTCGGTAATATTCTACTACATTCATGCACAATTTATTTAGCCATTCTCACCACTGATGGGCATTTACTTTATTTCCTTATTAATCTTCCAATGCTTTCCATCATTTTTTTTAGAAATCAATCAATTACCAATTATTAGGTGTTTACTCTGAACCATATACAATGTTAAGGACTGGGGATGAAAAAATGAAAGCAATCCGGCTCTCAAGAAGCTCACATTCCAAAGAGAGAAAAACAACATGTATGTGTTTAACTACACAGGGAACATATGGAATGAATATAAGGTTGTTTGAGAAGGGCACTATAGATAAAGAGAGAAGGATGGGTTTCATATAGGTACATTAGCTGAATCAGGAAGGAATAAAGGAAGGAAGGAAGGAAGGAAGGAAGGAAGGAAGGAAGGACAGAAGGAAGGAAGGAAGTACGAAGAAAGGAAGAAAGGAAAGAAGGAAGGAAGGAAGAAGGAAGAAAGGAAGGAAGAAAGGAAAGAAGAAAGGAAGGAAGAAAGGAAAGAAGAAAGGAAGGAAGGGAAGTAAATGAAAACTCATTTGTTAAGGAGATGGGCTACCCTATATATGTAAGTAAGGTCAACTTGGTAGGACTGTAGAGTGTGGAAGGGGGAATAATGTATGAGTTTATTGCATAGGGGAGTAACATGATCAGATTTGCACTTCAGAAAATCACTTTGTATATGTTTATGTATGTATATGTGCATATGTGTATATTTATATATGCTATGTATATATTTATAGTTATACAGAAATATATCTAAACTTTATTGTGGCCTTTGAGGTGGTGGGGGAAGGGGGGGAAAAGAACAAAATTAAAAAGTGCACAGCAGAAAACAGAAGAAAACTCACAAGGAAGCAAAGAAAAGATGAACAATTCTCAACATGAGTATTATTTATCATACAGGCTTTCTTGAAATGATAATTTATTCTTACATATTTTGAATCTTCTCTTAGGTTCTGCTATGCACATGACATGCTTTTATTTCTTTCTAACTTTGTATTTAAGTTCCAATACTTAAGTTTATGATATGTCTTTGTTTCTTTTTACTATTCTCTATTTGTGTTCTGGCATTTGAGTTTAAAATAAAATTTTGGGGGAAAAAAGAAAATCACTTTGGAAATTGTGTGAAGGGTGGTTTGGAGAGGGAAGAGGAATGCTGGGAAAGTCATTTAGGAATCTCTTGCTATTGTCCAGGTGAGAGATGATGACAGTTTGAATTAGGATGGTGACTGGGGTCAGATAAAGAAGATGTTGTAAACATAGAAGCAGAAAGATTTGATACCTGAATAGATATATGGGGAGAGGGAAAGAGTCAGGATTGACTCCTTGATTTTATTCATTTCAAGGTGACAGAAAGGATGATGGTAAACTATACAGAAATAGGGAAATATGGAAGAAATGAAATAACTCTTGCCTAGAGAAGCTAAATGACTTTAATTCAATCTCTCTTTAATTCAATCAAATACACACTTACTTTGTGCCAGCAACCACATGAGCTTGCACAGCCTGTTAGTGGCAGAGCTTCTAATGTCCGTGTAACATCCTGACCTAGAACTAAGTCTATGGCCTCCAAATACAGCCTTCTTGCCCAAACCCAATGCTGAGGAAGGTGAAACTCCTGGCTATGTACTTTAAGCTGCCTAGAGGGTTCATTTAGTTTTATTTTTCATCCAATGTTGAGCATCTCTGGGAAATTACAAGCTACAAGATGAAAAACACTCGTCAGGCTGAAACATGTCCTTTGCTTGTAACACACCTATTTAATGGGTGATTATCCTAAGTTAAAGTTTCAGAAATTAAATTGTTTATTTCATCCTTCCAAAAGCAGAGATGAAGGGGGTGTGTTTTCCAAGCTGAGGATAGTCTTAGGATCTCTTGATAGCTCTTCTCACATGTCACCTACAGCTCATAGGCACTGCAATATTCTAATATGGGACATGGGCATATGCCTAATTAATTATGCTTTTGGCATAATTAATTTTGTTTAGAAATTCCCCAAAGGCAAACATATATTACAGAGTCATAGGAATCATAGATCTAGAGACGGAAGGGACTCTAGAGGCCAACTAGTCTGACTCCATCATCTTACAGATACAGAAACTAAGACCCAAGGATTTTCAGTCACTTGCCCAAAGTAGCATAGGTAGTAAGCATCAGAGGATGGATTTGAATGCATGTCCTCTGACTGGACATTGATCTTTCCCTTGCACTAAGAAAATCAATGATTTTGTTTCTGATGTCTATGATACAGATCATTGTGCTCTGTTTCTCAAAACAGTTTCTCTTTATTATTTTTGGTACTGATCACTTTGCTGTTATTCAATATGAATTAATAATGTCACCAATAACGATCCTCATTTAATTACCTTTCTCAGAAAGTTCTCCCATTTTGAACCAAAGTGCCCCTGTTCAGAAGGTCTGAATCCAATTTCTTTTTCTTTCTTTCGCTTTCCTTCTTTTCTTTTGTTCTTTTCTTTCTTTCTTTCTTTCTTTCTTTCTTTCTTTCTTTCTTTCTTTCTTTCTTTCTTTCCTTCTTTCTTCCTTCCTTTCCTTCCTTCCTTTTCTTTCTTTCTTTCTTCCTTCCTTCCTTCCTTTCTTTCCTTTTATTTTTAAAACTGTTGTTGATGTGCTTTGTTTTTACATTACATTTACAAATTATTCCTACTTCTTGGGAGGTCTCTTAACAAATTAAAATAGTAAAATAAAACTAATTATGCAGTAATAATAGTGACCTCATCTGAAAGTGCAGGTAATTTTCCACATCTGTAGCACATACACCCTTCTCTATTTTTGAAAACTAGCAGAAAGCTATTTTCTCTCCCTCCTCCCACCCACAATCCATTGGGAAAAAAACAAATTTCTTGTTAACGAATATACAATGTCAAGCAAAATAAATTCCCTCAGTGAGTACACACAAAAATGTGTGTGTGTCATTCTGCTCCTTAAATTTGTCACCTCTCTGTAATGGGGAGCATGTTTCATCATGGTCCTTTGGAATCATGTTCAGAATTCTTACGGTTCTTTCAAAGTTGTTTATTTTTACAATGCTGTCATCATATAAACTGTTCTGGTTCTGCTCATTTCTTTCTTCATCAGTTTAAATGAAGAGAAGGCAGTGAGGCTTGTTGCAAGGTATCCTGGAGCAGACACCTGAAAGACTTAGGTTCAAATCCCACCTTTGACAATGGTCAACTACATTACTAGAGGCAATCACCCTCTCTAAGATTCATTTTCCTCATCTGTAAAATAGTGATAATCATACCTGCAGTACCTACCTCAAAGGGTCATAGTGAGGAACAAATGAGATATTCTACATAAAGCCCTTTGGGAGCCTTAAGGTGCTTTATAAAAATCAGCTGTAGTATTATTGTCTTAGTGAACAGTAGTGGAGATGGGGCTTCTGTCTCGAGAAGCACATGTTCCCTCTGTTTTCCCATCTCCACACCTTTCCTTTTCTCATGATGTACTTGTTGAATTCCAACCTGTATGACATATAAGGGTCAAACCAACATACTTACTAGCTGCTTGACCTTGGGCAAGTTACTTAACCCCAATTGCCTTGCTTTCCCCCCTCCAAAAAACCCGAAACAAAAACAAAAGTCAAACTGTATGTCATCTTCACTGTCTCAGTAACATCTTTCCCATTCATCCATCCTTACATCTCATAAAGCATTTTGTATCTATTTAACGTGAGTATTCCAAATTACGTTGTATCCTATTTGTCAGAGTATCCTAACCCTCTGCTACAGTGTAAACTCTGAAAGGGTAGGATTCACATCTTGCCTAAACTTTGCATCCCCTTACCATCTAGTACAATGATCTGTGCATATTGGGCACTTAAATAGTTGTTGGGAGGGGGTGGGGGGAGGTTAGTGTGACCATCATGCAAACGGCTTGTGGGTATCCTAGTGATTACACGAGGTGTTGTAGGAGCAATAGCAGTCCACACTGGCTTGTGCTCTGCCTTCCTTAAGCCCATACTTTAAAAATTATAAAATGTCACTTGACAATTAACCAACAGAGGAATGTAGTTTATAATCTTCCCTCCAGACAACTCTCTCCTTAAGCCACTGGCCCTTTGGAATGGCGAAGGTCTCTGTCACATCTGCAGGAGATCCCCTTCAATATGTGTACTCAAGGCCCCAACCCTGATCAAATCCCATGGCTTCAAATGACCAAGCAAAGAAGAAATCTTTGTTTTTCCTAGCTTCTCAAATCTACCCTAGAGGTTATTCAGTATTCAGAATCAAAAGTAGCGGGTTGGTGAAGTGAATACAGATGTTGGTCCTAGCATCAGGAAGACCTGAGTTAAAATCTGCCCTCAGATGATCATGGGCAAGTCACTCAACCTCTGTTTGCCACCATGTCCCCATCTACAAAATGGGTATTGTAGAAACACTGGCTACAAATTGAATTAAATTCAACTGACTTTGGATAAGTCACTTTCCCTCTCTAGCCTTTAGTTTTTATCACCTAGTTAGCCTGACTGTGGAGTGAGTATATAGAGCCCTGCGCCTGAAGTCAGGAAGATGTGAGTTCGAATCCAGCCTCAGACACTTCCTAGATGCATGACCCTGGGCAAATCATTTAATCTGTTTGCCTCAGTTTTTAAAATTGGGAAATGATAGCACCTACCTTGAAGAACTGTTAAGAGGATCAAATGACATAATAATTGTAAAGCATGTAGCACAATGCCTGGCATACAATAAGTACTATATAAATGTTTGTTATTATTATTTTTTTAAACAATTGGACTATTCTAGGTTATTTCTAAAGTCTCTCCTGGCTCTATCATTCTGTGCTTTTCTATTTCACTAGATCTTAATCAGCCTTACTGAGAAATTGATTAGCCTATTTCAACCGTGTTCCCCAGGTAAAGCTGTTGCCAAGGCTAGCTTCAGTTTCTCCATCAATCCAAGAGAATTCTAGTATCTTTGGTAGATCAGTCCAAGCCTGTCTCTATTCACTCAGCTTGTTTCTTTGTGCTGTCTTAATTTTACTCACAGTTCAGACCTTTGCTCCTTTAGAAGGATTACTTTATCTCCTCCCTCCATAGTTCTTTTGTTTTTCCTTTTTTTTCTCCCCCTGTGGAAGTTTCTCAAATGCTAACAGTTCTGGGACATGAAAATACAATGAAAGTATAGGCTTTTTTTTTAAGAGAGAAATTAGAGGTATTTTCTGTAAGAGGATCTTGTTTACTGTTAAATTACCAGGACAGCTCTCCCTCTGAAGTTCAGAGAGATTGAATACTTTGACCAAGGTCGTAGAGCTGGTTAATGACATAGATGAGATTTGAACCCAGGTCCTCTGAGGTTTGACTCTTTGCAATATTCTTTCAGTGATCCCACGCACTGACCTCTCTGCAAAATGAAGGGATTGGATGGGCTAGATAAACTCTAAACTTCAGGAACTCAGGGTTTCTGTGCCATGGACCTATTTGGTAGTCTGGAAAGCCTATGGATTCCTCAGAATGCATCTAAATGCCTCAAATAAAATGCAAAGGATTTAAAAAGAAGCCAATTAGACTAAAGTAAAGATAAAAGTAATTTTAAAGTGCTTGTTTTATTTCCCACCCAAGTTCAGGGACCCATGAAGTATATCTCTGGATCACTTAGGCATCCATGGACCCGACTTAAGAACCCTTGCTTTCAGATATTTCCATTATAACATTTTGACATGTGAAAAATTATCCCAAATTACAGTTTTGAGCCTGTACATTTACAGCTCATGACTTGGATCTGGCTCAAGGTGTACATGGCGACCAACCTTAGTTTCAGTTGCTCTCCATCCTGTCTTTGCTGAAACCTCTGATAGGGGAAGGCCTCCCACCACTTCCAAGAAAGGCAGCCAAGAAAAAAGCAGCACCAAATCCTACCTCACTGGAGAACAGAGCTCTTTCTCCTTTTGAGAGACTGACTTAACAGAGAGTGAAGTTACAGGCTGCCTGGCTGCCTGCCTGCCTGCCTGTGTGGAGTGGCGGTCACAGGGCATGTCAAACCTCGGAGGCTGAAATATGAGCTAGATTTTTGCAGCCCGCATTGTAACTTTCAGAGAGCTTGCTCCAGTTTTAAAGCTCATTTTCTTCACAGCATATTTTATTTACGTCTGTTTCCATGTCGCCGGCTACTTTCTTTGCAGGGCTGTTGGGGACGTCTGGGGGCTTGTCCATGTTTTTACTATCCCCATTTCCTTACCCGAGATGTCAAAATCAGAACCACCCCCATCACATTTTACCTCTTAAGAAGGAAGCCTTGTATGACTCTGGTGCTTTTAGAAATGGCTTGTTTTGGTCCTGCATGAATTTCCGTGAGAAGATGGAAGTCCCATAAAGCAATAAAAGTGACCACTAAAAGTTGATGTATCCATAACTCATTTCTTTGGTAACAAAACACAGAGCCTGTGGAAAATCTTGCTGAAAATAGTCAATTACTGCAGTGGAATAGTTGGTGTCCAGACTTAATTAATGATCTAGCAGCAATGTTTTTAATCATCTATAAAAGGCAACTGTTTACTCACAGCACTTTAAGAGATTAAGCATTGCCCTATCAAATAATTATGCTTTGGAACTAGTGCTGAGGTCTGATCTGAGTTTATTTTTTTTAGGTTTCTCAGAGTTGTTTTCAAAGGTACCCTGTGTTTTAGGGACAAGATCACTGACTGTGGCCTCACAAGACTGGGGTTCAGGTCCCAACTCTGATATTTATCCATTGTGGGAATATGGACAAGCTATTTAACCTCCCCTCCAATAAAATGCAAGTGTCTTGAGGGGAAGGCAGGCTTTTGTTTTTGTTTGTATCCCTGACACCCAACACAATGGCTGGCACATGGTAGCCATTTAATCAACACTTGCTGAATTGAACTGAATTCCTAAGCCTGTTGGCTCCTATGTAAAACACACTGTAAGTAAAATAGCATAGCAATAAAGTATGACATAAATGTGAATTATAATTTAAGAATAAACTAGCCACTGCTCCAACAAGCAGCTCTGGACTTTAGGTTTATTTGGAAGAAGGCAATAGATCGGTGTGTAGGAAGCCTCATTATGAGTGTTTCTTAGCTTTCTTCTGTCTGTGGACCACTTGGGCAGACAAGTCATTTAACTTCCTATGAACTCAGTAAGCCAACTCTTCACCATGGACATGGGGTAGAAAGGGCCTTGGAGGTCATGTAGTCAATCATTCATTTTAAATGTGAGGAAATCAAGGCCCAGAGAGGGGAAGTAACTGAGATCACACAGCTAGTTAGTGGCAGAGCCAGGATCATGGATTTAAGGGACTTTGGGGGTTCTCTAGTCTAACCCTCTTATTTTACAAGGGGCCTAGAGAGTCCAAGCTAAAGTCCAAGTCCAAAGTCTAAGAGTCTAAATTGAAAGCATAAATACTGTTATAAGAAACCAACCTATTGACAAGATGGAAGATATGTAAGATCCTAGAATTACAGGATGATTGAGCTAGAAAGAACCCTTGGGATCATGCAGTTCAACTAACCTAGAAAGACTGAGATGAAGTCACCCAGCTAGTTAGTAACAAAGATGTGTTTAAAAGGAGTCCTGACTCCTCCTACTATAACACATTGCCTTGGTGGACCATGCCTTGAGAACCATTGACCTAACTGTTGGCCTCAAAATATGTGAGGACTCTACAATCCTTGATGAGCACTTTGAAATAAAGTTGACCCACCCAATAGGTACAGTATTTTCAGAGAATTTATAAATGGAAATTGGGAGATTTTGTAAGAAATGCAGATTTTGCTAGGCTCTTCTTATAAACAGCACGAAGGGTAACATTTCACTTAAGTTTCTCTTCCTCAGACACGGGGAACAGAAGAGTAAAGAACAGAACTTAGGATTTTAGTTACCTAAGGAGTCCCCCTCCCTGGTGAGTTTGTTCAAAATGACCAGCGATTGCTGCTGGTGAAAAGACAGAACATTTTTTTTTTTACAAACTCCCCTAATGGGGCCTGGATTGGCAGAACTTTAGACACTTCTACAGAAGAAATGTCAAGTACGCACTCGTCCCTCTGACTGCTGTTCAAATCAAACAAACTGGGCTAGACACTGAATAATAAGCTTTATTCACTAAAATCCTTCTTTTCATTGAAACACAAATTACTTTTGGAGATGGTAACTTGCCAAAATGCTGAAAAGACAAATTTTTTAAAACAACAACCACCGTGCTGTTCCAGTCCAATGACCAATCAATTTCCCACTTTACCACATTGGACTTTCAGCAAGTAAGCATCCAAATCCTGGTTTTCCTTTTCCCAATAAATCAAAAGTTACACAACTAGCCTATTCTTCAAGACTTCCCTGTTGGAGAACCTTGGTACTGGGGAATCAGAGGAGGCTCATTTGAAACAGAGATTCTAGTGTCATCTAAGTCCATGAGTCAATTCAAGTTGTGTTCGTTGTTTTGGATTGGTTTATGAATGTATTGCGGCATCTTGTGTTTGTAGGTCAATGCCAATGTAAACAGGAAGATAAATATTTCAGGTTTAATTTTTAACAGCCAATCTTGGAGGCTATGAAAGACACCAAAAACCCCCAGGGTGGGAGTAGTGGGATAAGCATCTTCCTGGTGGTCACCATTGCTTCTTTTTCCTAATCTTGGTCTACGTTAGGGATTTGGAATTTCTTCTAAACAAACGTTATGTTTTTTAGTTGATCTCCAAATTTTCAGGTCAGTTTCCTCATCATATACAATATATACTCTATAGAAACTAGTCCTTATGGTTAAAGAACAATCAGATATGGGAATGGTAACGTTTTATTCCTACAATCATACATCATCAGGTCATCATCAAGTAACTCATACATATAAGAATTATATCACATGTTAAAAAGCTTACCATTTAACAATGTAGAAGGAAATCAATGTAGCCAGACAAGCAGATGTAACCCTTTCTCTCCCCCACCACTGTGCCCATTCATCTAACTGGCATTGGCAGATTAGAATACTACTGCTTCCTTCAGGGTTCTAGAGGTAAAACTTGAGACTTGTAGCTTCTAACACTCACTTACAAGCCCACCTTATCCAGTGCACCCCTTAGTATCAATCAATCAGTGGCTATCAGTTAGCTTTAACAAAAAGGCATTTACCAAGAAAATAGAAACTGTGTGTGGCCAAGATGTATCTCTAAATCATTGGCCTAGGGAATCTATTTCTCCCTTTTTGGAAGTCTCATGAAACTCTCTGCTGGGTTATGAGAAATGGCACCTTTCTAGAATCCATATTCAACCCTTCTCTCCATCGTATTCCTGAAGCTGCTGCCATCCTGGAGTCTCTCACTGGCCATTGTTGTCACCTTTGGTTGGCTCTGTTACAGTGTTTTGAGGGGTGGGGTGGGGAACCCCTGATGGCTTTTCCTACCTTTTGAAGATACAAAGATCATATCCTAGTCAACTTAATTTTTGAATACCAAGATCTAGAAAAGAATAAATACAAAAGAAACAGGTGCCATGTACTCACAGGTACACGGCAACCAGGCAGGAAATAGGGAGCCTCTGTCCCTGCCCCACTCAGCTATTCAGAGCAGGTCTTGCCTCAGGGAGTGACATACCAATCTTTTTGTACCCAAACTCAGTTCCAATTCAGCACCTCTTGAACTATCAATCATTCCAGCTCCTCAGATAACCAGAAGACTCTTTATCACCTTACAGTTTCAGCCCCTCTGTCATTTGTGACCAGAAGCAGGCTCCCCATGCCTCTACAAGTTGGATTAAAACCTAGCAGTGAATATTGAGGATGCTCTGTATAATCCCTGAGAAACGAAAACTCCTAGGACACTCCTAGGACTAAGCCCTAATTGGCCAATCCTCCCCATTATGTAGACGACATGAAAAAAAAAAAAGCATTTTCCCTGCGTCATTATCCAAGTCCATCTGAGTCTCTTAACGTCAAAATATAAAAATCCAAACAGATCTTATAACCTGGAAAAGGTGGTAACCAAACATCTCTCCTGATATCATAACCTGAATTTACCAACTAGAAATTGATTAGAAAAAGCAGTGACGTGAGCAATCTTCATCACTAAAATGAAAGGGCAAGACAATGTAACTTTTAAAGTCATCTGTAGCCCTGAATATATACATATATATATATATATATATATATATATGTATATATATATATATATGTATATATATATATACACACATATATATAATATATTGTATATAGTATATAACTGCAGATCTTATTTTATGTAGTATAACTACTGAACAATGGCATATAAATTAAATCTTAATATTTCAAATCTAATTCTTAAATGAGCTTAAGGGTCTCTACTATTTTTTTAAGTTTTATAGGTGCATTTTGTCTTTACATCACAGACATTTCTAGATATATCCTTCTCATCACATCACCCAACCCCAGCCAGAATCAAACCCTAACTAGGAAAAGGAGAATGGTTAAGCAAAAACAATGGATAGAGAGACTGTGTTTAACAACAACAGCAACATTTTCCCCTAATAGTTCCCCACCTGTCTGCTGGTGCTCACTATAGGACTCTACCCATTTCTTGTATATTTGACATTCATTATTCTTCCTGGCATGAATATGTTTTATTACAGTATTATTTATGAGGCTTAGGAGAAGGGCAGCCTAGACCTATGATTTCACTGCTGTAGGGAACTTCCCATGGGGAAATTCCCCCTACCAATCCAGATCAGTAACTCTCTTCAATTTACAGTCTTGTCTGGGCCATAGAGAGGCTGAAAATTTTGCCCAAGAACACACAAACACTATGTGTTGGAGGAAGAATTTAAACCCAGGTCTACATGACTCCACAGCTGGATTTCAATACCATTCTATTTCTAACATTAAGATGTCTTAATTTTTTCAACCATTCTTCAATCACTGAACACACGTACAGGTTGTTTCCAGGCTTTTATTTTTACAAATCAGGAATTTACTAATCTTTTTGTTTGTTTGTTTTACAAATAGGTCCTTTTAATCTTTTTTATGACTATATATATAAGCTATAGTTCTAATAGTGGATTCTCCTTGCCTCTCTGTCACAGAATTCCTCACATCCTTTAAGTACCACCCAACCTATTCCATGCCTTTCCTGATCCCCTGTGGGCACTGAGTGAATCATGCTGACTCCCATCTTGTGACTCAAACCTGGAACTAGCTCAATTCCCTTTCTATTCTATTATGGCTCTAGTCCAACTTCTGTCTTTTGAGAAAACTTTATTCAATTATGGAAAGTGTGAGAAAACTTTATTGCATTGTTTGAACCTAGCCCTGTGTGGCTGGGAAGCTGGACCACCTCTACCTGTTGCTTAGAAACCCTTAACTAAGGACCCAGGTTATACTGACCAGAAGAAGCCCAGTCAAATCAGAAGATTGATGCAAAGAATTTTCTCGCAATTATACACCTCAAGCCATTCATGTCTTATCTGAAAACATGCTTTGTACTGGTCTATCATTTATTGTTTCCATGTTCCTTTGGTTGAATACAAATGCTTGGAGGGAGTGGGATATCCCTTTTTCTGATTTCAGAGAATTACATCTGTTCATTCTTCCCCTCCCAACTTGGAAAGTCCCTAATCTTTCCTCCAATTAGAAATCAGATCCCCTAATTTTGTACCTGGTTAATTGTTTTCTTTAGATTAATTGATCTTATTTGGCTAATTGTCTTTAATACATAAAAATCTGTCTCACTCTGTGTTCAGCATCTTTGGACTGATTGGGGACTCCATTGACCCATTTGTTAGATCTGTTTTGCTAATAAATTATATAACTCAGATTTGTTTCCTCAGTTATTATTGATTATCCACCACAACTTGCAACTGTTAGAACTTTCCCAGATCAATTACTTCACATTTATATCCTATTTATTCTGTATATGTATAATGTATATATACATATATATATATATATATATATATATATATATATATATATAGACACACACATATATAGATAGAGATACATATACTTGTCTCTGTCAATAGATATCAATACTTCAAGAATAGGGATTATTTCATTTTTGATCTTGTTGTTTCCTAGCAGCATGCTTACAAAAGTTTCCAATTTGTGGAGGCTTTTTAAAGTTCAGAGTTTTGTATATCACATATTAATCAATATTGTGTCACAGAATATTTGAGAGTTAGAAGGGATGTTAGAGATTATGTAACTAAACTCAATAAATCCAAAATAATTCATTAGGGGTGGCTAGGTGGTACAGTGAATAAAGCACCGGCCCTGGACTCAGGAGGACCTGAGTTCAAATCCATGGCACATGAGCATAGTGATAAGGAACTAGGAATCCATTGCCCAGAGAAGACTTAGGTAGACATAGTGGCAGTCATAGTGGTTAGGTTTTTTCATGTCAGAGAGCGATTGTGAATCACAGGATCTAAGAGTTAGGAGTCATTTTAGAGATAATTTAGTCTAACCCTTCACTTTATAAATGAGGAAAATGAAGCCCCAAGGGATGAAAGTACTGGTGCAAGGTCTCACAGGCAGTTAATAAACATCCAATTAAGCACCTACATGAACTCACTCTGGGGGATACAGAGAAAAGAAAAAAAACCCAATCTCTGCTCTCAAGTAGCTATCGTTCTAATGGGAGACACAACATGCAAACATCTGTGTACAAACAAGACAGCAACAGGATAAATAGGAGATTTAGGAAGGCACTGGCATGTTTAACAAAACTAGAATCCATTCATAGAAGCTATAGGAAGGCATATTTAGGCTCTTCTTAAGGGGAATCGATATAATAATTTGATCTTTCTAAGAATTGAATTGATTGCTTTTGAGGGAAGAGAAGATATGAGAAAGTTCCTTGTCATTGTGGGTCTTCAAACAAAGACTTGATGATCACTTATCAGTGACATAGATAGCATTAATATTTGGGTAGGAGTTGGCCTAGATGACCTCTGAAGTCCATTCCAATTCTTCAGGTCTATGATTCTTTGAAAATCTTCCAAGGTTCAAGACCATGGATCTTACTGAGTCCTTTGCTTGCTGTAATGGACCTTGCATAAGAGATGGGAGCAGTCATAAGGGTACTGCTAGTACTTTTTCACTGAGCCCTTTTTGGAGGCATAAGTAGCTCTCAGCTGAGGAGTGGGGAGGGGAGGGCAGTTTGGTTTTGAGACAATGCCTTACTTGTTGCCTCACACCTGTGATTAGTGGGGCATACAGAAAACTACAAAGAACAGGAAGCTGGGGAATGGGGCTGACTGTGCTAAATGGAGCTGCCACTTCAGGGCCGTCAGAAATTAGCATGGATGCTACTGACTTCTACCTGATCTTGGGAATCAATAAACTTTTGCAACCTTATAAGCCTCAAGTGTGTATAGGCTACTTTTAGCACCTTGTAATTTACACCGAAGCACTAATCAACTGGTCTGTCAGGCTAATATAGGCGATGAGATCTCAGGTAGAGAGACCAGGTAGGAAACACTTTTGTTAGTTCAGAAGAGAAGTCACGAGGACTTCAATGTGACCATGGTGGTGGGAAAGGAAAAGGAAGGGGCAGATTGGGAGTGAAAGTGTTGTTGGAACAGTTAAAACTTGACAACTGACTGAATGTTGAATTGACTAGGTCAAAGAGATGTGAAAATGTCATTAAGAGAAATGGAGAAATCAGGGGGAAAAAGCATGTTTCAAGGGGAAACAATGAATTATTATTTTTTTATTTTTTGCTTTTTCTGGAGGGGGTAAGGCAGGGCAATTAAGGTTAAGTGACTTGCCCAAGGTCACATGGCTAGTTTTGTGTTAAGTGTCTGAGGCCAGTGATCCTTGTGTGGATTTACTCCAGATAATTGACATCCCTTCTAAATTCTGACCAACTGAACATAAGATTCCAGATGCAGACTGGCAAGATAAAATGCAACAAATACTTCCTGAGCTCTGCATACTCTATTTCTAGTTATGAAGCCTAACATCACCCTAGCTTTACTGGTATCACTGCCACACTGCTGGTTCATATAGATTTCATGATTTACTGAAGTCCTTGGGTCCTTTTCCCATGAATTCATGTCTGGCTCCATCTTCTTGATCCTATTATTGAGTCATTATTTTTCAAACCCACGTGTAGGATTTTACATGTATCCTTATTCAATTTCATTTATAAGGTCCAGTCTATTGTCTTAGTCTACTGAGATCTCTTTGGATTCTGACTCTATAAACTAATGTGATAGCTATTCCTTCCAGCTATATGTAATCGGCAAATTTGATGGGCATGTCATCTCCGCTTTTCTTTAAGTCACTGATAAAAAATTTTGGCCACAATGGAACCAAAGATAGAATCTTCTGGTGCTCTATGGGAGACCTCCATTCAAGTTCAATTCAAGAATAATTCAATTCAACAAGAATTAAATAAAAACTGACTATGGAGTACCTACACATACTGGATGCTTTAATAAATGCTGGTTGGTTTGGATCAGATACTAATTCTCTGGCAAAGATTTAGAGTCAGGAAGACTGAGCTTTAAATCTTGTTTCTGACAGTGGTGATATGAGCCTAAGTAGATATTCGGCTCTTCTGAGCCTCTATTTTCTCATATGCAAAAAAAATACACATAATACCTGCCCAAATGGGTTGTTGTAAAACTAGAGTAAAGCTTTGTAAATTAAGACATGTAAAGCACTTTAAACACTTTGCACTACATAAATGTCAATTACCATTAAAATCATTATCCGATGAAAAGCACTATTGCCAAACCTGGGGGTGGGAAGGGGAAGAGAAGTGAAGTACAAAGAGATGTATAGTCTCAAATATATAACAAACTCTCAAAGAGTTTATAATCCAAAAGGACAAAAAAATTATACAAATGAGTGAGATACAAAAGGAAATGTAATCAGTGAAAAGGACACTATTAAACCAAAGTCCTCTATAAAATGTGAAGAGGATAATTCTCCCCTGGAGGTGTCAAAGTTGACTTCATGGAAGAGGTGACAACTAGGAATAAGGGGGGAAAAGGCTTCAATAGAAGAAGGTAGGGTGGGAGGTGCCGCTGGTATAGAAGGTGATCTGAGCACAGAGATAGAAGAAGAGAGGAAATAAAGAAATGGGAATTTGTCTTGTTTTACTAAAATGTAGAATATTCAGATATAGGCAGAAAAAGAAGTCTGGAATAATACTACAAAGAGTCTTTTATGGCAGAAGGAGTTCATTTTTCATTCAGGGAGCAATGGGGAAATATGAAGACTTTTGAGTAGAGAGTAAGGTAATCAGAGAGGAAGATTGCTAAGGCAACGGTAAAAAGAAGAGATTGGAGAAGGGATCCAGGGAGAACAGGAAGACCAGTTAGGAGGGTATATAAAACAGGGCAAGAAGAGATGGAGGCCTGTACTTGGGCAATTGTAAGAGGAGTAGAAAGGAAGGGATAGATGGTGATCAACAGTTTTAGGGTTTAGTCAATCAGTTTTGAAACCACTTAGCTACATTATCAACTCTTCATCTTATCCACAAGGATACTAAAAGAGACTGTCATATGCGTTGCTGAAATTCAGGCAGATTGTGCTGATGATATTCCCCTGATATTGGAACTATCAGAAAAGGAAAGGAGTTTAGTCTGGCATGACTTGTAACTAATGAATGCTGGCTCAATTTGAGCACTTCTCCCTTTTCTAACCATTCACAGACCATTCCTTCTGATAATTTATTCTGGAATTGTGAAATGTGCCTGGAATGAACATCAAGTACATTAGCATACAGTTTGAAATATATGTATTCTTTTCCTTAAAAAAAAAAGCTAAGAAATTTGTCCATTCTTTAGCTCAGGTTAACACCTCTCCTTCAAGAATCAGTAGCAGTGTTAATGCAATCACAAGTTTTTTGAGTAACCTAGAATGCAGTTCTTCCTGGTCAGTTGAATTGAACTCATTGAGAACATTTATGTTCTTTCTTACTATCTTCTAACTTACTGCGCATTTCAATACTACTGAAAAAAATTCTATTCTCTTTCTCCTGGTCTGAGGTAATTTTTGTTAAAAGAGAAACAAGTAAAATAGGAATTGAGTAGTTCTATCTTCTCTGGTTAATACACTGTCATCTTTCTTCTGTCTTTCTGTTTTTTGCCCAATTGACTTTGCCACCCTAATATACATATGTATGTATGGATATGTACATATATAAATCTATATGTATGTGTGTATGTGTACATATGTGTGTTGTGTATATATACATATATATATAATGTTTTGTTTTCATGTCACCTTTATGGGGCAGCTAGGTGGTACAATAGATACAGTATCAGGCCTGCTGTCAGGAAGACTCATCTTCATGAATTCAAATCCAGTTTCAGACACTTACTAGCTCTGCAACCGTGGGCAAGGCTCAGTTTGCCTCAGTTTCGTCATCTGCAAAATGAGCTAGAGAAGGAAACGGCAAACCACTCCAACAGCTTTGCCAAGAAAATCCCAAATGGGGTCACAGAGAGTCAGACAGGATTGAACAACAAAGTCACCTTTATTTCCAAATATATCCCTTCCCTTTCCTTTAACTAGTGAGCCCCCTTTTATGACAATTAATAAAGAAGGTGGGGGGGGGGGGAACAGTTCAGCAAAATTAAGGAACAAATGAACTGAATCAGAGCATATGAGTAATGTCCCACATCTGTCGTCTCCAACATCTGTAAAGAAGGAATGAAGGTTCCTTTGCTCATCTTTTCTCCCCAGATCAAACTTGCTCATTCTAACTCCAAAACATTCAGTTTCTTTGTATTTGTTCTTCCTACTTACACTGCTGTAGTCATTCTGTGTATTGTTTGCTTGGTCCTACATTCTTTACTCTGCTACAAATCCATCATCTTTTTGTTCATTCTAACCCAACAATAACAATAACTCCCAATTCTATAGGGCTTTAAGACATACCACATCCTTCAAGAAGCTGCCCTACTATTCAGTTTTCCTCTTTTTCCCAACCATAAGGTAAAAGGGCCCTTTTTTGTTGTCTTCAGCTTTTTTCACAAGCCTCAACTTATACTGGGCGTTAGCCTTTTAGAAACACAATTTTTTTTAAACAGAGAATACTTTATCATAAGGGGCTCTTTTTGTATTTGTCCTAACTTATCTGCCCCAGGTTCAATCTCTTGTACATGTCCATATTAAATCTGCATTTTTGTGAGTTCTATCACATAGCCACATCGGTCAGTCATTAATAAGCATTTAAGTGCTTACTATGAGCCAAGTACTGTGCTAAGACCTCAGGCTCAGCACCTCCCCCACCAAAAAAAAAAGGCAAAAAATTTCCCCTTCCCTCAAGGAGCATAATTCTAATGGAGGCATGTCAAATAACTAATTACATGCAAGGTATAGACAGAGTAGATGGAGGTGATCTAAAAAGGGAAGGCCTTAGTAGCTGGGGAGACTGGGAAAGGTTTGTGTCTAAAGGTAGCCATCTCTAGGGTATGGGGGTGGGATTTACATGATAACTTCATTATATATTTAAAAGGAATAGCAAGTTGGATATAACAGATTTGCCATTTCCTGTGCAATCATCTTTTATTGTACACTATGTTATGGAAATGCTGATTTTATTCCATAAGTTTAAAAAATTTTTAATTACATTTACAAAAAGAAGGTAGACTTTGGGCTCATTCTTGAAGAAAGTCAGAGAAACTGAGGCAGAGGTGGGGAGGCAGAGGATACTGAGCATGGGGGCCAGACAGTATAAAGGTACAGAGTCAGGAGGTGGAGTATGTGTGAGGAAAGCAGGTGGTTAAATCTAGCCGAAGCAAAAAATGCTGGGAGGAGAGGACAGCATAAATAAGAAGGCTTGAAAGGTAGGAAGGGGTCAGACTATGAAGAGCTTTAAGTACCAAGCACAGGAAGGAGTCTGTTTGATCCTGAAGACAATGGGGAGGGGGGAGGGGGCTGCTGGAGCTCACTGAGCAAGGGAGTGTCATGGGCATTAGAAAAATGTCCTTGCTAGCTGAGTGAAGAATGGAGCAGAGTGGAGAGAGGCTTGAGATAGTAGGTGATCATGTGATGAGGTGATAATGGCTTGAACTAGGGAAGTATCTATGTAAGTACAGAGAAGGAGGATGCATGTGGGAGATGTAATAAATGAAGAAATGATAATATTTGGCAAAAGACTGAACACAAGGGGAGAGTGAAAGTGAAGAGTCCAGTTTGACACCAAGGCTAGGATCCTAGGCAACTGGGAAGATAGTGGTATTCTTGAAAATAACAGGCAAGTTCAGAAGGGGGTAAAATTTTGGAGAAAAGGTCAGTTCCACTTTGGAAACATTGTGTTTGAGATGTCTAGAGTACATTCAGTTCAAAATGTCTGACACATTTAGAGATGAAAGCTTGGTAGAGAGAGTAAGGTTAGGTATGTTTGTTTGGGAATCCCCTCTATGGAGATGATAAATGAACCCATGGGAGCTGATGAGACCATCAAGTAAGATGGTATAGAGTGGCAAGAAAAGGACACCTACCATAATTCATGTGAATGACATAAATGAAGAACCAGGAAAGGAGACTGAGGTCAGGAAGAGATTGAGGATAGAGCAATGTCACAAAAACCTAGGAAGATCCAGTAGGAAAGGTGATCCACAGTACTAAACATTGCAGGGAGGTCAAGGAGGGTCAGAATTGAAAAAAGACCATTAGATTTGGCAATTAAGAGATCACTGGTAACTTTGGAGAGAACAGGTTCAGTTGAATGGTGAAGTCAGAAGCCAGACTGCAGAGAGTGAGAGGAGAAGAAGCAGAAGTACCTTGTGTAGATGGCTTCCTCAGAGAGTATAACCATAAAAGAAAAGAAAGCTATTGCATCATAGACTCAGGATGGCTGTATCAAGCAAGGTTTTTTAAAGGATCTAGGAAAAAAGAATATATTTTTAAGTAGCAGGGAAGGAGATAGTATATAGGCCTGAAGACAAGAGGGAGGTGGTAATAATAGTGAAGGCAGTTTCCTGGAGAGGTAGAGAGGAGATGAGATAAAGAGCACACGTAGAAGGGTTTATCTTGGCAAGGAGAAGAGCTACCTCTTCATGTGAAATTGAAATGGAGGACGGAATAGCATAGAGATGTCTAAGTGATGTGAAATAAGGAGAAGGATAGAAGCAGGAAATTCTTAGCAAATAGCTTCAATTTTTTTGAGTAAAGTTTATAAGGCAAGGTTGTTAGCTAGGCAGATGGGGAAGAGAGTACCATGGGAGACTTGAGAAGACCAGAAGGTTTGTAATAGCTGAGCAGAGTGGGGTGGCAAATCAATTAGAGAGGAATAGAATGTTTGCTTTGCTGCAGTGAGAACACAATTGAGATTAGATAGCGTATATTTATAATGAGCCCAGGCAGCACAAATTAGTGATTTCTTCAAGTTCTTTAAATACTTCCCTTTTTGTGCCTAAGTAAAATTAATTGTGACACCAAATTTCTGGAAATTGTTCTTGAGAGTTTCCCAAATGTCTTGAGTTGAATTCCTCCCTGGAGACTTCAAGCATGGGGTCTTATGCATGCTATCTCTAGACTCTGAAGTCAGATTCTCTAGTAGTATTAACAAGGCATCTTCCAAGTGATATTATCACATCTTATGAAGCCTGGTGAGGAAATGGATTCTATTTTTCTTTTCAAAATATATCTCCTTGCACTTTCCACAGAGACTGCTATTAATTGAAGTTGTTGCCATTGTAAAATGTGGAGATTTAAGGAGGAAAAATATTTTAAAAATTCAGTGGCTATCTTTTGGCATGGAAAAGAGGTGAGTTGAACTCTTCCCTTGCTGTGTGGGGATGACATGATAGGGCAGTCACTGGGGTAGCCACTGTTCTTCAATGAACCAATGAGGAAAGAGCTTCTCTCTCTAATTCTCTGCATTCTACTAGGATTATTATGTGCTTACTCTTCTGTTTTTAGAATATTCTAAATGCCTTAGCACATTCCACGGTGTTGCAATGTGATCCAGCCCATCAGTGGACATCACAGAACAAACTAGTTTCCCCCACCCTAGCTCTGATACCAAACGGGTTTTGACAAGCCATTAGGAGCCCCTTTCCCAGACCTGTACCCCTCCCTCAATCAAAAAGACTTTGTGTTGTGGTAATCCAATGCAAGTGGCCTCAATGATAGTTTACATATTTCTAAGACAGGGGGAATAGAGTACATACAAAGCCATTACAAGTCTCCAAAACAAATTCTTACGCCTATTAACAATAGGGCACTGGTGTGCCCCTCCATCTCCACTGAAAGATGCTCAGTTCCATTTTTCAGACACAGATATACTACCTCAGTAAGAAGGGCATACCTCTTGATTTTGGGCACTTAAGATCCACAGAGAGCAGTGTTGTTTTTAGAGGGTATCTTCTTCTTCCCTCTGCCTCTTCCCAAAGGAATAGACATTAACATGGCAATATCAAAGTAAATGCTCCTCCGCCTGCCACCACATCATAGTCACAGCCAGATAGATTTCATTCTACTTGCTGAAGTCCCTAAAGCACTCCTTTTACATTGAAATAGGTATATGAGAAGCCATGGGGTTTGTTTTATTCTTAAACAGCTACCCATGGAAAGAGCAGTCCACTCCAACCCCATTAGCACAGCATTTACTTAATGAGGCATCCATGAGATGTATTCAGCCTCTACAGAGTTGCGCAACATTTTGTGGACTGCCATCAAGCTGAGTGGGCACCTTGGAGTTTGTCTTGTCCAAAATCATTGACTAAAGGTAGCTTTGTAGTTATTGCTGTTGTTTTCCGGTTGTGTTTGACTCTTCATGACCCCATTCAAGGTTTTCTTGGCAAAGATACTGGAGTTTCTACCATTTCCTTCTTCAGCTCATTTTACAGATGGAAAAACTGAGACAAACAAGATCAAGTGACTTGCCCAGGGCCACAAAGTTAGTAAGTGTCTGAGACTAGATTTAAACTCAGGTCTTCCTGACTCCATACCTGGTGCTTTATCCACTGTACCACCTAGTTGCCCTAGAGGTAGCATGTTCAGTTCAGTTCAGGAGCTGCTGCAGGTTAAACACCTAGTAGAGTGAATAGAGGGATGGCATTGGAATCAGGATCATCTAGATTCAAATATGACCTCTGACACACACTAGCTGTGTGACCCTGGGCAAGTCATTGCTTTTCACTACCCCCAGTCAACCCTATGTGGTTATAAGTTCTAGATAACTTGTGGTACCAAAGAAGTTTCCACAATGGAAATTCTCTAACCTGATGAAATTGTAGGTCTGGACCAAAACCAAATAAGCAAACAGATCTTGATATTTATATGTACTTATTGTTATAAAGATATGTCTTATATCCTCACAATAACCTTATCTCCATTTTATAGAAGAGGAAAGTAAAGTCCTGAAAGGTTAAATGACTTGCCCGAGGTCACACAGAGAGTAACTGACAGAGCTTGTACTCAAACCCAGTTCTTCAGACTCTGATTCCAGGTCTTTTTCCATGACATCAAAAAGCCATTTTCACTCATCATTTAGCTCTTTTTCAAAAAGTCAGTTATTAACAGCATCATAAGGGAATATGTATAATTTAGTTGTTGAAACTGTATTTCTGAAATGAGCCCCATTAAATGTTAATTGCAAGCTGGTGTGGGGCAAGATTGCTTATTGCTGCTTTGGTAGTTTTGAAGAATCATAGGAGGCAATCATGATAGCTTCTAGGAAATTAAAGAGAGGAACAAAAGATTGGGTTCATGGAAATTAGGAGTATAACCCATCTGCAGCATGAGTACAACTACTTTTGCGTGGAAAAGTCAAAATGGTCAGTGCATCTTGCTTTTGGATCATAGCCATTTTCATATTATCTCTACCTCCTTGTAAAACAGGTAAGCAAAATCAACTGACCTAATGACCTTACCTGGCAACATCCTGCACACGTAACATTCTACTTCTAAAAGGAAGGAGGCCTATTTCATTATCTATTCTCTGGGACCATTATTGGCTTTTCAGTTACATGAGCATAATTCTTATCTCCAGCTCCATCAAGGGGAAAAAAAGAAAGAAGTAAAAGCTTAGCCTTTAAACAATAACATTTGAGTCCAAACATTGGCTGGGTTTTCCAACGCACCAAAGAAACTTACACGGAATTTAGCTGGCAACTAAGTCATAGAATGTTAAAAAAACTGGAAGGAATTTTCAGGATAATTAGTCCAACCTCTTCATCTTATAAATAGGTAAAATGAGACCCCAAGAGATGAAGAAACCTAGCCCAAGCCACACAAAGCCTGGAGGACCAGGGCCAGAACCAGAGCTTCCTCATTCCAAGTTCTGTGCTTTATGCCAGCTGCTGGTCACTTACAGGGATGACAAAGTGAAAGCAACAGTCAAAATGTAAAGATCCCAAAGCAAAAATGCCACCATACAGAGACTAGTTATCACCAGACCTGAAGGGAAATTCAACTTGAAACAGACTACTCTCCTGCCGTCATATTTCTCACCATATAAACGCAGCAAAATCTTCTATAAGAGAAGCCATGGTTAGAGACACTGTTTATTTGTTTTACACAAGCCAGAAGTGTAATGAGGAGCAGCAATGGTGTGGATGGTAACGACAACAACAACAAACGTCTGTGTGGCATTTACTACGCGTCAGGCGCTACACTGAGCGCTTCACAACCATCTCATTCTACCCTCACAACCTTTCTGGGAAATAAATGCTACTGTTATGCCCATTTTACATACAAAGGTCACTGGAATCTACAGTAAATCCTCAAATCTCACCCCAACTGAAGCCCATTAACAAGGCTCCAACACAAATATTAACAAGGGCCATCACTGACTCGTTGGAATATGATCAAGTTCCCTTTATTAGCCCATCTTCTAGCAAAGATACTAACATACCATGAAAATGCTCTTTTTCTTTTCTTTTCCTTCCTTTTTCTTTTCTTTCTTTCCTTTCTTCCTTCTTTCTTCCTTCCTCTCTCTGTCTCTCTCTGTCTCTGTTTCTGTCTGTCTGTCTCTCTGTCTCTCTCTCTCTATCTATTTCACTCAGACCAGAATTCCTAGACCTCTCCCACTGCCGATCCATAGGGAGCTTTGACCTGTTCTGTTTCCAACCTGGATCAGTTTGCCTCTCCTTGGACAATCTGATGCTCCCTCCTCCCTACCACAAGAACTCACCATGTTGGTTCCAAACTTCATTCGATCAGCTTTAACCCTTCTGCAGCTCAGAATTCTTGAACTCAAGCAATCATCCAGTCTCAGACTCCCCTAGTTTCAGTAGCAGGGACACCACGGCACTAGGCCATGAAAATATTGCTAAGGAAAACAATTTGGAAATATATGTGGAAAGTGACTAAACACTCCATTCCTTTTAATCCAGTCATCCAACTAATGGGCATATATCAGAAGGAGGTCAGAGGCAGAAAGAAAAATCCAATATATATCAAAGTATCCGCGGTAGCATTCTTGGTGATAAGCAAAGGATTAGGAACATAGTGGTTGCCCAGCAATCAGAGAGGAACTGAACCTTGGAAAAGATAAGAATGTAAGGTAATATTACTGTATCATAAGAAGTGAATATGAAGAAGTCAGAAAAACATGAAAGAACCCATAAAGTAATATAGAGAGAAGAAAGTAGAGCCAAGAGAACATTGTACACAGTGACTACAGTAACGTAAATGAAAACAATGCTAAAAAGCCACCGGAGTCTGATTGCAGAATTCAGTCTTAGTTCTGGAGAGCAAAGGTTGAAACATTATTGCTGTTGTAGTTGGTCGTTTGTCTTTTTTCTTGGAGAAGACCAATGACATCAGGAAGGTGATGCTGTGACATCCAAGTGAATTGGATTTAGGTGAGCGAGAGCTGTGCAGAGTCACCAGCCTCACCCTTTCCTCTGGAGCTGTCTGGGTCTGGTGGCAAGTTACAGGTCAGGATGACTGGAGATGGCCCTGGATGCAGTGGGAGCCTTGGCCTTTTTAAGCTAAGGTCTTTAATAGGTCTCAGTTTGACTGGGGCAACTTCCTTTCAGTGATTAAGGCTAGGTAAGAAATGAGGCAGAAAATGGCCTCCTTTGCTTAGTCCAAAAAAAAAAATTAAACTGTGAGGGAAAGACCCTCAGGGTTTCTGGACAGAACAGAAACAATTTACATTCCCTCTGAGATATCAAAACCCAAACAATAACCAAGTCAGGCTTGGGTTGAAACCTATTATGGGCCAATCAGTGAGGGACAGAGTGATTTGTGTTTAAGACATGGTCCGGTAGCTTCATTTGAATCCCCATAGGCTTTATCAAAGCCTGATTTTCCAGGGCTCTATTTCAAGAAATCATAAATGAAACTACTACATGGGACAAAAGAGTTAATTGTCCCAGTTTCATTTTTAATGATAGAATAAATAAGCAGGAAAGAGGGGAAAAAATACATTACCTTCTTTTGGTAGAGAGATAGGGAACTACTGGGACAGAATGTTGCATACACTATCAGACTTTTATTACTTTGTTGGATTATTCTGCTTAACAGTTTTTGTTACAAGGGAGGATTTAATTTAAGGGTAGGGAAATATATACATATATATATATATATATATATGTAGCTATATATATATACATACATATATATATACACTTATATATGTGTGTTTTTAAATGACTGTGCTTTCTAAAATGTGTACTAAGTAAGGCAAACAGACAAAAGAAAAATAGTAAAGGGAAGAATCTGGAAGACACCCAAAATGGATAAGAAGTCACTAAATAACCAAGATCAGATTATATTTGGTTTTCATCTCCACTTGTAAATTCATTTTGAATGCATTTTCTCATCTGATTCCTTCATTTCCTCTTCCAGGGGCTTTCATTATATACTGGGGTAGCTACTGACTTTCAAAAGCAGAAATTCAGGCCCATATTCTAAAGACCCTTGGATCTTTTCCCCTTGCTTTCCAGTGCAGCTGTTTCAACAGAATACTCCCCAAATATAATCTGCCAAGTCCATTAAAGGGTAAAAATATGTCCACGTAACCTCTTGTAAAGTCTTTTCCCTAGTATGGTACCCATGGTTTTTTTTGTTCCATATGTTCAGTGACACACAAAACAGTCATTAAAATGTTGTCAACTTAAATCAAACAAGGATATTTCCTCTTCTCAAAACAGGAAAAGTCTACTTGATTTCTTGGGGTAATGATCTGCTCAGCTCTGGAGTTAAAACCAGAAGATCAGGGATCAAGATCTGGCTTGACCTCTTGCTGTGAGGCCTTGGGAAAATCATTTGTTCTCTCTTGGTCTCATTTCCCTCATCTATAAAATGAAGGGGATGAACTCTGACGTCCCTTCCAGAGTTAACAGTCGATGAGTTCCTTTCTCCATGAGGTTTTAAAGGAATTTCTTAAGGTTTCCTTTAGTGTCCAGTTCCCTTTGTTGACCACAGCATAAAACCACACATTCCTTAACTGCCTCAGTCCAACCCTGGCTTGTCTCTAGTGTGGATGAGAGTTGATTGCCCAGGTTACAGTGATAAATGTGACTTCCTTCCCCAGAATGAAACCAAGACTGGTTCCCAAGGGTGGTGTTAGGCAGAAGCACAAACCTCCCTCTGTCCTTTCTACATGAGTGAGTGTTTGACCAGTTAGGTTACAGATAATGGTAGGGGGACATCTGGTCCTTAAAATACCAGACGGGATCGACAGGTTGAAATGAAAGTAACACTGGTTTTTGGTTTGGGGTTTGTTTGTTTTTTTGCCTGTGTTTTCAGCCCCCAGGTAAGACTGTGAAGATAATGTGAAGATGTCCACAATGTCATTAAATACAATAATCCTCTTAGTTTACAGTAAAACATGCAGATAGAATCAGAGACTGTTAAAGATGGAATAACTTAGAGACCAGTCCAGCCAAACCCACATTTTACAGATGGGAGAATTATAAAGAGATAAAGAAATTATTTGTACTCCTATCAGGCTAACATGAAACCAATCAATCAATGAATATTATGGGACATTTACTTTGTATTCACCACTGCGAGTGTGATAATACAAAAGGCATAATTGACTATTAACCTGTCACCAAAGTATCCTAGACTTCCTAAATGCAGAAAACATTTTCAAACACATCTATTAATTTGGGGTGAAAAACAAGAGGGGCTTAGGAATTTGGATCCCAAACTATAAAAAGAAAGGGTAATTGAAAGCAGAGAAGTAGGGCCATGGTAGCTGTCCTGATAAAGCCATACTAAAAAGCACACAGTAGAAGAAAGAATAATAGTATTAGCAACAGCTAGTAATAATACTAATAATTACTAAGAAGAAGAAGAATAGCTATTACCATTATCCTTGCCTATTATGTGCCAGGCAGCACAGGGCAGCTGGGTGGCATTGTGGACAGAGCACTGGGCCTGGAGTAGAGAAGATCTGAATTCAAATTTGGCCTCTAACACTTATTAGCTGTGTGACCCTGGGCAAGTCACTTAACCTTATTTGCCTCAGTTTCCACATCTGTGAAATCAACTGGAGAAAGAAATAGCAAACCACTCTAGTATCTTTGCCAAGAAAACTCCAAATTGGGTCACAAAGAGTCTAAAACAACTCAACAACAACAACATGTGCTAGGCACTGTGGCAAGTACTTTATAATTATTATCTCTGATCTTCACAATAATCCTGGGAGGTGGGTGCTATTATTATTCCCATTTTACAAATGAGGAAACTGAGGCAGACAGAGAGAGAGTAAATAATTTGCTCAGGGTCAGCTAGTAAATGTCCAGCTGGATTTAAATTCAGGTCTTGCTGATTCCAAGTCCAGCACCCTGTCCACTGTGCCACCTTGCAAATGATAACCCTCTAAGGCACTAGAGAATTGCAGGGCTGTAAAAGCCCTCAAGTGGTCATCAAGTCTCATCTTTTACCTTTCAGAGAGACTGCACCAAACCTGAGAGGAGCAGTAAGTGGTAGGGAAAGTCCCGATCAGGCATCATACGGTTCTGTGTCCTCAGCTGAATTCTTAGCTCTAACCCTACAATAGGCAGGTGACCTTGAGCAATCACTAAACTTTTCTGAGCTTCAGCTGCAAAATGGGCAGCACTATCCCACTATAACGCATGAAAAAGTGCTTCAAAACTACAAAGAGTTATATGCGATTAGTAATCATTATTATATTAGGAACAAATTCTAGAATCATAGCATACGAATGGAGAAAAGAAGAGAGAACAGAAGAAGGAAGGGGAAAAGGGAGGGAGGAGGAAGTAAGAGGGGAGGAAGGGAAAAAGGAAGGAAAGATGGATGGATAGAAAGAAAGAAGAAAGGAAGGAATGAAAGAAGAAAGGGAGGATGGAAAGAAGGAAGGAAGGAAAGAAAGAAGGGAGGGAGGGAGGAAGGGGTCTAGAGAGGGAGGAAAAAGATTGAAAGAAAGAAAAATGACTTCCAAGTGGACTTGTTTTTATAGTTATCAACGTAGTTCTTCACCTCTGACCCAGTACCGACTGGCACTAGCCAAGTCCAGCTTGTCTTAGCCAACCATCACTCTAGACTATGCCACAATATGCCATCAATTATTCTTTTGTTATTTCAGGTACAGCCAGCCCTGGTACAAATGTACTGCCCTGGCCTTAAGGCCTATTGTCAGGGTTTGTTTACTCCAGCGACATCACGTCATCTGGTACCTCACCCCATGGAGCATCAATGAGGAGGCTGCTATTCACAGAGAAGGCTAGAAACAAACAGTTTATCACTGCCCCTTTGTATAGGAACAATCAGTGCCCCAAACCACAGGAATGACCAGGGAGAGGAAGTCTTGGAAGCAATGTCCTGTCTCCTCATCACCACCACGTTTCCTAGTTTTCATGGAAATTTGGGATATGAAAGAATACACAGTTTCAATTGCAAAGAATTCTTACTGCTCAAAGAGCATCATCCAAATGGATTCAAGACAAGATTAAAGGCACCTCAAAAAATGACATACCATTGAGAGTAAAACCTATAGAATTAAAGGTAAGAGTCTTTAAAAAAATGTGCACCTGGCTTGATCAAGCAACCTGAAAGGCTCCCTATGGGCTCCTTGATCAACTTCTTAACTTATTAAGTATTTAAGGAGTTTGACCATTTGGCCTGAATCCACTTTTCTAGCTCTACCTCTCACTAATCCCTTGTTATATACTCCTAATCCCCAACACCTTCGTCTGGGATATCTCCACTTAACTGCCAGACCTGTACCTCAGATTCAACACATAGCAGTCGTTCTCAACCTTCCTAATGCTGTGACCCTTTAATACTCATATGTGGGCATTTCTGCATGTGGGCGGACCTGCCTGGAGATGGATAGAGGAGCGGTGTCTTGGTTCCTAAAACCATCGGAAATATGTGTTTTCCGATGGTCTTAGGCAACCCTTGTGAAAGGGTCATTCAACCCCCAAAGGGGTCATGACCCACAGGTTGAGAACCACTGAGTCATAAAGAAATGACTTCATCTTCCATTCTAAACCTACTTCTCTTCCCACCTTCCCTATTTCTTCCATAGGGGACATCACCATTCTCCCAGTCACTCAATGTCAAAACACCAGATTAATCATATTTCTTTTCTCTCTCTCTTATCTCCTACATCTAATCAATTCTACCACCACAGTACCAGGTCAGGGGTAATTTCTTCCATATGAAACCTTCACTGACTTCACCACACCCTCACCCTTTGCCCTGACCTTAGATGAAAGCATTTCCTTTCTGCTCACATTCTCCTAGAATAAATTATTTATATCTTTCCACTGCCCCTTCCACACCTTCCCTTTTATTACACTTATCTGTGGATGTGACGTAGCCCCTGAAATGATGATGATAATTGATCCTTGTTATAACACTTTAAAACATTATTTCATTTGAATGACTGTAAGCTTAGAATGCTTCTCTGCCTTTGGGTTAAATTAAGTGTAGAGTATAAGCTTGTTGAGAGACAGAATTATGCCATCTTTCATTTTTTTATCCCCAGCACCTACTGCAATGCTTTGGGCACAGTGGGCACTGAATAAAAGTTGAAGTGAATTCCATTGCTTTAGGCAACCATATTTATTGTTTCATAACCTCTTTGGGGCTTTCTTGTTTCTGTATCATTTCTCCCTCTTTTGCTATGACCTTCTACTCTCTACTTTATCCTTCAAGGCTTAGCTTAAATGCCGCATTCTCCACGCAGTCTTCCCCAACCATGCCAGATAGAAATGTTTTCTCTTTCCTCTAAATTCCTCTCATCCATTATGGCAGACACTGATTTCACATTTATCAGTAACTGTCTAGTAACTATCTTTTCATTTTCTCCTTTCAGCTAGGGAACTGCATTACATGTCTTTTTGAAGGCAGACATTTCCTATGATTTGGTATAGATCCCACAGTGTCCTGAACATAAGTAGCTACTGCTCTGGTGATTGACTGATTTTAGATGATGTACTTAATTAAATTATGATTATGCTTAACTTCATCTAAAGTCAGATTAATTGGATTTGAAAATCAATGCTTAATTGTTTCTGATTATGAAAAGTAGGTAAAATATATTAATCAAGTTTGTTTTTATGATATCAAAAATATTTGTAAGATTTTGATAGTCTTAATAGTATTTTTAGAAACTGATATAAATTTTAAAAGTTTTTTTTAATTATGAAGGCTTTGCATTTTGTTACATTACTGGCACAAACACATGAACAGATAACTCAAATAGAATTTCCTGAACGATCAGTAGATCACACTGGCAAAGTTAAACGTGGCAAGAGAAGGGGCATGGTGTTAGATCAGCATCACTGGACTTGGCACCTGATTATTCAGTCCCATTTTTACCAATCTGGCCCCCAACTTCATTTCCGCTCCTCCTCCTCCCAAACTCTGTGGTCCAGTCTAATGGAGGAAAACATCACATTGAAGGGAGGTCTGGCTCCAGGTAAGATTAAGGTGCAAGCCTAGGTATGTCATTGCAGAGTCTAAGGCTTCAGGGAAAGGATTGGGGGGGGTGGGGATGAGTAAGGTGACTGGAGTAAACTCATCACAGTGAGGAGATTATCAGATTGGCTTTTGCCCCAGTTGCCAGCATCAGGGAGGAGAAGATGCAGGGGTGCTTTCCTCTCCCTTGGTGGGCAGCCCAATGGCTTAATCCGGGGTCCAGTCCTGAGCTACTACTCCTACGGAGTCCTGTGGCTATCAAATCCCTTCTACAGGGTTGTCTTCCCACAAGGTCAGAGTGCCCCCTTCTCACTGCCTGGCCCAGGGACATTATGGCACAACAGGATGTCCTGGAACAAAGTGAAAGCAAGAGGAAGATCAGTAGCAAAGGTGGAATATGTGCTGCAAGGACTTCTGCCCAACCCCACCCCAGCTGTAAAGTCTTGGAAGGCAGGAGCTGTGTATTGTACCTCTTTCTTGGGTTCCTGAGCACAGAGCATGGTGCCCTGCAAAAGTCACTCTTCCAAGAATGCTTGTGCATACTGATAAGAGCTGACACATTTCCTGCCAAAGAAAATCCACCTCCCCTCCCCATGTTCTGTAATCACTTGAGAAGGTGCTACTCAACTTGGCACTCCCCATGCATGATAATGGTTATCTTTTATTAATCCTTATGATTCAGAATGCTTAGATGAAAACCCCTTTCCCCAGCTACCTCTGACCCAACTTTTGTCCCTATACAGCTCAGAATTGACCTTTCCTAATTCCCATTCTCTCTTAGCCTCGTCATAGTGAAAAGAGTTTCACCATGCCCTAAAAACTCCTCTCCCTTTGTCAACTACCCTCCTTCCCTTAACCTTCCTTGGCCATTCTTTCTATCTCCTGGTGATCCATAGATCCTAGCTTCCTCCTGATGATACCACATCTCCAAGGCTGTTGGTTCTTACTCTCACAACCTGTGGCACATAGGGCCAGGAGGAGAAGTTGGCACACTCCTTGGTCTCCACTGTCACTTTCAGTCCCTTCCCAAGCCATCATCACTCAACAACTACTGTGCCTTTAAAATCCTCCCACCTACATCATTCTTGCTGTGATCTCTCTCTCCCTCCCTCTCTCCTCCCTTCTCTATCCATTCATCAAATAAGAAGTTGACCCTATATAAGACAAACACATGGTACTAGCACTAAAGGGAATCCTGAAAAAATATGTGGCAGTCCTTGCCCTCCCCAGGACTTTATAATACAGTGGGAGATGTGGGAAACTTGTTTAATAGGGACATGCCTAACACCATGTAAGTAGTAAAGAAGTTAAAGGTAGGTCCTCTGACTTTAAATCCAGAGCTCTTCCCATCACCACAAGATGGCGGGGAGTAGGAAGGCCAGTGGAGATGTTGCACTCCTGAGACTCGCCTCTCAGAGACAGTCTTCTGCTCTAAGTAACTGCCTGAGTTAGTAGGAGGGGGAGAAAGGTAGTCAGAGATTGTCAGGCCCCTCTAGTACCCTACTGACCCCAAATACAAAGCTGCGGGGTCACACAAATGAACACTAAATATTAATTATTTAAGTTTCATATCTAAGTAATGTTGATAATATTAAAATAAATTAAAAGCAAATATGAATAAATAAAATATCGATATTATTTCTATTATTATATAATAAAAGTGATAGAGATCATAAATTCTGTAGGAAGTCAGAAGATAGAGAAATCTAGGATAGGAATCAGAGGATGAGTCTTCATGGAGAAGGTAACATTTAAGCTAGGCCTTAAAGAATGAACCTGGGGACGGCTAGGTGGCGCAGTGAATAGAGCACCGGCCCTGGAGTCAGGAGGGCCTGAGTTCAAATATGGCCTCAGACACTTGACACACTTACGAGTGTGTGACCTTGGGCAAGTCACTTAACCCCAATTGCCCTGCCTGCCTCCCCTTCAAAAAAAAAAAGAACAAAGCCAGAGAGACATAGATGATTCGCAGTAGCCAAGCAGAAAAGCTAAGGACTGGCAAGTTTCACTGATGCCAGTAGAAGGTGGAAAAGGCCTGACTCAGGACCCACTAATGAGCTCACTTTGTGCTCCTTTGGTTAGAGGCAGAGAAAAAATACCAGGGCCAAGTATGGACAATGCAGAAAAAGGAGTAGGGAGCAGGATACCAAGCTGACAGATTAAACTAAAATAAAGCAAATTTTGGGCACAAGCGATGGGTAGAATCTGAGATCAGAGAAGGCCATGAAAAGGTCAGCAAGAGGATTGAAACAAAGTCAAGAAACCAGAGACAGAGCAGAAAGTACAGCCTCCAGGTAGCAAAAGAATGACCAGCAACCATAGGGGGACGGATTTGGGGTCTGTTTGTTTCTTAACTTTTAATATCTTTAATTTTCTTTAGCTTCCCATATTGCATCAAGGCACATGATGGGCATCATCAGGCTGCAATAACCATATAATGAATGAGAAACTCTGGAGAAAAACTGGAGAAAAGGAAGTCAAGAAATTGAAGGATAAGAAGAAAAGATGGACTGGCCACGTGACAAGATGAAGAGATGACACGTAGACAGCCAACATCCTCCCCGGTACCCTGACAACGGGGGAAAAGAAAGAAAAGGCTCCAGCACGTTGGGTGCCCCCCATAGTAAACTTTGGGGGGACACAAATAAGAGCTGCCCAGGACGAGCAGGCAGAGATGAGTTAGCGATCTGGGCCGCGGACGGAATTCCTGAATCTGTGAGATCGCAGATCCGTTTGAATGTTGAGTACTTGTTTGAAAGCTTTCAAAAATGCATTCATATCTACTCTTTTTACATACCTTCACTTCTGAATGTGTCCCTTCTTTCCTCTCCAGATCCTTCCCTTGTAACAAAGAACAAAAAGTGAAGAGAGAAGGAGGAGGAAAGAGCAATCCAGTAAATGGAATCAAGTTATCAATTAAAACTGAAAATACACACAATACACTTCAGCTACAAGTCGGTAGAAGCGAGGGCTTATTGATGGCTGGGTAGGGAGCTAATGATTCTAACTCCTGGAATTCTTAAGGGCTACTTTCCTTCTAGCTCTATGAAATTGTTCAGACCTGAGAGATCCTCAAGAAATCATAGATGCAATCTTGTTATCTTAGTGACTTGCTTATCTACTGACTTTCTTATCTGAGATTCGCATGGCACACACACACCTACATATACATACACATACACATATACATGTGCATATATAAATATACATATGTGCATATGCATGTACATACATAAAATATATATGTGTACACACACATAAAAACTGAGTAAGAGGCTCTTCTAAGTATTAGGAAAACCTGAATTCAAAGCTTGCCTCTGACACATACTGACTGTGTGGCTCCAGGCACATTATTTAACCTCTAAGAATTCCTAAAGAAGTTCCCTAAGACTTTTAAGTCACAGGATAGTTGACAATTTACAGTGGTGGAAAGAGTTTTTTCACCAGGAATCTCTCACATGGATGAAATCACAAGTCCAGGGGTGGAGAACCTGTGGCTTTCTAGATCTTTACAGAACTGTGTTCTGTAAAATTTGGTTTCAGTCAAAAAGCCACACTTAAGGATCTAGAAGGCCACACATGGCCTCAAGATAACAGTTGCCCCACCCCTGAACTAGTCTGATCAGAGAGAGAGAGAACTAAGGAGATATTCTAAACCACAAGCCTATTGAGTAAGAACACAAACAGGCCGACAGGGAGTGCTAGAGAGGGTCTTAGTCCTTTAACAAAACCATGAAAATAACTATGGCCTACATGCCATGGCCTCAAGAAAACAAGACCAGATGCAAAAGAAAACCTATTCAGCCTTTCCCTGTGATTCACTTTTGTTGGGGCTCTGAGGGACCCCTATATTTGCAGGGGGTCTCTGATTCAGCCTGCTAGAATCAAATGCCCATGGACTCTTTGCCAAGTGCTATGGAAGCTAAAAAAAAGGAGGGGGTGGGGGGAGTGCCTAGGAAGAGATGGCATTGATGAATGTGAGGGGGCCTGAAGCAAATTTTGCAGGCCGGATAGAATTTTCGCAGCCTATTGATTTTGGAAACCGATTTACCAAGCTAGTATGAGGCCTGTTTCTGAAGCCCTGTCTTCAGTGCCATGCCTAGAAAAACAAAAGAGAAGACTTTTTAATTCCTTCTGTGGCTCAGGGACCACCTACAGCTGCCAACTCCTTTCCATATCCATAGCAAGCCTGCTTCCCCACCCTTTGCCTGGTGGTAGTTGGAGAGATTAAACAGGTGTGGATAATTCCCCAATTGTGTCAGAAAACCATGGAACCATAACACAAGAACAATGAAAAACAGCTGAGTCCCAATTATAGGTATTGTAACTTTAATTGATTTAATTATTCTTACCTGCATTTCTTCCCTTTGCAAAAAAATGCACTTTCTTAAAAGGCAGGCCACATTTTTAGGAAATGGCTAGATTAACCTTGATTAGATATTAAGAACCTCTTTTAGGTAACTCAGAGTTGCTGCTCACACCACTGTCCTCCCCGTTTAATAATACCAGCAGTAACAGGATGAAAAAAAACAGCAGACCCACATCTATTCACATTGTACTCAAGTGCATACTGAAATCTGAATTCACGTTGTTATTTCTTCTGAGTCCTGGCCTCATTTCTTATAGGTTCCAACCCTGTGCTCCTGAATGAATCTGTATGGAAGAGAAAAACAGAAAAGAGAATCCCCAGTCCCAGGCTCCATTCTCAGCTTGGTACCACTTCTCTGCCTTTAGACAGGTCGCTTGACCTTATATCACCCTCAGCCCTATCCTTCATCTATAAAATCAGCACCAATATTTCTCTGTCTACCTCACTTATAACGGAGAAAAAGTTAGATCAGCAGTTCCCAACCTGTGCGTTATGTTCAATTTGTAACAATGAAAATACATCCTGCATATCAGATATTTACATTACAATTCATAACACTAGCAAAATTACAGTTACGAAGTAGCAACGAAAATAATTTTATGGTTGGGGGTCACCACAAAATGAGGAACTGTATTAAAGGGTCGCAGTATCAGGAAGGTTGAGAAGCACTGAGTTAGATAAAATGTCCCAATGAGAGCCATAACTAGGATGAGACGACTGGTACCTTGTCCTGGGGTGCTGATATTTAGAGGACATCTGCAGTCCTTCAACAACACAGAAACAACTGAGGTTAGTGTCTAGTCATCAGGGATAATTAATGAAACAAGGGAGCTACTCTGCTTCTTCCCCCAACATATTTTTAATATAACTTAAGGATTTATAGGATTCTCCCAACTAAGGAGAGGAACCCTTGGGGCAGTTACAAAACCAACCTCCTCCTACTCGAGGAGAAACCACACAACTATGCTCCACGTTGTCAAGATGGAGGGAAAATGATTAGGAGCACAGGATATAGAGTTAGAATGAATGAAAAAGCAATTATTAAGTGCCTTCTGTGTCCCAGGCAATATTAGGCACAAATACAAAAAGTGAGAGTTTCTGCCCTAGATAAGTTCACACTCTAATAGAAGGAAATAACATGTATATAAAAAACAGGGTCTATTTTGGTGAGGGGAATGGCAGGTGAGTTGATACATAATCAATTGACCAAGCCTTTCTAGAAGCAGTGGTACTAGGGATGGTGTATTCCAGGGTTTCTTAATTTTCTTGTGTCATGGATCCCTTTAGCAATGTGGTGAAATATATGTACCTTTCACAAAATAGTATTTTAAAATAAAATACATAGGATTACAGTACAAACCAATTACAATGAAATTTTGTTGTTATTCCGTCGTGTCTGACTTTTAGCAACACCTTTTTGGGTGCTTTCTTGGCAAAGATACTGGAGTATACTGGATTTGGCATTTCCTTCTCCAGCTCATTTTACAGACAAGAAAACTGAGGCAACAGGGTTAAGTGACTTGCCCAGGGTCACACAGCTAGTAAGTGTCTGAGGCCAGATTTGAACTCAGAAAGGCGAGTCTTTCCGATTCTAAGACCATTGCTCTGCGTGTATGTTTGTATGTATGTATTTTAAAGGTCAAGTTCAAGGACCCCAAGTTAAGCACCCCAGATCTAGTCCTCATTTTCCAAATTTAAGAAACTAAGACCCCAAAAGGATGGAAAAGCAACTTGTCCATGACCTTCCAGTTGGTAAATATCAGAATCAACAGGTTCTTAATCATGCTCCTCCTCCTTTGTCTTGATGCATTTGCAATACAGCAAAATAAAATAAGGAAATAATTCCACTTTCCTTCATTTTCCTCCAAGAGAGAACCAATAGTCCTGAAAACACTCTGATTGTATTGCATGAATCTTCGCGGTTACTTTTAGTACTTGCAGGAGATGCTCATTCCCACCACCACCACCCCCCAAACTCTGTCCCTTCCCCTAGGTTGTCTGGAGGCTTTGCTGAACTTCGGCATAATTTGCACATTCCAAGGAAACTCTAGAGGAAGAGCGAGATGATAAGAGTTTGAAAGGCAAATGGAAAGGGAGTGTAGGGGCTTTTGGTCCGCCTCTGAAAGATTCACTAAAAGGTGTTGACTATGTTGGGGGCATGGGGCACAGTACCTATGGATGAGAGGGGAAAGAGATAATTAGAACCAGCTTAGCTAGAAGTGAGAATAATGGGCCTCCTACTGAGAAGGCTGAAGGAGGAGGCACTGAAAGTCACCTGAAGGACCCTTTTGTGTGACAGCCAGAGTGGAAACACAGCAGAGCAGTAGACCCAACAACCAAGTTGGAAATGTGTTGACTAGCCCCAAGGCCTATTGCTCCAGTGGCCTCACTCAAGTTGGAAGGCTTTGCTATGAAGGCAGCAGTAGGAGGAGGATGACAATTAAGAGTGAATTGGATGGCCAGGCAGATAGAAGCAAAGGCTCTCTGAGAAATTAGAAGGGGCTTCTCAGACAGGCCCAGGAGGGAACACAAATTGATGGCAGGGCAAAGAAAAGTCTGGAGTAATAAAAGAGGTTCTGGACCAACCCAAGAAGCAACAGACCATGGTGTGAAGAAACAAACTCAGACCCTGCCCTTCATGGGTACTATGCATGAGTCAGTCATGTGAGTTGTGCAGGTCCAAGGAAGAGATCTTGGTTCTCTAGATACCCAGAGTTCTTCCCTTACTTGGAGGGGCCTTATTATCAGAATGGCACCCTAAGTTTGGAGTGATGGACTATATGGGGTTACATGACTCTGGTGACTCCATATTCTTTTCCAGCATTAATGATGGGTTTGGGAGGGGGGGGGTCGGGAAAGGGTAAGAGTATCAATCCCAGGATAGCAACAGAAACTAGAGTGAATATATAGGTCCCTGGGGAAGGTGGATTTCACCAGAAAGTATTGTTGTCTATTCTTGACATTATGTGGGATTAAATGTAAGACTATTCTGTATTCTTTGTTATATCCAATAAATTTGCTCTATGTGTCTGGCACATAAAAGGTATCCAGTAAATGTCTGTTGACTGATTCTATGTCTTGGTAACTCAGTATTTCCATGGGAGCTAAATGCCCTTTCAAGCAAGCCAAATTCTGATATTCCCAAGGAGAATCCTGAGTCAGGACAAAAGAAGCCAAATGCAGATGTTCCCAGGGGAAACCCAGGGTAGGGCCCAGAGGAAAAGAGATGAGTCAGAGGTCCCAAAGACTAAGCCCTATGTGTGTGAGCCCAGAGCTGTGGTCGTGAGCCAAAGGGTCCAACTGCAAAAGTAATCAAATGATCAATCAGCAAATATGACTACTGAATAACCAATAAATTACAACATTAAAATTCATCACTATAAGAGAGCACATGCTAAGAGCCAAAAGAGCGGCAAGGACAACCAGTGCTATAGGCATCCAGTAACTGTAGACTTGAACCCGCAAGGAAGGCTCTGTGGAGAAGACCTCTAACTATATGCAGGATTTAGCCAGGCCAAGAAGAGGACAGAGGGACCTATGTTTCTAGAGGAGAGTCAGCTGGAAACCTGGAGCAGTAGAGAGGAAGCAGGATCATACCAGGCTTTCTGGAATCTGGCTGGAGTAGAAGGCTCTTGCAAGGGGCTGGTGGGAAGCCTGGAATTGGGGCCAGATTTGGACAGAAAAGGTTAAAAACAAACAACCAAGGCTGTGCCCAAAGTCTATGTAACTGCTTTTCAGCTCTCTTAGATAAAACTTCTGCAGGGCTAGATAAGACAGGTGTTTTAGGATCTTTGGGGTTTGGACTTTTGCAGAGGCGCTTTTGGACTTCTCAGGGCTTTTGGACTTCATGTAATTCCTGTTTGAAGACAGAGGTTCCTCTTTTCAAGAATGAAACACAGCAGAGAAAAGGCTGAATACACATTCCATCAGATGCTAACCACAGTACCAAGCTCTCCTCCCTCTGGGCAGCCGCAACCAGCTCAAATCCACATGAAATGGTGAGAAAGTAATGCAAAAATAGTAGTTGGCATAAGGTAAGGATGCTGTGGGGAGAAAGATGTTGAGACTTGGCCTGGCTGTGTGGTGGTATCAAGCTAATCAGAATTTCCATGGAGAGAGCCAAGTGTAGGATCGACACTCAAAACCTCTCTCCTCATCTTGTGGGGAACCACCAAAATGCTGTCCTTGAGAGATCACGGTGCCAGGTATAACACTTACAAAGTGACCAGAGAGGAAGAGTAGAGCCAGGGCTCTGCCACTGGCTCTGACAATACTACTGGCTAAAGATCTGTACTGATGTTGATGGGAAAGGTACTTAGGGATACTTGAGGGGAAATGGATTCAAGAGTAGCTAAAAATTCACATCTCAACAGAATCAAGCTGATAATATTTTTAACAGGGGAAACAGTACGTGTCCTTAGATTCTAGATCAGTGGTTCTCAACCTTCCTAATGCCACGACCCTTTAATACTCATATGCAGGTGTATCTTCATGTGGACAGACCTGCCTGGAGACAGATAGAGGAGCAGTATCTTGGTTCCTAAGACCACTGGAAATATGTGTTTTCTGATGGTCTTAGGCAACCCCTGTGACCCCTGTGAAAGGATCATTTGACCCCCGAAGGGGTCACAACCCACAAGTTGAGAACCACTGTTCTAGATTCTAGAATAACACCATATTTGTCCTTTGTGAAGAATCATGACTGTTTATCAGTGAAAACAAATAAAAGATTTGTTGGTTTGTCCTACTTGGGGGGGGAGAAAAAGTGGGGAATTTCTCTGGAATGTAAAAGTCCTATCACTATTTATCAGATACAGCTAGTAATTTCACAACCATCATCATCTCAATTAGCTTATCTGAAGGGTATGTGAGCAGAGCTATAACTAGGGTGAAGTAGCTAGAACTTTGTCACAGGGTGCCAAAATGTAGAGATTGTACTCCGATATTTTAGCAGATAGAAAATACTCTCTTTAGCATTTAGTAAGAATAATTAGTTAAAATAGGAAACTCAGCTGCTTTTTCTCCTACTTCCCATCCCACTACTAGTAGTCAGACCCTAGAAAAGTTCACTAATATCCTCACCCTCTTCCTTCACTGAGTGATAGCCTCCCCAGCAGGGATCTCACAGTATGCTATGGTCACTACCCAGGATAACTGAGGTTCCAAGATTTCAGGCTTTTCCCTCTTTCTTCCTCCACTTCCACCAAAGACTTTGTGTCCTAGGGTCTAGCATGCGTGGGGAACCCATAACCTTGAGGCTACATGTGGCCTTCCAAGTCCTCAAGTGCAGCCCTTTGACTTTGGCCCCAAGGCCGCAGGTTCCCCATGCCTGGAGTTACCCACCCTGTCTCCCACCAAACTGGGGACTGAGGTCTATTCTAGAGGTCTCTCATCATCAACAACTGGGTTTCCCCAGAGTTACAGATGTACACATGCAATTTCAAGTATATAAGGATGTAGAGATCAAAGGCACTGTGCATTTGAAGGAAGCAGTGATTTGCAGATGTTTATAACATCTCCATCTCACAAAATCTTGCAAAACTAAATTGTATAATGCCTTTATCAACCAAGAATTTGGTAATAAAATTTAGGATTTATGGAGCTTTCTGTGGATCGCACATCCTTCAAACTTTCTTGTGTGGTAGAAGAAGACTGGTGATTGTTATCTAAACCCAGAGACAAGTGTGCTCTGAGCCCAATTTATAGCCAAAGAAAATGAGAAATAGGTCACATCGCAAATCAGGGAAGGGGGAGCACATGACTGGAAACAGAGTCTAGTTTTCCTGACTCTCATGAAAGAGATGGACTTTCTTCAGAGGATTTAGCCACCTCAGACCCACAGAGATCACATAGCCTGACACACATTGTATACCAATTCCTGAGTCCTTGGCATACCCTCTCCCTTAGATGGCAGACTGGTATAGTAGAAAGAATGCTGTTGGACCAAGAGCTGGAAAAACTTGGGTTCGAATCTCCCTTCTATTTACTAGCTGTGTGACTCTAAACATGTCATAACCTCTCTAAGACTCCATTTCCTCATCTGTAAAATGGAGCTAGTTATGCCTTTAGTACTTAAGTCCCTGGAGTGTGCAGATCATAAGAGAATGGAGAGACAGCACATTGCAAACCTAAGAGACCCATATAAATGGCAGCTCCTCTCTTTCTCTACCTGTCTTCCATCCCTCAAGTCCCATCTCCTCCAGGAAGCCTTCCCTGACTACCCCAGATTACAGTGGTGTAGTGCTCCTGGAGGGTTCACTTGTCTCTCCCACTCACAGGCAACCAGAATCTGTCTGAAAGTGAAGAAAGAATGAAAAGCAAAAATATTGTCCCTGCTTTCCAAGAGCTCACATTCCAATGGGAGAGACAACGTGCAACTAATTGTATGCAAAGGTACACAAGGTGCAGATGAGAAGTAGCCTTGGGGGTAAGGAAACCGAGGAGAGTTGGGGGAGGCAGAAGAGGATGTAGAAAAAGCCCCTTACAGCACACTGCGGGATTTGAGCCAATTTTGGAAAACTCAGGGAACCCAGAGGTGGAGGTGAGGAGGGAGAGAATCCCAGGCATGGCAGCCAGCCTGTGAAAAGGTGCAAAAGATGGCAAGAGGTCAAGTCAGAAGGTCATTGTCGCTGTATTGTAGAGAGTGTGGAAGGAGAGTGAAGTATGAGAAGACTGAAAGGGGCCATGTTGATGAGGCCTTGAAATGCCAAACAGGATGCTATATGAATGATCCCAGAGGTAACAGGGAGCCACCAGGAGTCATGGAGTAGGGAAATGACATGGTCAGTCCTACGCTTTAGGAAAGTCCCTTTGGTAGCTGAGTAGAAGGGGGATGGAAAGGGGAGACTGGAAGGCAGGGAAAACAAGCAAAAGGCTATGGTAACAATCCAGGCATGAGGTGATAAGACCTTGAATCAGGTGGCAGCTGTGTTCATGGTGAGAGAGGCAAAATATAAGAGATGGAGCCAGAAATGACAGGATTTAGCCACCGACTAGATACGCAGAGAGATATTGAGGATGACACTGAAACTGCAAACCTAAATAATTAATTAGAAGGATGGTGCTGTAATAGTGAAGTTGAGTAAAGGAAATCACGGAATATTTAGAACTAAAAGGGGTCCTGAGAAGACCTATTTCAACCCCCTTGTTGGATTGATGGGTGGGGAAGATGTATCAGGTTAGGTTTGTGCTGGTAAGTGTTTAATAACCAGCTTTTGACCAGGGGTGGGGGGGTGGGTAAGGGTATACACAGGACACATTTTTGAGTTCAAAATATATATCACTAACATTTCCTCCCTCTCTTTCTTAAGTCTAGACAATCAACAAAATAATATATCAAGCCCTGATTCGAAGCATTTGTCAATTTATGAGGTATGAATGCTCACCCTGAAAATTTAACAATCGGCTCTTGTGAGTTTGTTTGAGCAGGTTCTGGCACACCCTTGGATGATATATACATTATCTTGGTAAATTCGATTCAATAAACATCTATTAGACACCTACTAAATACAAGGCTCTGAATGGGGATACTGGGCAAGAAATAAAGGGAAATGGACGTGGTTCCTTCCCTCACAAAGTTGACAGTCTAGTTGGGGAGATGGAGCACATAGAGAAACAAGGCATGTTGGCTGTATTGTTCTCTCTCTTTTTATAGGTATGTGTCTTATCTGCCCAATTAGCCTGTCAGCTCCTTGAAGGCAAGGACCCTGCCCTATTCTGCTCGGCATAGCTCATAGCGCCCAGAATAAACAGTGCTTTTCCCATAGCAGCTTCTCAACGAATACTTGCTGACCAATTGAATTAAGGAAGTATAAAGTTCAATGGAAATGGTACTGGTTTGGTGTCAATGGGGAAAAGAAACGGTAGGTTTTCAGGCAGGAGATCTGGGTTTCCATTCTGGCTCCAGTACTTATCACCTCTACGACCTGGAGAAGTCCTACGGCTCCCCCAGGCCTGGAACTACATGACCCCTAGGATCTCTTCCTGCTCTGGATCTATAACTTCGTGTGACTTTGGGCAAGTCTCCATCTCTCTGGCTCTCATCTTCTTCACCTGTAAAATGAAAGGAAGTGTCAGGCTTGATTTCCAAGATCCTTCCTTTCCATCACTAAATCTATGATCCCAGTCCTCCCCTGTTTCAGTTCTGCCATACCTTAGCCCAAGAACTTTTCTGAAGTTCAGTTTCCTGTTGAATGGAAGGGGCTGGACTAGGATAGTCTCTGAAGTTTCTTCCAGCTCTGTTGAGGGAGTCTAAAAATGTCACAAAATTAGGGATCTGGGTAGGTGGAGCTAAAGAGGGCTGTTGAGAGGATGGGCAATCCATCCAAATTCAGTCCTATACTTAGAGCCCTGCCCTTCCCACTTTCAGCAAAAGAGAGAGCAAGAAAAAAAAAACAGTTTGCTACATCTTTGAACACATTTCCAAGATTCTAAGCTCCAACAAATACTAGGAGCAGGTCATAGGCAGCATCTTTAAAATTATACATTATGTTTAGAAATAAAAGTAGAGAGAGGACATGTTTGCATCAAAGCACTTTTAGAAATGTCATATTAGCCCAAGGAAAAAAAAATGTAGAGGATCCTGCTGGGGCATCAAAAAGCTGGATCATGTGGTTGGTAACAGACAGACCAGTGGGAGATAGCCTAACAGCAGCCTCATCTATGGCTGCTTCACACATATTAACATCAGAATATCCCAACCAGAGGCTGACCCTGGGGAAGCTGGCTAATGGCCAGGCGCTGGTCACCTGGAGACCGTCTCCTAGGATTCCCCAAAGGCCAAGGAGGGGACACCAGGGCAAGAGGTCAGGGAGTACTGAAGTGAGCTAGCTTAGTGTGATGCGCAAGAGGGAGGGAGCAGAGGGATGTGGAGAGACAGAGAAAGACAGAGAGATAGAGGCAGAGAGGGGGGAAGAGAAAAGAGGGAAAGAAAGGAGAGAAAGGAGAGAGAAGGAGAAGAGAGGACAGGAGGGGAGAAGGAGAGAGAGAGGAAAACGAGAGAAGATGGAAAGAGGGGAAAGAGGGAAGAGAGTGGAGAGGAGAGGAACAAGAGAGACAGAGAGAGAGAGAGAGAACGCTCCATCCTGCAATGATTCCCCTGTTCCCTCCCTGATCTCAAGCCAGGTTTCCCCTCATAACCTGCTGTCAGTTCTCTAAGCAGCAAAAGGGACAGGAAGCAGCAGCAGCAGGTCCACAGCTGGGAACAGGAAATCTGGGTGGCAGGAGGCTGAGGATGGGCAGGAAATTTGTCTTGGATGTGGGATCCAGATGGAGTGTTTATCAGAAGACTGGAAATAGGGAGATGGTCTGACTCCCTGAACAGGGAAAGAGTTCAGTTTGGTCTTGATGGCATGAGAGGCGATCTTTGTATTATGCCTTGAAGAAATCATCATTGTTTCTCTTTTTGAAGCATTTCTAAACCATACTACCCAATGCAGCATGTGACTAGACACTACCTCATTTTAGAAGCTGTACAATGCAATAGAGGGGCAAGCAGGTGCTTCAGTGGATACAATAGGGAGCCTGGAGTCAGGAGGACCTGAGTTCAAATCCAGCCTCAGACACTTGGTAGATATGGGACCTTGTACAAGTCACTTAATCCTGTCTGCCTCAGTTTCCTGAGTCCAATCAGCCCTTAGTACAGTACTTAGTAAATACTTAAGAAATGCTTCTTGATTGACTGATCTTCATAATGAGGCAGCTGGACCAGATGAATTCTAAGGTACCTTCCAGTTCTAAATTTACAGTCCTATGAAACTAATGAGGGCAGGGATTTCTCATAACTCTTGTAAATCCCAGAGGGATTTACACAGCCATGGATATGGTGGGTATCCCCCAAATTCTTATTGTCTTAGCAGTATTCTAAGAAAAATGTCAGAATCTAGACTCATCACTCATTTTTGCTGTGTCTTTTAGTACTAATGACAGGGGATGGACTGTTTGACCTCTAAGGTCTCTTCCAACTTTATATGTATCATCCCATAATCTTAATTCTCCCCCCCCCAAAAAAAGATGATGCAGATGGTGCCTGATCTGACCAGGCAGGTTTCTCAATTGACCTGAGGAATGGGAGAGATGATGGCCAGCACTATTGACCCACCTTTCCCCATTAGGTAAAGAGAATAACCTCAGAACTTTGTGACTGGTTATTCTTTCAAATTCCTTACATCTATTGAATTTATTTTTTCATGAAAACAGTATGATCACACTTTTAAGTCCCAACTTATATTTATAAAACAGTTATTGTAAAGGAGAACTTGAGAGGAAGCATAATGTCATGGGTAGGAAGCTGACTTTGACGCCTAGAAGACTTGAATTCAAATTCTACTTCTGAAGCATACTGCTTGTCTAGCCCTGAACAACTGATTTGACTTCTCAGTGTTCTAGGTCAGAGGTGTCAAACATGTGACCTTGGGTCATGCATAACCCACAACATTCTTGAGTACTACTGGTTAAAACGTAATTGGGCAATATTTAACAAAATAAGTAAAACTACAATAAAATATAGATAATATTACATTTAAAAACTAAGTCCTATGGGGATCCTTATTATGGATTATTGCCCACCACTACCACCCCCCACTCCATTTCTATTTGAGTCTGACACTATTGATTTAGGCAACTCTCTAAGACTTAAGCTGTAGATAAGATGGCAGCCTGTCCTGGCCAAAGGAGTTTCCTCATCTTGTAATTCTTTCTGCCAGTGAAATCATAGCTCTCATCCCTGTCGCTATCCTCTTCATTATAAGAATCATTTGGGTGTGATTTAAAAACCTTTAAGTAATTAGTAGAACAGACTAGATAAAGAAGGATCCAGAACAATGAAACTCAAGAGCTTTGTAATCAATAAACCTGAGAAAATAAATTACTTAGAGAACTCCTGATATGACAAGAACCTCTGGGAAAATTGGAGAGCAGGTTGGCAGAAATTAGGTCACCACCACATTTAAAATTATATTTCACAAAGAGCTCAAAATGGATATACAGCATCGTTATAAAAGTCACATCCTAAAAAATGAGAAGAGAATGAGATTATTGCCATACCTTGCAATGGGTATGGGTATGGGTATGGATAAGGAAAAGTTATTAACCAAACAACGAAGGGAAGGTAATCAGAAAAAGCTAAAATATATCATTTAATTATATAGAGTTGAAAACATTTACACAAATAAAATAAATATAACTAGGATAATGAGGGAAACTGTTTAATTGAATAATATTATACCAAATATCATTGATATGGGCTAATACCTGAGATTTCATTGGTATAAAAATTCCCAGATGAAAAAACTCTCTTTGTAATAAACTCTTCTGCAACATACAGTCTTCATGTTGCCTATAACACCAACAAGTTAAGCAACTTGGGTCACATAAGCAGTGTATGTCAGACATGATCTTCAAATTTGGGTCTTCCTACCTCCAAAAGCCAGACCTCTATTCATTCTGCCATGGCACCTCTTAGGGTTCTGATATTCAAGATAAATAGGCAACTAACATTAAGAGCCATTTACCCAATGGCTATAAAGATAACAGGAACAAAAAAAATAATAATAATAGGAACAGATAGTTCTCAAACCATATACAAGATTACTTCAAATCACTAATCATAAGAGAAAAGCAAATCAAAGGTCCTATGATCCCAGAAAGTTTGACCTCATACCTTGGTAATAAGCAAATTAGTTTTTAAAAATGAATGTAATGAATGTTAGAAGGGCCTTGGAAGGACTAATAATACACGATTGGTGGAACTATGAATTAGACCAAGTATTCCAGAAATAAATTTGGAGTTAGACTAAAAAGGTAGGTAAGATGTCCATATCCTTTGTCTCATAATAGCATCGTTAGCCACGTACGTCAAGGTCAGCCAGAAAGAAGTGTCCCATTTACACCAAAGTATTCATAGCAACACATTTTTGTGGAAGCAAAGAAATAGAAGCAAAGTAGAGACCCACTGATTAGAGAGGCTCACTAGGCAAATTATGGGATGTGAATGTGATGTAATATGACTACACTGTAAGAAATGATGACTATAAAGAATTCAGAGAAACATGGGAAGACATATTAACAAACTTTAAAGTGTCATGTAAATGTCAACTATTAGCACTCTTCATGAGCTATTTCCTCTTCTCCCAAAAACAAAATGATCTTGATCCGATCAATGCCCTATAAGATTCCTCAAATGGTTTCATAACCAGGAATTTCCGCATTAAAGCAGACAATTTTGAATTAATGTTACAAAAGATCTCTGTTAAGAATTTCTCTTGCAACAGAACTTTTAACAAAGTTTGTCTGGACTCAGAAAGGGTTGGGCTACATACTATTCTCTAACATTGAGAGGAAGAAGGCAGGTTCTCTCTGCCGCTGAGTCTGTTTGTCTATCCATCTATATATTTGTCTCTCTGACTCTGTCTCTGCCTCTCTTTATGTCTCTCTGTCTCTGTGTCTGTGTGTGTGTGTCTCTCTCTATCTCTGTTTCTGTGTCTGTCTCTCTCTGTGTCTCTCTGTCTTTCTGTCTCTCTGTGTCTCTGTCTCTGTGTCTCTGTCCTTTTGTGTCTGTCTTTCTGTCTCTCTGTCCTTCTGTCTCTCTGTATCTGTCTCTCTCTGTGTCTGTCTCTGTCTCTCTGTCTTTCTGTCTCTGTCTCTCTCTGTCTCTCTGTCTCTGTCTCTCTGTCTTTGTCTCTCTCTGTCTCTCTCTCTTTCTGTCTCTCTCTGTCTCTCTCTCTCCTCCAGCTTAAAAACTTGAGAGAGGGGTAGATACCACCCAGAAGGCAGCTATGTATGTCTTCCATGTCACCGGTTGAGGGACCATCTTGAGAGAGATATCCTGAGGCGACCAGAAAGTACAAATCTCCGCTGCCTCCTGGTAGAAGCACTTCAGGGAAATCAGTGGAGGAAGAGGGACTTCTCAGTCTGAAATATCTATTCCTCATAGAATTTTTATACTTACAGTTTTTGACAAATGTACAGGATGAAACACATCCTCTTAGTTTAGGTATTACTAATATTTCCAAGTCTTAGGTCATAAAACTAAAAAAAGTTATAGGTATGCGGAAGAAGGGAGAAAGCTGAAGAGCCCTGCATGGGAGGACCTCCAGAGAAGGAGAGTTTCATTTCCATGTCTCTAACTGACGAGACTATCCATCTTGATGTCCCATCTTTACCTAAAATTCCACATGTCTAAAACTCGATTCATCATTTCCCTTCTTCACACTCAGCTTCTCTTCTTGGTTCATATTTCTGTCCATGGTAACATCCTTCTCCCAGGCTAGGAACCCGTGCAGTCCCCTGCTCCCCACCTTCCTTCTGCTCTCCTCCCTCCCCACCCTTCCCCTATAGCTTCAAAGGTGCTTACCTTATACTACCTTATATCCTTATTTTTTATATGTGTATCTTGTTTCCCTAAATAAGCCCCTCGAGGGCAGGAATCAGCACTTCTACATCTTAAGGAACTCAGTCCTCATCATGGTACTTCATATAGTAAGTATAGATTTCTACTTATATCAATTATAAAACTTTTTAGTCCTCATATTATTCATAAAATTGGGTTAAGGTGAAAGGATATTGAGATCATTTAATAAAAACAGGTTTCATTTAGACAGGATTTCACTTGAACTCAGTTGTGGCTCTGGAATCAGAAGGCTTGGGTTCAAATCCTACCTTTAATGCTTATTGACTGTGTGACCTTGGGCAAATGATTTAACCTCTCCCTCCATGATTCCTCAATGATAAAAAAAGCATAGACTAGGTAGCCTCTGAGGTCTCTTTCAGCTCTTGCTCTTATTAGATGATCCCAATGCCTCCTCCTTAATCTTCCTTCAGGATGTTTTCATGAGAAGAGATTAGGAAAAAAGAATTCTTTTAAGCCTTGGCCTCAGTTTTCTTGGAGACTCTTATGTTTTTGTTTTTGTTTTGTTTTTTTCCCCTGTAAAATAATTGATCAGTGTTTGCTTTCAGATGTTACTTTCAGATGAAGTTTCTGAGTCCCAGAAGACAGGCTCAGAAAAGTCTTCTCCACATGCCCCCAGCAGCCCCATATCAAGAAATTCCCAGCACTTCTCAAGCTACAATTTTCACACGTGAGCAATTTGTCCTCCCCAGACCTGCACTCGGGGCATCCTTAATTATTAACATGTAGCAGCATCCCATCACAAGCATGAAATAACCACCTGAACCCTTTGATGCATCTGCGACTTTTACAGCATCCAAGACATGAAAAGGCGAGAACGTCTGTGTTGCAGCTTGCTGGGAACACTTTGGTAACGTGTCTTCTGAGAAAAGGTATAAATAGGTCTGGAAACAGTGCTGCGCCCTTCTGCCCAAGGAGAAAGGTACAGGAAGCAGGGGTGAACTGTGCCACCTGAATCTCAGAGAAGTCAGCCACCACCAGCCAAAGCCTGGTTAAAATAAGTCACTTCTGAATTTCAGGAGCTATGGCAATCACCCGTTTAAAAAAACTAAAACAAAACTCTTCTTCTATTACCCATTGAATAGACTTGAAGAACTCTCCATTAGTTTTGAATCATGGGCAGTCATAGCCACTCCCTTCTGCAGCTTCAGGTCTGCTGGCTTTCTGCCAAACAAGAATTCATCATAAGGAAAAGGGTAGAATTCTTTGTGGAACACCTGGTTTTTTCTCAGATGGAAGCCAGAAGCTTCCTTCAGATGTTAACTCACTCTACCATTGAGACCATTATCGGCTCGAAGTCAGCTTCACTGGAGAGCAGAAACCAGCTCAGGGAATTAAGCCCAGAGGAATGCTAATCATGTCATGTACTTAAATAGGAGAGGCATCTCTTGATTAATCCGAAGCTGATTGTCCCATTTAGGGTTTTACCCCACCCCCCACCCCCCACCCCCACCCCCCGCCGCCTGTTGCCTTTCCCTTCTCTCTTCTCCAGCCTTTCATATGCTTTAGTACCTCTGTTGGAGAATGGTTAGGGGAGGACTGAAGGAATTAGATTCTAATACACTCTTTAAGCTACTTCTTAGGGGCAAAAGATTGAAACTATTAGCCCAAAGAATGTTTGGGGATTATCCGTGGATTTCAATTATATGTGATTTACTCTAGTGATAGATAGCTTTTACAGTTGAATAAAGGGTGTCAGATTCTCACCAAGCTAGGATTCCCCTATCAACTCTCGATTATAGGGCCTGATTTATCTCACACTAGCCTCAAGGAAAGGACCTGAATTCTGGGAGAGTAGAGCAAATTCTATGATTTTTCCCTTTGGAAAGCATTTTGTAAAGGTCAGATTCCTTTTCTCCTTTTACAAATTGAGTGCCAGCCCTTGGGAAAGGAAGTGATTTGACTAAAATCTAGATCAAATAGACAGACGGAGTACTCTTTAGGCACTGGGGATAGCAAGACAGTCCCTGCCCTCAAGGGGCTTTCATTTTAATGAGGGGAAAGCAACTTATTAAGAGGCATTGGAAGGAAAGAGTGGGACAGAGGGTGGGAGAGAATTTGAAACTCAAAATTTTAAAATAAAAATATATTTAAAATAAAACAAATTTTTTTTAAAGAACATAAAAGAGCAATTGGAATGGAACACTAGACAGCTTTATGAGAAGGCTGACAATTAAGGCCTGAGCCTCAACAAGGTAAAGTGAAAGCTTGCTTATCAGAATTGAGCACCGTTTTTTGTAGAATCCAAGGCCCAAGCCAGAAGAAGATGGGGATGATGGTTAGGCAAGCAAGGAGTATAATGAAGAGATAGCAGGGAAGCCAGGCTTGATGTCAGGAAAAACTTCCTAATAATTATAGTTACAAAAAACACTTCTATTCATTCAACAAATATTTATCAAGCTACCCCTACTACTACTACTACCACTTTATCAGTACTATTACTACTATCACCACTACTACTACTATTACTACTACTTCTACTAGCATTTACGTAGCACTTTAAGGTTTGCAAAGCATTTTATATGTTTTCTAATTGGATAATCACAAGATCAAATGCCTTGTCTAGGGTCACATAGTAAGTGTTTGAAGCAGGATTTGAAATCAGCTCTTCGAAGCTCTCTAACCACTAGGACATGGCTCTTCTGATGTAACCCTCAATGTATTCCATAAGCAATTGTTTAAGTGGCACCCAGCACCACACTGCCAAAGTTTGTTGATATTCATGGTTTATGAAATGAGTTTTAACTATAAATCCTATGCAACCCAGCACCCAAACAGGAACTTCAGTCATTAAGAGGCTAGATCACTACTTCTTCCATAAGAAATTGTGAAACATAAACAACTGCCCTGGAGTCAGAAAAATTTAGGTTCAAATCCTGTCCCTGAAGATACAGATTGTCCCTGAAGCAATACATTTAACACTCACTGGCAAATTGCTCCAGTATATTTGCCAAGAAAACCCCAAGTAGGGTCATAAAGACTGGGTATGACTGAACAACAACAGCAACATTACCTCCCTACATCTTGAGGACGTTACCTTTCAGAGCAGCAGCTGATCTGCATTGGTTGAGGGGGTTTGCTCATCCACAGCTCCCAACACTAAAGAAATCATAGATCCAAACCAAAAACCCTCACAAAAACCAACTTTCTCCAAAGCCAAGCTGGCAGCTCCTGTAGATGAGAGATAAGACCAGTCCACTAGTGGATAAAAGCCCTTCTGCTGACTGGCAGTGAACTTAAGCGTTTCATTAACATGGTTGAGTGCTGATCCCAGAGCTTTGCAAGCAAAGAAAAGAAAACGAATTTGGACTGTAGCTTTGTTGGTTCCAAAATGATTCTTTTGCAACAAACAACAATAGCCAACTTGTATGTAGCAATTTAAAGCTTTCAAAACTCTTCATTCTCTGATTTGGGCCTCACAATGAACCTCATAAGGTAGATACAGGATAGGGACCAGACTGGTGATTTCATTAGGATAGTAAACTAACTCCTATATAAGGACTCCTTCAAATGATACAAGTTGGCACCTTCCCTATAATCTAGGGTTATAGGGAGTTGTCTAGGACACTGAAAGACGAAATAACTTTCCCAGGGTCATGCACTCAGTATGTGTCAGAGATAGGATTTGAACCCAAATCTCCTTGACCCTAAGGCTGCACCATACTGCCTCTTGGGTGTAATAAGAAGCCAGGTTTTCCGGACCCTCAAATTCAGCACTCTGCCCTTTCTGCCACACTGTGTTGTAATCTGTGCTTTCTGCTCAATCTTAGCAACCAGCTCACTCTCTTAATCATGCCTCATCTAGCCACTGAACGGAAATTCCACTCATTTCATCAGCTATAAAATCTAGCTAAATCTAAATCTAAAAGTGATTATTTGAGAGGAGTAGAAGGGAATATTCAGCAGGCTCTAAGTCTCTTTCCATGAAAAGGGGTGTGTGTGTGTAAGGGTGTGTTTGTGTGTATGTGTGCATGCTCAGGTGCACACACACTGGGGGGGAGAGAGGGGTATTCTGACAACTTTGAGACCAGAGGTACATTTTGCCAGCTTTGGATTTTATGGTCCGCAGACTGATTGCTTGCGTGTGATAGATATATTGGAACACAACTAATGCATCAGGGAGAGCTAATGCTCTCTGCAGTAAACGCCTCTGAAATTATGGTAAAGTAGGGCATATCGACATACAGAATCATCAGGGTCGCAAGGAGCAGGCTGAGCAAAGGTCCTCTATTTTTATTCAGTAGGAAATTTAAAGGTTCCCTTTACAAAACTGCTCCAAAAGAGAATTTCTAGGATTGTGATTGAAAGTGACACTTTTCCCCATGCGAATACAATGTAATTTTATTTAACAATCATTAAAAAAAAAAAAGCAACCCTCCCCCTCCTGCCTTCAGAGAGTTTACATTCCATTATAGAGATAAGACATTTATATGTGATTCAAAAGAATCAATATGCACATCCCTCAGAAGGTGGTTAATGAGCTGAGCCCAGAAGAAAGCTAAGGTTTGGAGACAGAGGCAAAGAAGGAGTGAATTCCAGGAATGGAGGACAGCCCAGGCAAAGGCATGAGGGAGGGCAGAAGAGTGGATGCTGTGTTAGGGGACTAGCAAATCCGTCTGGAAAGGTGGGCTGGAGTCAGACTGTCATGGGCTTTAACTGGCAAGCTGAGTGAGCCATGTGTAGTTCTTGAGGCAATAGGGAACCACGAAAGCACTCTGAGTAACAGAATGGCAGGGGCAGACCGGTGCTTTAGGAAGACTTTTTTGTTTTGTTTTGGTCAGCTTTAAAAGATAGAAAGGGGACAGACTAGAAGCAGGAAACTCAATTAGGAGTCTAGATGAGATGTAATGAGGGCATGAATTAAGATATAAAAGATAGGGGTGGCTAGGTGGTGCAGTGAATAGAACACCAGCTGTGGAGTCAGGAAGACCCGAATTCAAATCCGGCCTCAGACACTTAACACTCACTAGCCGTGTGACCTTGGGCAAGTCACTTAACCCCAGTAGCCCTGCCTTCCCCCTCCAAAAAGAAAAAAAAAGACATAAATGATAGACATAGGTAAGTGGATGCATGCATGGATGGATGGATGGATAGATAGATGATAGATGGGGCATTTATTAAGTTCTTACTATGTACCTGGATGGGCAGGGAGGTAGTGTAGTGGATAGAGCTCTGAGTCTGAAGTCTTCTTGAGCTCAAATCTTCAACTAGCTCTATCATCTTGGACAAGCCATTTACTCCTGTTTACCTCATCTTTAAAGTGGGCTGGAGAAGGAAAAGGCAAACCACCCCAGTATTTTTGCCAGGAAAACCCTAAATGGGGTCACAGAGAATTGGAAACGACTGAAACAATTGATAGCAACTGAAATCAGGATAAACCAGAGTTCATGCCACATGAGACCTGGTTGAAGGAACTGGAGATGTTAGCCTGAAGAGGAAAGCTAAGGGGGAATGTGCCAATTATCCTGTCATGTGGAGAAGGCATCAGCTTGTTGTGTTTGTCCCTCACCCTGGTCTCCCCCCCAAACACACAACCCAACTCCCAGAGCAGACCTGGCAACAATGGGTGGAAATCACAAAGAAACAAATTTGGGTTTAATGTAGGAAGGAAGGACTTTCACAATTAGAGCTGTCCAAAACTAGACTATGACGGTAATGGATTGTCTCTCATTGCAGGCTCACAAATAGAAACCAATGTTGTTGTTGCTTGTCATCGTTGTTTTAGGAGGGATTCTTTTTCATGTATGGGTTGGGTTGGACTCCATTGAGGTCCCCTTCAATGTTGTCATCTGGTGGTTCTGTGAAATGATATCGTGGGTGAGCAAATATATTTAAAAGAGGAAAAAAATGAGAACAACGGGACACGTTCAAGGTCTGGTTTCAAGGAAGCAAGTTTCAAAGTCCTATTACCACAGTCTGGCTTTCTAAATGCTCCCAGTTTTCCAGGAGTCCATAGCTGAAACAACCACTTACTAAAAGGAGTTTCTCAAAATGAGTCTGATTGTGAGTATCCTGAACAATAGTGCGATTTGGGTGGAGCTGAAAAGTCTTCCAAGCCGTGGCTAATTACTTTAGCAAGGATGCCGAAGCAGGTGGCAAAATTGGGGGGATTTTTTTCTTCCCTTTCTCTTTTAGAGCTGTCTGCAAGTTGGATTCTTCCCAAGAGGAGTAAAGGTAAGCTTTTATTCAGAAGAATGCCCGCATTGAAAAGTTATGAATTCATACACTGCTCTGGAATGAACACCAACGCACCTGAAAGGATTAAAAAAAAACAAAACCCGCCTCCTTTATGGGTATTTAAGGTATAATTACATTTAACTTTTATGAGCAGCTCGACTCCCAGCTGCCCAAGATTTTTGCCCATATACTGAGTCCAGGATGTGGAGGCAACTCCAAGCTTATAAGCAAAGGTATTTCTTGGGTTCCTCAAGGTCTGTGGCTAGTATAGTCTCAACAGAAATAAATAAACAAAATTGCTCCCTTCCAAGAGCATTCATTGGGAGCTGGGTGGGGGAAGGGAGGGTGGAGAAGATTTGATGAAGACTGTGCAGGAGGAAGACAGGATGGGATGCTTGTAGTGGAGGAAATGAAACTTAGGTTCGAATTCTGTCTCCGATTTTTATTTGCTGGGTGACCAGGGACCATTGATTTGTGTCCTGCAAGCCTCAGGCAACACTCTGAGATTTTAAATTCCAAATGAGTCACTTAGGGAAGGGAATTTCAACTCCAACAAAAATCCAGAGAAAGAACTATGGAGTCTGAATGCAGATCGAAGCATGCTATTTTCTGTCTTTTTTCTTTCTCGTGGTTTCCCCCTTTTGTTCTGATTCATTTTTCACAACATGACTAATGCGGAAATATGTTTAATATGAATGTATATAATATGAATGTGTCTCAGTTACATATGAGAAAGCGGCATCCATGTTCTCAGCCAAGAAAGTAGCTGTTTACTTTTTTAAAAATCCACTTAATAGTTTTTTTTATTTTTTCCAATTGCATGTAAATATAGTTTTCAACATTTACTTTTATAAGATTTTGAGTTCCATATTTTTTTCTCTCTCCCTCTTTCCCCTCCCCTGTCCTCAAGATGTCAAGCAATCATATTAAACATATTTCCACATTAGTCATGTTGTAAAAAAAGAAATCAGAACAAAAGGGGAAAACCACGAGAAAGAAAAAAGAGAGAAAATAGCATGCTTCGATCTGCATTCAGATTCCATAGTTCTTCCTCTGCATATGGATAGCATTTTCCATCATGAGTCCTTCAGAATTGTCCTAGACCACTGTATTGCTGAAAAGAGCCAAGTCTATCAAAGCTAGTTCATCATACAATGTTGCTGTCGCTGTGTACAATATCATCCTGGTTCTTCTCAAGGTAGCTCTTTACAAAAGACTTGGCTGACTAAAATTAGCCCCAGTAATGCACCATAACCCCACCTTCCCCAACACCTTTCCTACTCTCCTTCCCCACCTCCATAAGTGCCTAGAATTCTTCTGATTGAAGTCACTTCTCAATGGACTTCTGGAGATACGTGCATTACACATGTGTGAAGGAATTGTTTTCTGGGAAAAATTTAGGATTTCTAAATTTTGTTCTGTGAATGTAGTATTCCTTTAAAGAACAACTAAATAGGGTTCAATGAAAAATTCCAGTGCTAGCCTTCAAAAATATTAAACAAAAAACTGCATATCAAATTACTTAATTTGTATAGCAGATTTTCTGTATGAAAAAATATGCACAATTTCTTACATTTTGCTCTGAAATTTCCTGAATGACCCTTTATCCCAAGGCCTTATCTCTCCTCCTAGATTCTCTCTTCTATCTCTTATATGTATTTATGGGATCTATGAATATTTTTGAGTCCCAAAATGTTCTATAATGTATAGGAAATAGTTTGAAACTAGTTTAGAGAGCAGAGATCTGAGGGCATTCAGGGAGAGAAAGAGCCAAGGAAATGTCTGGGGTACTGGCTGTGTGGTAGAGAACCCCATGGAGGATGTTGGGCTCCATATGGATCCCTTGTTAAAAGGCCCTTTAAATCCCCATCACCTTTGACCAACAGCAGGATGCTGCTGTTGCTTCAAAGGGAAGAAGAGTCAGACTTGCCTTAGCTGAAGCAGGATGCCAACTGTCCCTTGGGCTCTGCTCTTGAGACCTTCCTCTGGCACACTCCAATTCAGACTCTGGTTTATACTTTGACCCTGGATCTATCTCTTCCTGTCCCCATTCCCATCATTGTGACTAATCTTAGACTTCTTCCCAGAGAATACGTGGGAGCATCTTGGCTGACCCAACCTGTTTCCTCCTTTCTCCTGCCTGGCAGTCCTCTCCAGATTCTCTCACAGATGAGGACTTGGTAGTGTCCTTTTGGACCCATTTCCCTTAACCTGGCATCTTCTGTTCCACCAGCAGGGTGAGCAAGAATTGTCAGGGATTTTTCAGAGTCCTTACTTTGAGGTTGGGGAAGAGCTAGGAGATGGAAATGTGGGAGGAGGGGTTGGGAAACAGGAAGGAAGGAAAGAAGCATTTAGTAAGTGCCTACTATGTGCCAGCCACTGTACTAAGAGTTTTATAAGTATTAGCTCATTGGATCCTCACAACCCCCTGGGATGTAGGTGCTATTATTCCCATTTAACAGTTAAGTAAACTGAGGCAGGCAGAACTTATATGACTTGCCCAAGGTGTTGGGGGCTGGATCTAAACTTGGACCTTCCTGACTTCAGGCACAGTGCTGCGTTCAGTATGTCACCTTGGAGCATGTGCATGATAGCCCTAAGCCCAGACAACCTGAATACACTACTGCTACCACTCCCCCACCACCCCACCACCCCTGCCACCCCCTCACGCCCCCCACTACCACTATTACTACTACAACTACTACTACTACTACTACTACTACTACTACTACTACTACAACTACTACTACACTACTAACCTCCTTACACACACACACACACACACACACACACACATTATCATCCGATGGACAGCTCATTGTCCTCTGTCCACCTTACATGCAGTTCAGTCTCCAAGCACCCTCCTAGAATGGCCCCTTCCCCTGTTTTCTCCTCTTGTTGAATGTCCCCTCTTGCAAATCCTAGCTCAAATGATACCTTTCCCTCAAAACCCTTGCTTGGCCCCATCAGTCAGAAATGATTCTCTCACAGACTGGCAGGGCACTTTGATCTCATCATATCTGATTTGATTGAGCTTTATAGTTATTTGTGTATACTTCATATCTGCTGCCAATTGCTGCTTCCCACCAGGAAGGGAGCCAAGAAAGAGAGGCAGGAGAAGCATTGCAGCTCACTGAGAAAGGGAGGGGAGAAAGAGGGGGTGAAAGGGACAGAGAGGGAAGGAGAGCCGGGGGAAGAGAAGAGAGAAAGGAAGGAAGAGAGGGAGGAAGGAAGGAAGGAAGGAAGGAAGGAAGGAAGGAAGAGAGAGAAGGAGAAAGAAAGGAAGGGAGGGAGGAAGGAAGGAAATATAGGGAGGGGAAGGGAAGGGTAAGAAAGGGAAAGAGTAGGGAAGGGAATAGAAGGGAAGGGAAAGAAAGGAAGGTGAAGAGAGGGAAGGGAAAGGGAAATAAAAGGGAGGGGAGGAAGAAGAAATAAAAGAGGGAAAGGAGGAGAGGGGAAGAGGTAAAGAAAGAGATAAAGAGGTGGAGAAAGGAAAAGAGGGGAAAGGAAAGAGGAAGAGAAGCAGAGCCCTAGGCTCAGGATAGGTAGCTAAGTGGCAGAGTGCATTGAGCATGGGACTTGTCAGAAAAAACTAAATTCGAATTCACCTTTAGACACTTAGCAGTGTGATACTGGGCAAATTACTTAACCTTTCTGATCCTCTTTCTACATCTGATAAATGCAGAGAGTTGAATTCCGTGGTCTTGGGGGTTCCTTTCAGCTCTACATCTATGATCCTGTGAGACCTCCGGGTCTGGAAGCCCCCCATGCTACATTTAGTTGGGTCACTAGATTCTGTATTGTTTGAATCCATATCAGCTCCTCACCTTCTGAGGACAGAGGGCAACCTCATTGTACCATCATTCCAAGATCTGTGCCAGATCGGAGGATCAGCAGAGGTGCTTTCCCCCTCCCTTTATAATATACAAGTTAAGTCTGAAATCTAAGAGAGCCTGTCCCATCAGCAAGAAAATGCCAGTCTGCCCCTTTCTTTAGATTTCTTGTTCTGGCTAAAGCCAAGTGGGAAAAGAGTAAATCACTATCCTTCTCCATTCCAAATAGCTGGAAGCTAACTCATTGTCTCTTGATAATTATGATCCTGCCAAGGATAGCTAAGCAGACAGGCTCCAAGTAGAGAGTTCAGAGAGTGTATTTATAGAATCACAGACCCAGAGCTAGAGGAATCTCACAGGCCATCTCTCCCAACCCCTTCATTTTACAGGTGTGGAAATTGAGGGGGCGGTTGGAAGGTACTGTGATTTGCCCAAGCTTACACAGGTGGTAAGAATGAGCATTCAGAATCTGAATTCAAATCTGGTTCTCTTTCCACTGTACCACAGCTCCTATGACCCAAGTGTTACTATAGACCAGATTCTCTATTTCCGCATAGCATTTCAGAAATTGGAAGATCCAGTCTACTGTGTTATCCTTTCCGGATTCTGAAAAGCAAACAAAATTCTCCAAACTGAATCATGAACTGCTGACCTCCATGGTCTCTTCTATTTCCAAAGCTATGATCCTCTGATTTTTTTCCCTTTGCTTCTCTTAGAAAGAGGACAATTCATTTAATACGGTTTAACACAGACCCAAAAAAGAATGTGCAATTAACCTGAGGGTCCAAATTCATTTTCCTCATAATTTATTAAAAGCAGATTCATGATTAAAGAATAGCAAGTTGGAGTATATTAAAGACTAGGGGGTGGGATGAGAAAGGAAAGGGGAAGTCCCAGAGAAATTCTTAGAAATGTCAGCTAGAAGCCCTCACTCCCACCCTCTCAACAAGCCTGATGACTACATCAGCAGCAAAGAGATGATCAAGGATCTTTTGCATCTTGGACCATCCCTGATTTGTTCTCTCTTTCTCTGAGCCTTCAGCTTCTGCTATGTCACCTAGAAGGAAATCAAAACCTCATAAATTGAAATAAATATTTAACGTTAGCAGTTACAGCACAAGGAGCTGTAGACTTTTGTTGTTGTTTTGTGGCTAAGTGATGAGAGCTCTGGATTGGGCAGCAATTCTTATGAAACCAATGCTTCTTGAAACAGGTTGTCTTTTAATTAGATCCCTGATCCTTCTCTGGACTTCTGAAAAGAAACTGAATGCCTTGAATCCAATTACAAAGAGAGAAATATTTACCTCGGTTGTCCCTCTAATGTCCTAAGCCACCTAGTTCATAAATTCGCTGCCCTGACTTCCCTGTCCACTCTATCTCAGCCTCCCACAATGTTCATACCTCAACCTCACCATTATTCTAGCTCTGAAATTGTTAACTCTGATCTTAATCTCTTGTCTTTCTACCTGTCCCATTGCCACACTCTGGAACCTGCTATTCCTTCTCCATTACTGCTAAACCTGCAATTTCTTGTCACTTGATCCACTACCCTCCCTGTTTTTTGTGGTCCGTCATGCTTATTCTGCTCTTCCTTTTTTTCTTTCTCAGTATCAACCCTAAACTTAGCCAGCTCAAGGAGGTATCTAAGCATCTTCCTCCCTTAAATCCTTCACTTCATTGTTTTTCTCCTGTTTACGACCTTCAAATCTCCAACCCTGACCACCTTCCCCTTTTGCCTACTCCATTCCAACTCTTGAGTTGCTGGATAGCATAAGAAGAAATCACAAAATTATGTTGACCGACTTTAATACAAGTTGATGTTATTTAACTTTAAGTGGCTTCTGCTGCATGGAAATCCTTTTATTTATCTCTGATGTGCTCTCTGTCACACTCGCCACAGTAGCCATTACAAACCCTCTCTTTCTTTTGGTCCCTAATTTCTTCCCCAACCCCTCTTCTCTCTCAGCAGACGCCTTCACTTCCTACTTTTCAGAGACTGAGACTATTTTGTGATAACCGTTCTCACCTCTCCTCCTCACATTGCAGCCTCTATATCCTCGTTCATCCTCTCCTCATTTATTCCAGCATCAGAGCATTAGTAAGCAGCCCCTTTCAAAGGTGAGACCAACTCTTTCATTCCTATCCTTAACCTCATGCCCTCCCATCTCCTCCAGAAACTTACTCCATCAGTCATTCCTCCTCCCTCTCTTATCTTCAGTCTCTCCTTATCTATTGGTTCCTTCCCTACTGCCTTCAAACATGCTCAGGTTAAAAATGTATAAAATAAATAAGACCAAAATACGTACTTTACAAGTCTTCATCCAACGCTGACATCCCTTCGCGCTGTTGTCCTATATTATTCTCCCCTCTGTTGATAAACCCCCTAGAAGAATATATCAGCTGCCTTCTTATTCTCTGCACCCAATTAACTCCTGAAAAACACTTTGTCATTTTCCTCTTTACCCTGACACTCTATTTCTACAGCTTTCTCCAAGGTCAACAATGATTTCTTAAACTTGGTGGCTTTTTGTTATATTGTTGACATCATTGATCCCCATGGAGTATTAGATGCTATTCACAACCTCCTCCTGGCTACTCTTTATTTTCCTCATTCCCATAACAGTATTCTCTCCTCATTCTTCTGCTACCTGTCTCCCTGTTCCTTCTCAATCACATCTGTGCTATTTTTTAATCTTACTCCTACCCTATAAGGATGAGTTTTGCCCAAGGTCCTCTCCTACTACTTTGTTTCTTCTTCCTGGGTCACTATCTTTCTCTGTCTTTCTGACTCTGTATTTGTCTGTCTCTGTCTCTGTCTCTGTCTCTGTCTCTCTGTTTCTCTGTCTCTCTCTCTCTCTGTCTCTCTCCCTCTCTGTCTCTCTCCGTGTCTCTATCTCTGTCTCTCTCTGTCTCTCTATGTTTCTGTCTCTTTCTGTCTCTGTCTCTGCCTCTGCCTCTGCCTCTGACTTTCTTTTTTTCTCTCTCTCAGAGATTAAACCATTAGTTCAAGTGTTACCTCTGCATAGACGACCCCCATAGCTATTTATTCAACTCTAATATCCCCTGAAGTATATTCTCTTATCTCCAAGTGTTTGTTGAATGCCTCCATATGGATGTCCCTTTAGCTCTCAAATTCAATATGTCCAAATTCAAATTTATCTGCTTCTCCCAAATATCTGTGTCTATCCCAAATTTTCCTATTTCTGTTGAGGGCAACACCATCTTCAGAGTTATCTTTAATGTTTCCCTCTCCCTTTTACTTATTCCCCCTCCCCCATTTACTTATTATTCCCCCATCCCTAAAGTGTATACTTCTTGAAAGTAGGGATTATTTCATTTTTAAAATTCAGATTCCCAGTGCCTAACACTGTTTCTAGTTAATATACAGGAGCAGTTTAATAAATGCTTATTGATTGATTGATAGTTAATAAATTTTGTAGATTCTACCCCTACCCATCTCTTATCTGTATCTTCTCCACTCAAACGGCCACCACTCTAATTCAGACCTGCATCGCCTTTCACCTGGACAACTATTGGAGCCTCCTAACTAGGTTCCCTGTGTACCCCTTCTCTCCTCTCCAGTTTGTACTTCACATAGCTGCCAACATAATCTTCCTAAAACTCAGGTGTGACCATGTCATGGCTCTGCCCACAAACCTTCAGAGGTTCCATATTACCTGTCAGATTAAAAACAAAATTCCTTGTCCTGATGTGTAAGGTCCTCTACAATTGGTCCCAAACTACATTTTGAGCTTCATTTCACATTTCTCTCCATTGTGCACTCTCTGTTCTAACCAAGCAATGCTGGATCTTCCTGAGGTTTTTCACTTCTGAGTTGCCAACTCCCAGGCTTGGATTGGACTCCCTTCTATCTCTGCCCATTTAAAGCTTCCTTTTCCTTCACATCTCAGCAAACGGAAGAGCCAGGATTCCAATTAATGTTTTCTACCTTGAAAGCTAACATTCTCCCTGCCTTTTTTACCTCACTGCCTCTTAAGGGAAGCCAGAAAGACGGTTGTTAAGTTCTCAGGCATAAGTCAGTGTGAGGTGCCAGAATGAGAAAGAACACATTCTAAAAACACAATCTAAAAGACAGCAACACTGGTCACCAGAGTTAGGGGAATGAAGATGTAGCAGCCTCTCACCTCTACCCCCATAGCATGCTTGGAATTGCCCTTTCTGGTTCTATTCAACCATGTGGGTGCATTTGGGGCCAACTTTCAGCCATGGGATGATGCCCTAGGTCCCATCAGGTTAGACCTATCTAGTGGCAGAAGTTTTTTCATGAGAGAGGATGGCCACCAACAAGATCTTCAGCCCAAACCTGGCAACTTTAACATCAGATATGTATTTATCAGGTCTTGTTTAGATAGCACAAAGTCCAGGTGAAATATTTTGTTGTTGTCGTTGAGTCATTTTCAGTCATGTCTGACTCTTAACCTTATCTGGGGTTTTCTTAACAAAGAAATTGGAGTGGTTTGCTGTTTCCTTCTCCAGCTCATTTTACAGATGAGGAAACCAAAGTAAACTAGGTTAAGTGACTTGCCCAGTGTCACCTAACTGGTAGTAAGGGTTTTTGAAATTTGAAATCATTAAGATGAGTCTTCCTAACTCTAGACTCAGCACCCTATCCACTATGCCACTTAGCTGCCCCATAGATGAAGTATAAAATGTTTAATTATTATTCCTGCATATTACTTTATACTCTGATGAGATTTATGTCAACCTCTCAGTAGATTGTAACAGTAGTTACAAGCTAAATTACTGAATCCTGTTTTAAGTTTGTTTTTTGTCAAATACACGCTTGTGAGTGGCCTTTGTTTAGCAACTGTGTATAGGAATAAATTACCTGTCCCATACTTGAGTCATATTACACAATAAGTGCCTTTATATTCCCCCTTTTGGGGACACCCAAGTCTAAAAGATCTTAGCAATTCTTCCCTGGAGTACTGGTTGGGTACTTAATGAGCCAAAGAATGTGAGAACAGGGAGATTATACCCCTTTCCACCCCCACCCTTTCACACATTCATCCCAAAGGCCAGGGTCCTCAGAATGAATCTTGGATAATATATGATAATTTGATAAGGCTGACACTCAGCTCCTGTGGATCTACCAGCATTTCCTCAAGGTTGTATACCAGGTACTGTGCCCATTTCTTATTCTATACCCAGTAATGAAGTTTGGATTGGTATCATTCTAAAAGACAGAAACACTGATTACCTCCCTGGAAAAAGTTAAGGGAATGGAAGACCTGAGACCATAGGGAACCAGGGTAATGAAAACAAAAGAGAAGGGAAAGAAAGGTGAAGCAGAGAAACAGCAACAAAGAAGGAAAAGGAGAGGCAGGGAGAAAGACAAAGACCCTAAGAAGAAAAGATGTTGAGCCAGAGGTTAAAATAAAAAAACAGTGACATACCAAAAAGTAGAAACAAAATGACTGTAACACATTTTGAGATGAATATTTTTACCCAATTAAATATGAGTAATTGAATTAAGGTTATTTAAGAGGAAATTCAGAATGCAAGTGGTAGAACAGTGCAATTATAGGAGACCTTCAATTCCAAACATAACATGCTGGTTTTGGAACTGTGAGTAAATTCATTATAAGCCCATTAAAGTGCATCAGAATAAAGCCCAAGCAGTAATACTACCTGCTCAAGAAAGTCAAGCCCATTCTGAAGCCAGTCAGTGCATTCTTTAGTAAATGCTTTATTAGAAACAGCATTAAACATTGATGCAAACAACTGAATGTCCTTAGTAACTATTTGCATTAAAATGTATTCCTTTTCAATGCATAAAACAGCATCTCCCCTTTTCTGCACATGAAGGTTTCTTATTTTATTTTGATCCCAGTATTAACAGTGTAACTCTGACTTTCAATCACAATTTGTTAAACAAAACAAAAGGGAGAAAAAACCCACAAGTGTTTCTAAAATCCTAAGGACCCTTGAAATAGGGAGGATTTGAAGATGAAAGAGCTATAACTCTGTCAAAGTGGAGGCCGACCAAAGCTTACCATCGACAGCATGAGGCTTTCTCCTTTTTAGGAGCAGCTCTGATCTGTCATTCACACTTTGGACCCCTGTTTGGAGTTACTTTGTCTGGTGAAAAACAGTTGTCATAACAACAAAGTGTCACTAGGCAAATCCGCATATCTCCAGCTGCTGCCCCAAGTCGAGAATGAAAGCCACATTTTGTTGCTGGACCCACCCAACTCCACGATCTCCGTCTTCCTCCTCCCACACGCATCTTTCTTCAGTCCCTTCCCCCCACACCTCTTCAAGCCCCTTCTCCCAGGCCAATTTACCTTAAGCAGAAACCATGCCCACAAAGAAGCCCACCATATCTGCACATGAAGGACACCAAATGTCACCAAACTGACATATTTTTTTTAGGTGGGCAGGGCTACTAGTACATTCTTCCCCTTCTCCCTCCTGAGGACCTGACAACTCAGAATTGTGTTTTTGTCCCCTCCAGTCTGGCCAAGAAATGTTGGATTGCACTAAACACTTAAGAGTTGAGAATAGAAAGCTTAGAGCCACGATATCACATAGACATAATTCAAGCATGTGTTTATGGTGATTTTAACTAATTGGAGATCCATAGACCCTCAAGGGATCTGTGGTTAGATATTAGGTAGTCCATGAATTTGGATCGGAAAAAAAAAATACATCTTCATTGTTCCTCTCCTCTGACTGAAATTGAGCTTTTCCTTCAGTTAGGATTTAAAATAACAACACTATTCCAAAGCAGCCAAGGTTTTCTCAGATGGCCAAACAGGTCCATGACATAAAAAAGGCTGCAAGTAAGAGATCTCAGAACACAGCTTTTCCTTCTGGAATGTCTGTTGGGGGTAGGGGCTGGCTTGGTCTACAGTGGAAGGTTTAAGTACAAAGATAATCTCTCTATACTGCCTGCCTAGGTCACCTGATCACAATGCAATTATCACCATATCCACCTTCCTGGGATTAGTTCTGGGAATCATTTCTGCCCAGTGAAATCTAACCTCATTAAATCCAACAGGATTGGAGGAGCCACAAAAGTTAGGCCATATTCAGGTCATAATTAACTTTTAAGTCTTGATTTTGTTCTTTGGAAGGTGAGTGTCTAAGGACAGTCCAATGTTAATTTACTAAGTTTACAAACAATCCACAGGCATTTATTGAATCCTTTGTTCAGTCATGTGTGACTCTTTACTACTGCATTTGGGGTACTCTTGGCAAAGATACTGGAGTGGTTTCCTTCTCCAAATGAGAAAACTGAGGTAGAGTTAAGTGACTTGCCCAGGGACACACAGCCAGTAAGAATTTGAACTCAGGTCCTCCTGACTCCAGGCCCAGTACTCTATCCACTTCACCACCTAGCTGCCCTATTAAATCATTGTAAATCAATAAACATTTATTAAGTGTCTAGTAGGTGTGATAAACACTGGAGATTCAGAGAAAGGCAAAAGAAAGTCTCTGGTATCAGGGATACCAGGGTAATGGAGAAATCATGTAAATGCTACCCACAAGCAAGCTACACACAGGACACATTGGAGCGCATTTACCGCGGGAAAGGACTATCATATGGAAATGATTCCTGTAGAAGGTAAGATTTTAGCTGGGACTTGAAGGAAGCCAGGATGTGGAGATGAAGAGGGAGGGCATTCTAGACATGGGAGACAGCCAATGAAAATGCCTGGAGTCTGGAGATGTAGGGTCTTGTGGGAGGAGCAGCAAAGAGATCTGGGCCATAGAGTAAGATGGAAGGAAACTGGAAAGGGAGGTAGGGGCAGGGACTTTGAACCCTAAACAGGAGACTTTATTTTGGATCTGGAGGTAATAGAGAATTATTAGAGTTTATTGAGGGGGAGATGAGTGACATGGTCACTTTGGTAACAGAGTGAAAGGTTAACTGTAGTGGAGAGAGATTTGTGGCAGAGGTCAACCAGACGACCATTGCTATAGTCCAATTACAAGGTCATTAAGGCCTGTGTGAGGATGGTGACAGGATTAGAGAAGGGGCGGTATTCAAGAGTCATTGCAAAGGTGAAATCCCTAGGCCTTGGCAACAGATTGGATGTACAGGGTGGCTGTGGGCACCAGCAGCAGGTGAGAATGAGGGGGCAGTTGAAGACCATACCTAGGCTGCAAGGAGGATGGGAGTGTCCTTGATAGTAATAGAAGAGATAGGAAGAAGGGAGGGTTGGACAGTTACTACCTGGATGGTATCATGTGGGAGAAACAAAGAAGAAATGATCAATTTCTTGCTTTCAAGAAGTTTACAGTTAAGGAGAGAAAATGCCCCCATGATAGGAGGTGAAGGCTCAGCTGGGTAAAAGTGGCTTTAAGTCCAATAAGAATTCAGAAATGGAATAAATCATCAGGAGAGTAGTAGTCGGAGAATATTTGACTTCATGTCATCCGAGTAACCTGGAAATTTCCTCACACTCCATAATTCTTTCAACCCCCAAGCAATAACTAATGTGTGCACAGACAGTTTGGTTCAAGAGATCATGTTGCAGGAAAAGCTTTTGAGTGTGTTTTTTTTTTAAGTAACTAGAATTTCTCATTTTAAATCAGTTAAATTCGTATCATAACCGTCTAATAACAATTATTAAACATTATAGCATGCACCTGCTTCTGTATGATCATTTATTGGACAATTTTTTATAAGTTGGAAAGACCTATGTTAGCTGTTGGGGTATATACAAAAATAGATAAGATACCTTTCCCTGTCCTCAAAGAGGTAATGGCCTAGTAGGAGAGATGAGACACATGCAAAATTTAAAAAAAATAGGACTTGTTCAATGCACACGTTCTATGAGAATTCTACCTACATTTTATCAGCGATCTTGACTTACGACAGATGGTCTGTGTCAATAACTCAGGATTGATATTCCAAAGTGGAATCAGCTGTAATTTTTAAGAATGATAGTAGAAAACCAGAGACTGAGCTTTGCTGAGTTGATTACCCAAGGAACTCTCTTTCAAATGTTAATTAACCCTGGGGAGAGAATGGGAAGCCTACCGAGAGGGCAGCTGCGGTGGTGGAGGTTAGAGGTGGGGGGAGAGGTAATAATGCTTGGCATACATAGATCACTTTATTTTCTTCAATATGCTTTCAAAAACATCATCTTATTTGATCTTGACAGCAACCCTTTGATGGAGACAGGGATTATTGTCATTGCTACTTCACAAATAAAGAAACTGAAACCTTGAGTAGTTACATGATTTGCCCAAAGTCACTCACAAGAGTCAGACGTGGAGATGACCTCATTCATCCTGCAGCAAGAACACCACCCGACTTCTCCTATTAGGTTGCTTAGTGTTGCCATCTCGAGCTGGCTTGCAAACTGGCAAACCTCTGGCATATTTGGAGGACAGCTAATTGAAATGCCTTTTGGTCATGTTGTAGTTTGCCCTGACCCAGATCTTCATAACTTTTTGCTCACAGCTCTCATCCAGCCACTTTCAAATGAATTCTCCCCATCCCCCAAATGTTCATCACTTTGTGCCACCATTACGACAATCACTGAGGGGAAACGGGTGAAGTCATACAGTTACAGACCCTCAGCATGCGTCCTTACCCATTATGTTCCCCCTCCCTAACTTCCTTTCCCTGACACCTTTTCCTGTAATATCTTAAAATAGAAGCAAAATTCATGCAACACCTCAGGCAGTTTCTCTTCCTCTATCTCAGGACAAAGAAACTAAAAGTTGATGAGATGGCTAAAGAGCTTTGTTGGTCCAAAGTCCTGCTTTTCATAACTTTTCAAGAGCCCAAATTAGGCAGCACTTCAGCTGATTCAGAAGGTGTTTTCCTTGGCCACCTATCTGCTTCTGACATTTGACAGCTTTTCAGAACCCAGAAGGCCTCTGGTTTGGCCCACCAGTCCAAAGACAGCGTGTCACATGGAGCACAACTTTCAACATTTAGAATGCCATCTTGTCTCTAACCAAAGTTAATCCCAAAGTTTTATGTAGCACCTAACAGAGCACGTACCAATCAAGTATCTGTCCTCTGAGAGTTTATAATATGAGACCTTAAGTAGAGGATAATAAAAGATTGAAACAATTATCCCAACCCACTCTCCCAACATGAAAATCAAAAACGTATTTTAATATCTGTTATGATCCCCAAATTCAGGGAAACCGCCTGATGTGGAGTTGTCTTGACTCTGGCCATCTGTGGGAAGGAATCACAAAGGATATGATGAAAAGCGGAAGGGGGAAAATTCTCATTACCAACTGATCAAAGGAATGTAACCAAAGACAAAAAAGACTAAGAAGATGTGGCTTGCAGGAAAATAGAAGAAAACAGGGAAGAATCCTACTGAAATTTAAGCAGAGGTTTACCATAATACTATGGTTCCAATGAAGATGTTTTAGTTCATACTGGAGAAAAACTAGCTGTCCTATTTGTGGCCCAGAGTGGCAAGAAAGCCAGGGTGTGGATGAAGCATCACAGTCACATAGAAACAAAATATGTCCCTGTGGGTGGGAAAGCCTCTCCCTAATCCCAGGCCACTGCAAACTTTGGAATTCCTAGGAAATCACCTTCTTTGCATCTTTGGGACTTAACCCAGAAACCGCTGTGACAAATCGGTTCAAAAATCTGAAAGCTGCTGGCATTCTAGACCAATCAAATCTGTGCGGGACTTCTCCCATTGAGCTGCCTCACAGCAGAGAAGCTTAAGGATTTAATTATTTTTTTTTAAATCATGCTTAACTGGCTCTGAAGAGGATGATCTCCAACTGCTTGTGTTTGAGAAAAGAAATAGATTAAGATCCAGATTCTTGTGGGACAGAGGAATATTGGTCTAAGATGGTAAACACAGCTCCCAAAGGCTGCCTGGATAGAGAAAGAGAAAATATTTACAAGCTTAACGCATTCCCCAGATCCCAGCAGAAGACAGGCTCCTTTCTCTAGCAGCCTTGGTAGACAAAAGATGACAGACTGTTTTCCCCCTCAAAGGAACTCCTGCCAGAGCATTTTGCCCAGTGATAGGGGGCCTTTCCTCTCTGGGTCTCAAAACTCTCCCACTTCATACCTCACAATAATATAGCCAGGGTGATTAGCAAAATGGCATAGGGATGAATCAGGCAGAATTGTAACAGGGGCAGCCACCAAAAGTCCCAGAAGCTGGGCACTAGAAGCATGCTGTTGCTGCCAGAGGGCTTAACCATGAGTATCAAAGACACTGCAGAAATTGGAGTGTTTCTGTGTGGCAGGGTAGGGGTTGGGCGAGTGGGTTAGAAGAGAAAGGGAAGATCAGGAAAAGAAAGGTCTCCATCTTCAAGGAGAAGCTCAAAGACTTTGTTTTTCCTGGTCCAGCTTCCCTTAGGAATACCATCTCAGTTGTGGGGAAAGGGGCATGCCACTTTACCACTACCAACTCCCAAAATATTACTTCTAGCTATTAGACTAACATGGGGGAGTAAGAGGGTCTTAGCTTTGGCAGCTGACACTGATGTTAGTAGGTGAGCAGTTAAACTAAGTATAGAAAGACAGAAGTGATTAGCCCCTGGGTCAGGAGTATTGAGAATGTGTGTGAAAATGTCAGCTGAGCCCTTCCCTATTCCCTGAGAAGAAGCTAGCCCATAGTTCCAGGGTTGGGAAGCAAAGTAACAGGAATTTGGGGTGGTAAGGAGGAAAGATGTGCCAAAAAGACAAGGAAAAAAGGATCTGGTTCCAAGGAATGAATGAGTTTTACATGGGACTGTCCTATAGATGGTCAGATTCAGGCATAGTTTGGAAACTAACATTTCTTTTAGAGATAGGACAACCCTTTTTATTTAAAGCAATATGACCAAGACTAAATTTTTTAAAAATCATCACTATCTTTTTTTCATCACCTTAATTTCCAAACATGACCCTCCCTCTCCCCTACTCAGAGAGCCACCTCCCATTCAAAGAATAAAAAGGAAAGGGAGGGCGGAGGGGAAAGAAGTTCAGCAAAATAAATAAATTAATTAACCCACTGATGAAAGCTGACAATAGATGTGATGTTCTGCACCCGTAGGCCACCACCTCTAGCAAAGAGTCACAGAAACATAGAACATGGAAGTTGGAAGAGACCTCACTGATCACCCAGTACAACCCATACATGAAAGGAAGCTTCGCTATAACATTCAACAAAAAGGGAGGAAGTGGTTTTTTGTCATCTTTTCAAGCCAAGCTCGGTCATCACAATTACTCAACCCGCTAGAGAGAGAGATATAAAGTGTAGGTGTCCCCCTTAAGCCACAGCAGTAATGGTGTGGTATTAATCTCTGATCAGATGTGATTTCTCCTATGCTGGAATTTTATTAAGTATTAAAAGTTTCAGTACTGGGTTAGTGGGAATTCAATGTGGACAATTATAGAATGTTCCTGGAGCAAACAATGGCTTTCAAACTATTCTGTTTGTTTTTTGTAGTATCAATCTTTTGACTTTGTAGTTACTTAGAAAGCTTTTATGTTCCCCCTCTAATTATTTTTCTGAGGACTGCCAAGAACACCAGCTCCCTATTTTATAAACAGAAGTAAGGTGCACCAGGGTTAAATGATGGGCTTGCTTGGAATCAGGAAGACCTGAGTTCAAATATGGCCTCAGATACTTTACTGGCTGTGTGACCCTGGGCAAGTCACTTGACCCATAATTTCATTTGTCTCTGTTTCTCCTTTCCTCTCACCCCTTTTCCCCTCCTCAGTCTTTGTCACTGTATCAGTCTCTCTGCCTCTTTTTTCTGTCTCTCTGGCTCTTTCTGTTTCTGTCTCTGCCTGTCTCTCAAAAGTCATTGCAAGTAAATGTTTAAAAGCCTCACTGAAGGCTTCAGTTATGAGGATTTTGACAATAGGAGATACTTAATCTTGATCCTCATGTTTCCCTTTTTTTCTTTGCTTCCCTAACCTTTCATATCCCTACCACACCCCTCTCCAACCCAGTTAAAGTTCTTGTCTACTGGCAAAAGAAGAAAGGGATGTAACAATA
>CM053582.1:507815140-507832090 GCA_028627135.1 Pseudochirops cupreus
GTCATGTAAATAGTTCATCTTTGATAGGTACCTTATGATTTCTTTTCCATGTTTGTCTTCTCATGCTTCTTGTGCTGGAGTGTCAAACTTTCTTTTCAGTTCTGGTTTTTTCAGCAGGAATGTTTGAAAGTCCTCCACCTCATTGAATGACCATATTTTCCCCTGGAATACAATGCTCAATTTTGCTGGGTAGGTGATGTAAATACATTTTTAAGAAAAATTTATATAGGAGACAAGTGCTTGGCAGATACGTAGCTTGAGTTTTACTATGTTCTTTACTATGGAGCTATATAAACACTTATGGACATCTTATTTCAAGAGATACCTTCATTAGGACAGAAGCTTTCCCAAAATTTCTAACTGATCTTTCAAATATCCTGGTACTATTAGGCAGGACAGGAACCTCTTTCCAGATGGTGAAACTGAGGCATAGAAGAGTATAGGAAATTGTCTGATTTCACATCCATCCCCTCTTTTTAGAGGAGAAAGTTATATTTCTTCTTCAGTCCTGTACAGTAGAGATTAGTAACCACATTACTTGAGTTCTGTAGTTTTGTTTTACATCAGTACTATCATTATGTTTAATGCATCTGTTCATATAAGTCATCCTGGATTTCTCTGAATTCTTCATACTCACTGTCTTCAAGTACAATTACATTCCGTTACATTCATAAAGGCCAGTTTGTTCAATCCCTTCCCAGTTGATAGGTACCTACTTGGTTTAGTTTTTTTGTTTCCAGGTTGGGCTTTTTTTACATTTGTTTTGGCCACAAGAAAGAGTATAACTGTGAATATTATGTTACGTATGGCACCTTTATTTCTTGACTCTGACCTCCTCCAGCCCAGTAGTGGGATCCACACAGAACTTATTCTGAAAATTCTTAAAGTGTAATGATTTTATTTGTAGAGAAATAAAGGTAAGGATGACATGGTCTGGGCTAGATATAACGAATATTTTCTTCAACAGAAGGCCTTGCAGTGACTTTTGGAAGGCCCATCAGGCTAAAGTTTAAGTACAGTGGAAGTAAGCACTTTAATGTATAATGTAAATTATGAATAAAAAGATCGCATTCACTCTATAAATTATATTTACAAAAGGAACACACATACACACACAAATATACAAATTGCATTTCTGCATAATTACTCAAATTTTATGTAGAAGCAAAAAAAAGTAATGACTTTCATCTGCTTCTTATAAACAACAACAATAAAAAAAAAACCCTTGATGTTTGATTCCAGCACTGTTCCCTCTGACTTCAGTTCATCTTCCAAGTGAGCGTGCATTAATTATGACTTAGGCACTTTTTTGATTCAAGTCATGTGTGAAAATGTTGATTCATAGCACTCTCTTGCACTGCATTAGATCCACTTGAGAGAATGGGACAGTTTGTTGAGTTTTGTTACTATGATACAACTATTACTTTGGTATTTAAATAAAAAAGAGTAAGAATATTACACAACACCTCGTAATAAGCAGAATCATTCCACATCTTAATCATCAGCCTATATCAATAGAGAAAACAAACCCACATCCCAGTTTGTCTTTGTTGAAATGGCAATGTTAGAAATGGCATACTGAGGATCTCTGAAGAGACTGGAAGACACAGGTTACTCACACCTGATCTGTGCTATTAATTTGAACTTTTTTTTAACACTTGGGAAAGGGCTGAACTGAAAATCATACTATAAGTCAAAGAGTACAACCCCCTCATTTTACAAATAATCCTTCTTAATATTATTATTAAAGTAAGACCTAGATAGTTGAAGTAACTTGGCCAAGGTTATACAGGTAGTTAGGGACAGAAATAGAATTGGAATCCTGTCCTCTGATTAGAAATCCTGTACTCTTTCCATCGTACCACGCCAAAAGGGGACTCTTTGTGGGGGGGGGGGGGTGTATGGTAGCATAAATAGTATTCTGCTTTTCAGTGTTCTCTGAGAGTCTTTAACTAGATTAATAACACTTTTCACTTACATGTCATTTTGAAATCATTAACATCACATCCCAGAGGGAAGGTCAAGAGCCCTGAATTGACCCCAAAAGTCAGCCCCTCCTCCACCTCCTCAATCACTGGGTCTCCTGGTGAGAGATCACTCCATTTAGCAGGGAGGTGAAGCCAAGGTTGCTTTTCTTTGTCTAACATTTCTGTTCTTTTCTGTCCTATTTAGGGGATGAACACTGGGGAAGGAGTTATGCTCTGGATTAGGGCATGGGATAGGAATGGTGGCACTAAAAATACAGCTTGCATTTTTCCTAATTGCCAAAGTTACATTTAGTTGTACAATATTAATTCAATATTGTCAAAATGCTGAAACCCTAAGACTAGGTAAAAAGCCAGAGAGGAGACATCCCCTTAGACCTGATAACAATAAAGCTTCTACTCCCTGTGAACATAGTAGCACTGGCCAAACAAAACAAAACACAGTAGCGGAGAAGAGGTGAAGACTTCACTCTTTCAAAAAATTTATATTTTATTTTTTTCAATCAATGTAAAAATAATTTTGACATTCATTTTTCAAAATTTTGAGTTCCAAATTCTCTCTCTTCTTCCCTTCTCTAAGACAGTAAGCAATTTGATATAGATCACACATGTGCAGTCATGCAAACCGTATTTCCATATTAGCATGTTGTAAAAGAAAACACAGACCAAAAAAAAATAAAGAAAAATAGAGGCAGTAAAAATGATTATGCTTTGATCTGTAGACTCTATCAGTTCTTTCTCTGGAGGCTGATAGCATTTTTCATCATAAATCCTTTGAGATTGTCTTGGATCACTGTATTGCTGAAAAGAGCTAAGTCACTCACAGCTGATCATCATACAATATTACTGTTTCTATGTACAATGTTCTCCTGGTTCTGCTCACTTCACTTTGCACCACTTCATCTAAGTCTTTCCAGGTTTTTCTGAAAGCATCCTATTTGTCGTTTCTTATAGCACAATAGTATTCATTACAATCGTATTCCACAAGTTGTTCAGCCATTCCCCAAATTATGGGTATTCCCTCAATTTCAGTTCTCTGCCACCCCAAAAAAAGGTCTCCTATAAATATTTTTGTACATATAGGTTTTTTTTTTCCTTTTTATTTTTCTCTTTGGGATACAAACCTATTAGCAGTATTGCTGGGTCAAAGGGTAGGCACGGTTTTACAGCCCATTGGGCATAGTGCCAAATTACTCTCTAGAATCCTTAGATTAGTTCACAACTCCATCACAACAGTGCATTAGTGTCCCAATCTCTCCACATTCCCTCTAACATTTGTCATTTTTCTTTTCTGTCCTATTAGCCAATCTGATAGGTGTGTGGTGGTACCTCAGAGATGTTTTAATTTGCATTTCTCTAATCAATAATGGGGTAGAGCATTTTTTCATATGACTATGGAAACCTTTGATTTTTTTCTTCTGAAAACTACCTGCTCATATCCTTTGATCATTTATCAATTGAGGAATGACTTGTATTCTTGTAAATTTGGCTTGTTTCTCTGTTTATTTGGAAAATGATGTCTTTATCACAGTAACTTGCTGTGAAAAGATTTCCCCCAATATTTTGCTTTCCTTTTAATCTTGGCTGCATTCCTTTTGTTTGTATAAAAAACTTTTTAATTTAATGTAATAAAAATTACATATTTTATATCCTGTAATGCTCTCTATCTCTTGCTTGGTTATAAATCCTCCCCTTATCCATAGATATGACAGGTAAAATAGTTCATGCTCCCTTAATTTGCTTATGATATTACATGAACCCATTCTGACATTATCTTGGTATGTGGTATGAAATATTCGTCTAAACTTAGTTTCTGCCAAACTGCTTTCCAGTTTTCCCAGAAATTTTTGTCAAAGTGAGTTCTTGTCCCCAAAACCTAGATCTTTGTGTTTATCAAGCACTAGATTATTATGGTCTGTATATTACTATGATCTGTGTGTTTTATGTATTGTGTGCCTAATCTATTCCACTGATTCACCACTATAATTCTTAGCCAGTACCAAAGTGTTTTAATGATTACTGCTTTGTAATACAGTTTTAGATCTGGTATTGCTAAACCAACTTCCTTTACATTTTTCCCATTGATTCCCTTGATACTCTTGACTTTTTGTTTTGAGCTCTATAAAAGAATTTTTTGATAGTTTGATTGGTATGGCAATGAATAAATAAATTAATTTAAGTAGAATTTTCATTTTTATTATATTGACTTGGTCTACCCATGAGCAATTAATATTTCTCCAGTTGTTTAGATCTGACTTTATTTGTGTGAAAAATGCTTTCTAATTATGTTCATATAGTTCCTGAGTTTGTCTTGGCAGGTAGACTCCTTAGTATTTTATTTCTACAGTTATTTTAAATGGAATTTACAGTCCATAGTTATTTTAAATGGAATTTCCTTTTCTATCTCTTCCTGCTGGATTTTATTGGTAATATATAGAAATGCTGATGTTTTATATAGTTTTATTGACAACTTTGCTGAAGTCAATTATTTCAATATTTTTAGTTGAATTTGAAGCATACCATCATATCATTTGCAAAGAATGATAGTTTTGTTTCTTTATTGCCTATTCTAATTCCTTCTATTTCTTTTTCTTCTCTTATTGCTATTGCTAGCATCTCTAGTCAATATTGAATGATAGTGATGATAATGTGCCTCCTTGCTTCACCTCTGATCTTATGGGGAAGGCTTCTAGCTTATCCTCATTATATATAATATTTGCTAATGGTTTTTGATAAATATCTCTTATCATTTTAAGGAAAGGTCAAGACTTTTCTCTCTAAACCAACCCCTCCCCCCATGTCTGCCCTTCACCAGCCTAAAGTGGCCATATTTATTACATGGATAGTCTAGGTTGCAGAAGGATTTTTACATCCTAAAGAGTTTTTAGAATATGTAGTATCTGATCTTAGCATATCATATTAAGTGAGAGGTTCTTATCCTAGGTCCACCACTCCAGTGGGGTCTAGTATCTATAGAAAGATTTCAGGGGATCAATGAACTTGAATGGGGTAGGGGGAGCAATTACATCTTTATGTTTACTGATCTCTGACACTGAGCATTTACTTCCATTATGAACATAGGCAACAAACATTATTCTGAGGAGTCCATAGGCTTCACCAGACTACCAAAGGGGTCCATGATGCAAAAAGGGTAAAAATCTCTCAGAGGTCCAGTGGTGGGGAATTTGTGGCCTCAAGGCTACATGTGTTCCCCTACTTATGTCTCAGAACAATGAAAACTACAACAGCTACTGTGGATTCAATCTAGGAAGGAGGGAAGGTACAAAGAGCTTGGGAAGGTAAACCCACTAAAAACCATAGAAATTTTTTAAGTAGCTCAATCAAACTGTCTTGGTGTCTCTGTGTTCATCCAAAGATGCAGAAAGGAATAATATATGTCTAAAAATTCCTTATCACTCTCTTTCTTCCACCTTTCACAAGGAAGGAGTCTTCTATGATAGTCTTGTGTACTCTGCTTTGGTGAAATCATTATGAATACGAGTGACATTTGCATTCCTGTGCCAAATGAAGGAAAGATTTCAAAAGAGGAAGGCAGATTTTGGAAGTAAAGAGTTAGGTAAGGAGCTGATCTCTGGAATGTAAGATTTTAATTTCTTGACTATAACATATAGGAATGTAGGGATCTTTGCTAAGGGCAGTGTGCATCTAACAAAGGTTATGAAGAATATATTTGCCCAGAGACTTAACAATCCAAATAAAAGACTTTCAAATGAAAAAGAAGAGAAAAGGAGAAAGTTGCTTAAGAACATGAGCCAGAAAATATTTTGCCATAAGAATATATGCCAGGCTAGATTCCATAGAGAGTAGCTATAATTTGGGAAGAAGAATCCATCAGTCAATCACAAAACTTTTATTAAGCATTTTCTGTGTGCTAGGCACTGTGCTAAGCACTAGGAATAAAAAGAAAAAAAAAAGCGAACTAGATCTTGCCCATAAGGAGAATACAGTGGGAATACCCAGAAATTCTCAGGAGACTAAAACTAAGAAAGGAGTCACAAAAAAAATTCTACCTGCAAATGTACAAAGCATGGAAAACATGCAAAATGAATTAAGGATCCTAAAACACAGAAGCAGATTTAACCTCATAAGTATCACAGAGACTGGAAGAGATGTAAGATATATGGCTGGAAAATGATTCTATACAGGTGGACTTTATTCCAAAGGAACAGAATATGCTAAAGGGAGAAGTTGAATAACCATGTAGTCATGTTTTTTGTCTGTTTGTCTTTTTTTTCTGAAGCAGGCCTATGAGTTAATAAGTAAAGTGAACCTGTGATGAGGACCTTCTTTTACTAATGCAGAATTATAATTTCTCTACAACTTGAAGTCTTAGTGAGGGGAGATTTAATTAACTTGCCAGGGTCACACAACCAGGATATATTAGAAGCAGGATTTGAACCCATGTCTCCTGACTCTGAGCCCACTATAGCATACTACTTCTATTAAGATGTTTACTGGGACCTTGGTATGAATAAATTATAATAATATAATATAAATATAATATATTTCTATATTATACAACATATTTATTTTATATTTATTGTATAATATGTTTATATATTAAATACAGAACATAAATATGACATATTTATATTGTATAATATAATTATATAAATATAATATATTTATACTAACTAATTAATTTTAATTCACTAATGATCAAGAGTATTAAATAAAGAATAGAGGCAAAAAAAGAAGACAAAGAAGCAATAAAAGTTTACTGCAGACCACTTGGACAAAATAGAGAAAAAAAATTAATTCCTGAAACAGATTATAAGACTGTGACTTAGACCTTATGAAAAATGTGTTGGTAACTGTGGATCATTAAGGAACTTTAGAGTCCATTGAGACCAAGAGACTCATTTGACAGGAAACTGAGGTAAAGAGAGTAATGGACTTGCCCAAAGTCACACACACTGAGGCAGAATTTGAACCCAGATTTTTCTGTTTCCAAATCCCATTCTGTTGAGCCATTCCTTCTCAGTAGAAGAGATTGGAGTGGGCAGTGGTTTGAGGCAAGGATACTACATAGGAAGCTACTGCAATAGTCCCCAGAAGTGACGAAAGCCTGGAATAGGGTGGCAACTGTGTGAATGGAGAGGAGGGAACATATTCCAGAGATGTTGTGGTGATAAAAGTGACAAAATTTGGCAACTGATTTGGGATGTTAGTGAGGAATCAACAATCACCCCAAGGGTTGTAAGCCTGCTGAGTGGGTGGATGGCAGTGTCCTCATTAAAATTAAAAAAGTTCAAGAGAGGGATGGGTTTAGGAAGAAAAGTTTTGAGTTCTATTTTTAGAATGTTGAGTTTGGGATGGCCATGGAAAAACTGGATGGAAACATCCAGCACATAGTTTGTTGATGCTCGAGTTGGCCTGGTATTATTTTCAGGTTATGTAGTAATTCCTCTAGGTAGGGGCTGAATGAGAGAAACTGAGCCATCATTTATTCATCCATGCATCTCCAATTATCTGAGTTTTTACAATATGCTTGGTACTGTGAAGTGTACAAAGACACACAGGACAATATCCCTGTTCTCAAAGAGCTTACAGTAGGAGAGGTAAGAGAAGTGTTATTCAAGGCATAATGTCATCAGCACTCTAGGAAAGTGAAAAAACAAAAACAAAATTCCAACTCAGAAGCACAAATTTAGAACTGAAAGATTACTTAGAGGTTACCTATACCAAACTCTGGGAGACCAGAGTGGTTAAGAAACATCCCCAAGTCACACAGGTATTAAGTGGCGGATCTGGAGTTTGTACCTAGATCTTTTGACCACTAGATCTTTTGCCACTGCACCTCACTGAGCGGAGAGATTTCTTACCGTTGGGGTAGCATTTAAATGAAGACTTGAGAAATTGGTAGGATTTTGAAAAGGGGAAGTAGAGTAGAGAGCTTGGTATAAACACAAATATGAATTCAGGAAAATAGAAGGCTATTGTAGGGAGTAAAGAGTAGTCGCTCTGGAGTCATGCACAGAGGGGAGTAGTAGGAAATAAAGCTGAAAACGTTCATTAGGGGCTAGAGTGGAGGTGTTGAATGCCAGCTTAAGAAATGTTGGCTCTATTTGTTCCAGTCATGTTAGAAGAGCAGCATAATCAGAGATGTGCCTTAAGACTAGAAATTAGAGAGGACCAGACAGGGTGCAAAGATAGAGAGCATAAAGAATAATTTAGTTTCTTGCAGTAACCCAGATGATCAGTACTTCTAGACTGAACTAAAATACTGACAGTAAAAATATAAAGTGAAATTTCTTGAGACAGAGACAGAGATAGTGACAGAGAGATGGAGAGAGACAATGATAGAGAGACAGAGAGAGACAGAGAGGAAGAAGAGAGTGTGTATAAAGCATGATAAACCCGAGAATACATGATAGCTAAGAAAAATGCTCACAGAACTCCATCATCTAATGAGAAAAAGGTGATTTTTTTTTCCCACTACAGAAAAGAGTCAGTGGCTCCAGTGAAAACAAGTGTCTTTACCATCTACCTCAATGAACAATCTTATGTGGGGGAGACTTCATAATTCTAAAAACACCACTTGTAAAAGTTACAAGGTGTGGGTGAGGGGAAAATGGAAGAATTGAAAGTGATACTAAAATGAACGAAGAGTCTTTGTCCTCAGTGCATGACCGCAAACATATTTTGAGGGAGGTCTCTTACTAAAGCCATTTCACTCTCTTATTTTTACTGGCATTAAAGAGACAGAAGGTTGTGGAAAGAAAGCAGGGGAAAACAATCTTCAGAGGCCTTCCGAAACAGTGCCAGCATTCCAAAGGTTTGTAGCTAAAGAGGTGGACAGGATCCTGGGTAATGTAAAGTCAGGGCTTCTCCCCCTAATGCTGGGACACTTCAGATAGGAAGTTTGCTATCTGCCACAGGACACAGGCAAACCTGACTCGCTCTATTTTCTGTCAAACCCATGAAGGTCTCAAAAGCGAGCTTCAACCTAAAAATCAGTTGAAGTAAACCAAATGTCTGACCTTCTTATGCCTACTCTCTCAAGGTTTATAAGAATACAAACCTCATGGCAGATACCCAATTGCTCCATGAAAGCAGCCAAGGCAAACAAGCTCGGGGGTGCTTTTCAAAGTGGTCACCAAAAGGTATGTGCATCATGACGCCGTCAGCACCAGGTCCTTATGGCCACCTCAAAAGAAGTGAGGAATCTTCCTGGAGGATAGCTGCCGTTCTTGACCTTTTCCAGAGTCATCATGTCCCTTCCAAGAAGAATTGCTGTCATAAATATTGGTTTGGTTTCTGTGGTCTCGGAAAGGAGAAGTAGGTGGAATGGGAGAAATCTCTAGTGAATCTAAAGAATCCGGTGTGTTATTTTTCTCTTCCTGCTGTAGGTTTCATGTGTTAATGAAAAGGTAGACTTTGATCTACCCACTCTCTGTGGTCTAAGGGATAGGAAATAGTGAAATGGACACTCCATAGCTATCTATCAAAACTCTTAGTCTCCTATGGACAACTGCAAAGTTGGTGGAAAACTAATCCTTTTAAGTCTGAACAACCTTTGAATAAGACCTCTTTATGTATAGGAAAAAAACATTGTGTGTGTGTGTGTGTGTGTGTGTGTGTGTGTGTAAAATACACACACACACATATGAATCATATACCCACAACCAAAGGCATTAAATTTTAAGACCCAGGCAAAATTGAGTTGAGGTTGATGTTAAAGAATGGGCAGGAGTTGGAAAGATGGAGAGGGACATAGAGTAAATGTATGGAGGAAGGAATGAGCAAATTCAGAGTATACTATTCTAACTAGAATCAACCTTTCCTGTATGGAAATGGTTAGTGGTAGAGGGAGAAAAGAGCATAAAGTCAAACTGTAGTAGGTGTTTCCAGGCTAAGCGGTTTAAACTTTATTCTAAGGGCAATTAGGGAATTGTTGGAATTTTTTGAGCTAGAAACTGACATGACAAAAATAGAAGATCAGTCTGGTAGTAATGATGTTTTGCTTGGTTTTTTTGTCCTTCATTTTCAAAGAGGATCCGTGACCTCATGGGGTGATGTCTTGACTTGGTGAATTGGATGTAAGGGAGGCAGAGCTGTATAAAGTCAGCAGCCTCACTCTCTCTTGTAGAGATCATTTTCTCTTCCCACCCTGTGTAGTCCTCTCTGTAATTTTCCCATCTTAATGATGACGCTGGTGTCTTTGATGCCTGATCAAGCTCTAACTACACTACAGCGCCTGCTTCAGTTGCCTTCATGGCCATTGGAACAAATTGTTCTCATCTGCCCATTCCACCAAGGGACATCTTCACATGCTTGGGGTAGACATTGCCCTAACTCACCATTGGGTTTGTGGCCTACCGGTTACCCTCAACCTGGTTTAGCCTGTCTGCTGAGGCAGTTTACTGGGGTGTGGCCACTCTGCATGCTGGATCTCCTTGGAGACACAGGTGAGAGTTAAATACCAGTGGACACCAAAGGTGGATAAGCAGCCCTGAAAAGGGCTTGGCGAGCCCTCATACCAAGGTACATGATGACAGACCTCTGTGGCACAGAGATGGAAGATAAAGAAGGCAATTTAGGAGACACATAATAATACACGTAAGAGACAATGGCATCAAAGAGATTAGGTTGGTAGGAGTTGAAATAGAAAGGGAAATATACACATGAAAAATTGTTACAAAAAGAGAATAATGAGACTTGATTTTTTTTAAATAGAGAAGATGAAAGAGACAGAAGAATCAAAGATGAGTACATTAGTTTTGAGTCTATGTGTACAATATATTTAAACAATTAACTTCTATTAACTAGGCAATTTAAAAGAATCTTTCATGTGAAAATACTATGTTAGGCACTTCAGAAGGTACCAGAAATAATAATAAAACTACAAGATAGTCTTTACCTTTAGGGAGCTTTTAATCTAATTGGTAAAAATCGGGCTTAATAAATCCTACCCTGAAGCCTTATCGTAGATGGCTCTGTATTCTCAAAGGCTATGCTGATGAAATTCAAGTTCAGGAATGTTCCACCATGCTAAGAAGGACTACTTTCTAAGGACCAACTGAACTAAGTATGGAAAAGCCCATCTCAATAGGCTGGCCACTATGTGATGAATTCTTTGGCCAAAGCAACTCATGGAAAAAAGAAAAATACAGTCTCCAGTTGTTGGCAACGCCCTTTTGATTCTGCTATGACAATGGCAAATAAACGTACAAGGGGACAGAAGATACAAAGAATTGCTATTTTTTAGGCCATTTAAAAATATTAATTCCACTGCTGGCACTCCAAATCAGAGATTTTTGTCTAGTGACCTCTAGTGATCTCTAGTAGAGATACTACTAAAGGAACTAAATTATCTCAATCTTGATATGATGTCTAGAAATGAAACAAGAAGACAAAAGAAATTTGAAGCTAAATGGGAGCATGGTTTACAACACCTCCTTGAAGAAGCAAAAAGGGTGTGGGGGGCAGAGAGGTAGAGGGAGTTAATGGAGTTGACTCTATTGTGTATCTATTTGTGGCAACAAGATTTATCATGCCATGGAATATTTGGTTATCTCATACTTTGGTTTTCATAATGAGCACTTGCATGATATATATACATATATACACATACATACATATATATACATATACATACTTATACACATATACATATATATACATATATATATATATACATATATATATATTTAAAGAGAGAATTGCAGCTTATGTACCAATGACTGTTGCAGGAGAAGAATATATAGAAAAATTAAATGAAGAACTAGATAAGATCTTTGAAAGTAAATTGACATATACTTTAAGAAGTTTCATACCTACATGGATTCTTTCTTTGGTAAGACTCAGGAGATACTGGATTGTTTTTTTTAATAGATATAAAATTGAATTGACTACAGCTATTTGTGTATAGTCAACTCATCATCTTGTAATAGCAAAGATCAAAATTTATGCCAAGTTATAAGAAAGAATAAAAATCTGGTGAGCATTTAGAACAACACCAAAGTAACCTGTTTGAATAATCTATTGATGAAAATTGGAAATGGATACATGAACAGATATCAATACAGACTATTACCATTTCTGAAGGAAATGTGACTCATGTCAATCAATTGGCTCAATAAGGAATCCAAAATATACTATCATTGTGCCAAGCAAACCATTGTTCTCCTTGTTAAGTGAAGATAAATGGTATCCAGAAGTTACATTGGTTGATAGCATGAATTTGCTTATGAAATCTTGTAGAAGATGATAGTGGATAGTTGTGAGCAGTATCATCTCATAAAATAAGGGCAAGTGACAGAAGGAAGAACAAGTTTACAAAAAGATTGTCAATGCACACAATCAATCCAAATCATCCTAAAAGCATTTTATTTTTGTCAACTATCCTGAAAGAAATTAACAACATAATTAGAAAGAAGGTAATAGAAGATGAATAATGGAACAGTCCTGCCATGATTACTATAACAAATTTCTTTTATTAATGTTAGTGGGTTCATTACATTAGGATTCTAACATCACAGTCACAGCATGAAGAAGTAGAAATGTCACTGAATAAAACAAAAGTGGGAATATAGTAATTAGATTATACCAAGCAGTCACAAAGGAGATATGTGGTAGACTAGGTGATGCCATTTTGAATGTATTGAAGGATCACTTTTCAGTATAATTGAAAGAGAGAGGGATATCAAACACTATAGGGGAAAAAAATTACAAATGTCATTACAGTTGAAAAAGGACAAGCAAAAAAATGTTAACTACTAACTTATAAGGCTATATTTTCATCTTTATAAAATCTTATGAGAATGATCCACACATATATCAAGAGAATCTCTGAATGAAGCAGGCTTTCACAGATTATTTTCTATAACTGACCACATCTTTACAGTCTCACAATTACTGAAAAGTACAGAAAAAATTCATTGCAATTATTAATTATTGAAGATTTTTTTTAAAGCATTTAATTCAGTAGAGGAAAAAAAAAGTTGCTTTAAAGGCCATACTCCAGATAGATGACTCCCATACATATGCTATAATCATATACTTGCTTTTTCAGTCATTTCGATCATGTCTAATGCTTTGTGACCCCACTTGGGGATTTCTTGGCAAAGATGCTAAAGTGGTTTCCTTCTTCAGCTCATTTTACAGATGAGGAAACTGAGGAAAATGGAGTTAAGTGACTTTCCCCAGGGTCACACAGCTAGTTACATAACTGAGGCTGGATTTGAATTCAGATATTCCTGAGCTCAGGCCTGACACTCTGTGTACTGCACCACCTAGCTCCCCAAACATACAAGATTCCTTGAAAGATTATTATATAGGTTGTCTCCATATTATAAATATTATCATAAACATTACATGAGACATGAAACAGAAAGTGGTATGCTTGACAAAGCTGTTCGTTTTCCCATGCCATAAAATGAAGTATGTCCAGTCTAGAGTCCAAATAAAAGATGGATTCCCTATAGATGGTACAATTCAGGTCTCTGACTCAAAATCCACTTCTTTTTCTCCCTCTCTCTCTCTCTCTCTCTCTCTCTGTCTCTCTCTCTGTCTCTCTCTCTCTGTCTCTCTCTGTCTCTGTCTCTCTGTCTCTGTCTCTGTCTCTCTGTCTCTCTCTCTCTCTCTCTCTGTCTCTCTCTCTCTCCTATGCCACCCTATCTCTCAAAATGTCAAAGTATTAAGTTAACTATAATTCCATATGGATGGACTATCATAAGTGAATAAGAGAGCTGAATAAAAACAAGGTTCTATAGGAGCTGTGAAAAAGGAGAAATTATTCTGAAAGAGAGAATCAGAAAAGTTACCCAGTATGACATTGAAGCTGCATCTTAGAAGGTAAATAGGATTTCAACAAGCAGCGATAATTATTGAGTGGAGAGGGCATTTCAGGCTAATATGAATGAAGGCATGGAGGTAGGAATGAGTGCAGTGGGCTCAGGGAAATAGGTACTTGTAAGTGCTTACATTCCAAGACATTATATTCCAACATAAATATCATTAATCATTTGAGTTCTATACAAAAGGAATTCTATAGCCCCAATCCCTACCTTCTGAGTGCTTACAATTTAAGATATAAAAAGTATGTATGGGAGACAAACTGTGTATAGGTCAACAAATGTTTCTGTGTGATGCCTTTTTTTCTGGAGGGCGAAGACAGGGCAATTGGGGTTAAGTGATTTGCCCAAGGTCACACAGCTAGTTTTTTGTGTTAAGTGTCTGAAGTCAAATTTGAACTCAGGTCCTCTTGACACCAGAGCCGGTGCTCTATTCACTGTGCCACCTAGCCACCCTGTGTGATGCCTTTTTAAAGTGAACTGTCTACTCTGTTTCTGATTGGATTTTTCCTCCCTATACTTCCAGATTTTGATGGAATTGAAACAGCTCATTCCCAGAAAGACATTTCCTAGAGGGTTCAATTGGTCAGCAAGGACCTAGCTGAATAGCTGATATACGAGTTTATGGAATATGACAGTTCTCATGCTAGAGGGGAAGAATGGGTAGGAGCAAAGAGGGCAGCAACACTCAAAAGATAAGAGAATGCAATCTGAGCATGGGGAGGGGTGAATGAGGCAAGTAGGTGTGGGACGGCAGAGAGATTTCTGACCTGAAGTCAGGAGACCTGAGTTCAAATCTTCTGCCATTTACTAGCTACATGACCTTGGGAAGTAATTTCAGCTCTCTCTGCCTCACTTTCTACCTGTAAACAAGGGGTGATAATAATGCCTGCATCCCAGGGTTTTTGTGAAGATACAATAAAATGATATTTGTAAAAATCTTAAAGCACTATATAAATCCTAGCTATTACTGTTATTATTAAATTCACAGAGACAGGTAGATGGACACCCCTCCCTACAAGCCCTATGGGAAGGGAGAAAGGAGCAGAAAACAAAACCTGGACTACACAGCTAGTCATGGATGGGTCATGAATGCTGCTTTAGGGAAGATTTCATGCTTTGGGCAGTGAGTTGGAATAAATGACCTCTGAGGTCCTTTCCAGCTCTGCCATTCTATGAATCTCATCTCCCTCAAAAGAATATCCTTCAATAGGTGGATTTTAAGTACAGGTACCTGTGAGTTGAGCTATAAGTCATTGACATGAAGGGTACAACTTTGCTTTGATATTTAAATACAGAGGAAGATAAGTCATAAGCTTTCCATTGCCATAAGCCAATTTCACCACACAGCTGAGAGTAGATGTTAGAAATAATTAAAGGCTAATATTTCTGGAATAATTGATAATAAAAATGCCTTATAATGGTACAAAGGCTACCCTGGAACCTCAAAGGTGATGCCAGCAGGGCACAAGCTCTGTAACATGCTACTAAGCTGGAGAGGCATTGAGGAAAGAATCACTGATAATCTGGCAGTTTATCATCTGGGGACTGGGACAGCTAAATTTAGAGAGCATCCTCACCAGATTGGCCAAAGGCAATGAATATTTTTGGCCATAGTAACTCTTGAAGAACGTCTACCAAGTTGGAGAAATGTCAAGATCTCTATCTGTGGAAGGAGGGCCCACACCAATGAAATCACAAACGAGAGAATTAGAATCAAATAATAATAGAATTTCAGCACTTAAAAAAAGAATTCCTTCTAATGTGTACCCTAAAATGATCATCTAGCCTTTGCTTGAGGATGCCCTGTGAAGCAGGACCCAGGACCTCTTGAATCAGAGCATTTACATTTGGGACAGCTCCGTGAGCTTTTCCTTCCATCAAATGAGATAATATTTGTAAAGTGCTTAGCAAAGTGTCATAGTAGGCACATAGTAGGTGCCTACTAAATGTTTGTTCCCTTCCTCCCGTCAAGCCTAAATTTGCTACTTTGCATATTTCACATATTTTCCCTTGTTCTACTCTCTGGGATCAATGAGAACCAATCATATCCCTTCCCCTCATCACATCTTCTCTTTTCCAGCCTAAGCATCTCCAATGCCTGTAACCAATCCTTAAAGCGTTAAATAATAGTGATAATATCTCATATTCACATAGTGCTTTATGGTTGACAAACACCTTTTCTTACAACAAAACAATGACAATGCAATTATTTATTTCCATGTTACTTTCCAGTACTTTCTCCTAGTCTTCTTAAATCTCACTCACTAAAACATACTCTTTAATCCATTAACACTGGTCCCCTGGTCTTTTGGTGGGGGCAGAGCCAAGATGGCAGCATAGGAGCAGCAAGGTATAGCAGCTCCCACACAGCCACATCAAATACCCAAAAAATATGACTCTAAACAAATTTTGGGGCTCTAAAACACACACAGAATACTTCTCACTGAAGGCAGCTCGGCTCGAAGGGACCATCTCAGTGCTGGGAGCCAAAACCAGCCCAGCGTGAAACAGTGGCTTTGCCCCAGGGGTGGCTGAACAAGCCTCGCTGCAGCCAAAGCTTCAGGAAAGTGGATCTGCAGCAGGTGTGGCAGTTTCCAGAATTATCAAGCCATAAGAAAAAAGGACTAAGTGAAAGGTCAGTGGAACTCAGCTAAAATTGGGGGAGAAAAGTGGGTCTGGCCAAACTGCCTCCAGGGCAAGGAAGCGACAGAAGCAGAGGCCCTGCAGCCTCCTCCACATTGTTGCTTCAGAGCTCCCAGCCTGCAGACTGCAAGGGGGCCAAGCGATCATTCAGAGACCAAGTGCTCTTGTGTTGAGCGGCCTGGAGCTGGATCAAGGTCTTGGGTAGTGGGGTGCATTTTCAGTGAGCCAAAGCTGGTGGGGGCTGCAGCAGCCTCCAAAAACCTCTGGCAGCTGGGAAAACTCCAGCGATTTGGGACAGAGCTTTCCCCTCTGGAAGCAGAGTTCCACAGAGCTAAAAAATCATTGACTGGCCATCACGAGCAGGCAAAAGAAGCAAAGTAAGAATAGCAACCAAACTCTAGATTCCTTCTCTGGGGACAAGACGGATCAAAGCAGGGAATAGGAGGAAGACAACACAGTCAGAACTCCCACACCAAAAGCTTCCAAGAAACATGAAGATG
>CM053582.1:507832590-507840090 GCA_028627135.1 Pseudochirops cupreus
TGTAACTGAGGAAACTTTTCTCAGTATGAGGATAGGTGAAGGGAATACAAATGTATATGTACATATACATACACATATATCTATCTATATAGGAGGGTTTAACAAGCACGTACCCGAGTATGTGTATATATGAATACATAGAGGGCACAGGATCAATTGAATAGGAAGAGACAATACTCTAAAAGGTGAAATTCTGAGGTGGGAGAGGATTAGGATGAGAGGAGACAGGGAGAGACAGAATGGGGTTAATCATCTCATAAAAGAGGCAAAGGATAACTCTTACAATGGAGGGGAAGAACAGGAAAACAAAAGGGAAAGGGTCAACCTTACTCTCATTGACCTTGGCTTAGGGAAGGAATGACATAAACTCTGAACTGGGTATCTTGCCACACAGGAGAGTGGGGGGAATGGGGATGAGAGGTGGGATGACGGAGGGGAAGGCAAGGTGGAGGGGAGGGTTGATGGAAGTACACACTTGTGTAAAGGGACAGGGACAGGGGCAGGGTAGAGAATGGAACAAGGAGGGGAGTGGGATAGGAAGGAAGGACATATGATCAGTCTCTCACAATATGTCCACTGTGGAAATGTTCTGCGTAATTACATACATACAGCCTGTATTTGATTGCTTGTCCTTCCAGTGGGGGTGGGTGACGAGGGAGGAAGAGAAAGAATCTAGAATTTAAATTTCTATAATCAAATGTTAAAAATATATATGTATATATATATGTATACAATTATTATTATTATTATTATTATTATTATTATTATTATTATTATTATTACCTACATCCAACTGGGACTTAAGATACACAGGCACTGTGGTAGGGAGATCCATCCTGCCCTACCGAAAAGTCAGAGGGGTGATGGGGGAGGACACAGGAGAGAATAGATTGGGGGAGGGGTTATACGGTGGGATGGCTGTTTTGGGGTGTTGGGTAGGGGAAAGAGAGGGAGAAAATTTGTAACTCAAAATCTTGTGGAAATGAATGATGTAAATAAGAAAATAAATAAAAGTTAAAATTAAAAAAAAAACACTAGTCCCCTAGCTGTCCCACCACCAAGACTCTCTGTTCTGGGCATGTCTAGAACTCCCCCTTCTGAACTCAGACTTACTGACCTCTCTGGCTTCCTTCAAGTCCCCACTAAAATCCCACCTTCTCCAGGAAGCCTTCCCCAACTCCTCTTAACTCCAATGCCTTCCGCCTATGATTTCCTCCTTGTCCTGTGCACAGCTATCTTCACATATATTCCTTTGCATGTCATCTCCCCCATTAGATTGTAAACGCTCTGAAGGCAGGGAATGCCTTTTGCCTCTCTCTGTATTGCTGAAGCTTAGCACAGTGCCTGGTACCTAGTAAGCATTTGATAAAAGTTTATTGATTGGTTAAAGGTTTCTCAAGGTGAAGGGACCTGCCTGCAGCTAATCAGCATGGACACACTTTGAAATAAGTGTAAAAATTAAACCTCAGTCTTAAGCATCTGTCATGGTGCCTCCTCACAATGTATAACAGCCTGTTCTTTGAAGAAGAGGACAATTTACGAAAAGCTGGTCGGCCATGAAAGCCCCATATGGGGAACGAATACATGTGGAAAGGATGATGTCAAGTTGGGGGGGGAGGCTTGGGGGGGTTGTTTTTTGCTGCATTTCAGCTTTTCTTCTTTTGGATCTTTGGATTTTCCTAGGTGGCTGATTTTCACATCTCCATCTCTAACGCCTAACTTGGACTCTCCCTTGTAAATAACTTGGGTCTCACCTAGTTGCACATTAACTTGGTGGAATATGGATGTGGCTTTTAGGTGCTTTCAGAAACTTTGCTATTGTACCTTAGTTGATTTATGGTCTTGCTTTTAGGGCTTCACCTTTGTTAGAGTTTGCCTGACGAAGGCTGAGAATTTCACATGGATAAGGGTCATTGATTAATCTTGTATTCTGGGTAAGTGATAAAGAAATGGCATGTTCTGAGTCTTATTCCTTTACCCTGGGAGTTTAGTTCTGGAATAGAGCCTGGACCATAAGCCTTGGTTCTTCAAAAGAGAGTCTTCTAAGCAAGAGAGTTGGGTTTTATATATCTGAGTTTAAAAAAAAAATCTAGAGTTTAAAATGTCTGGAGTTGGTTTGGACTCTCTGTAATCAGTCTTCAAAATTGTGGTCTTTTTCTCAACTGCTGCATAGCCCAAGTTTTTCAGGGAGAATAAGTGTTAATTATTATTGAAATTCATTCTCCAGAAATTTTATAATAAAGTCAATAGGGAAATAATGACTTCTGCTGGGAAAAGAATTAACCATTATTTATGACTAACAGATAAAAGCAACCAGGAGGGAGAGCTTAGGTTCATTATTTAATCTTGAGGGAAAAAAATAAACCTAGTGAGTTACCAAAAGGAAGAAATCGATTTAATATGAGTTTCTGAAATCATTGCCCCAGTTGTTCAAACAGCTGTGGTAGATGGTTTTATCCTACTGGTTAACTTACCAATACATAGTTTAATCCCTCAACTAACATTTGCAAAAGGAGTTCAGAGATTTCTTCCACCTGAGGAGACAATTGCTCCCTAATGGTTCCACAAAGACCTTCTATTTAAAAGTAAAAAATAAAGAGGCCAACAGCAGAAGTCAGGGGCTGAGGAGTCATTAGGTGAACTCTGAAAGGCTTCCCGCTGCTTGTAATTTGTGGGGGATTGACTGGGGTCACACACAGCAAGGGCCCGCATTTGAGCTTGCTAGGCTGAGATAACTTCCCCCTTCAGGTTAATTTCTTGATTTTAAAATTTCCAAATCCTGCTGATTCTCCTTTAAAGAAGTTTTCAGGAGTCATAGCCAATCCCTCAGTCTAATCAAAGGGAGGTGAGATGGTGCATCATCTATTCCGTGCAACTCCTTCATTCTAGAGATAAGAAGACCGAGGCTTAAAAAGGCTAAATTACTTGCCCAAGGGCACACAGAGACATGGAATCTGTCTCCAAATAGTAGGAACCTCCACTCCATAAGATTGCTGCCCATGTTAAAATATCTTGTATTTCCCATGTTGATAAGGTCATTTTCTTAGTTTTTTTCTATTAGTTCCATCACAAAAGATTTACTCAGTTTTTAATCAGAACAGCAGCAAGGCCAATATCCTCAACTTTTATCCAAACTGAGGGAGAAAGAATCTCACGTTGAATTCCGTCTGCCGTTAATAATGCTGCATTTACACATGCACCCCCTGCTCTGCCATTACCCAGTGGACTTTCAAGTATAATATTGTTTTATAGCCTTCACCTCCAACTATGAAAATCTTGAACAACTGCCCTCCTAAGCAAGTTAGAAAAATAATGCTCCAGGCTCCAAGCTTTAAAGGGGGAGGCCAACAAACTGCCACCCTCTTCCTGTAGGGTGCTAAGTAGTGGAGACAGACACAAAGAAAGCTTTAGTCCAAGAGGAGACCCCCATCCTCTGACATTTCTAGCATATGCCATGGACCCCTTCCTATTTTTGATTTTATAAATAAATAGCCCTGTGGGAAAAGTTGGCTTTAAGTCAACACCACAGAAATTTAATTTTAACTTCCATGAATACAGCTATTAACAAGGGTTTCTTTCTGGTACTAAAGCCGCCTACCATTAACGGACCTTTGATGTGATTTGAACACATACATTTCCCAAAACCATCTGCTGTATTGTGCATGTTTAAAAAAACAACACACAAGCTCTTGGGCACACACACTTAAGTGCGCTCGCGCGCGCACGCGCGCACACACACACACACACACACACACACACACACACACACACCATAACGCCTTTTACTTATATCTCTCTCATTCCAAATGTTGCTTTCAGCTACCAGTAGGAAATCCTGTCATTTTAAATAGAACTACTCTACTTGAAACTATCAATGCACAGAGTCAGAAAGGCACATATTTACTATCTTAAGCAGCTGTACGCAGTGGTTTTCCAGACTAATTTGAATTTTATATTGTTTTCTCTGTAAGGTTCATAATTGTGATGGGGACACCTTGGAGGAGAACCTGAAGAAATGAGTCATAAAAACATCCCTAGCTGCTTTATCCATCTAACCCATTGAGCAGCATTTTCAGAACCCCTCCCCTCTCCTAAAGACCATTGGTCCCAGAGCCAGGAAGACCTGGGTTCAGCTTTTGCCTCTTACACACAATGACTATTTAAATCCATCCAAGTCACTTAACCTCAATGCTCTAGATAACTCTCCAAGTCCACAAGGTATAGAACAGATCTATCAACCTGCCTTAGCAAAGAAAGTTTCCTCACCTGGGAGTCCCCTAAACCAAATGAAATAACAAGTCAAATCCCTATCCCACCTAAATACAGGTATTGCTCTACAGAAAGTTGAACTTAACCAGAATGGATTCAAGCAGAGACCACTAAATTGGGGGCTTCAACTTCCAAAAGAAAATCATCCCAGACATTTTTAAATGGACAAACTGAGCACAAAAAGACCTCCAGCTCTTGCCAGACATGGCCCTTTCCTCCCCCCACCATTTTTATACCCTTTTGTATGATTAAAGAGAAATTTAATCCACACGTTTTTGATTAATTTACCCTTTGTCAAAATATTGATGGGCTCCCTCCTCCCCCAAACTCTTTTTAGTGAGCCTCTTCATCTAATGGCTCCCTTCCACACACACCCTTTTTTTGGAAACCAGAAAGATGTGCTTTGGCTGCCAAAAGGCTTGGGTTTATTTTACAAACTTCAAACCCATGTGCTTTGGATCAGTTTGGAACATGGCTTTCCCAAACCTAGAATCAAATTTTCTCTCTATAGCATTTGAGTACTTTAAAATATACTGTGCCAAGGTGGCAGGAAGCAATCATTAACTAGTTCATCCAGCTTAGACCATCTCATTGCTGGTTGTCCAAATCTTAGCAAGGATAAACCATGTAGCTCAGGGGAGGGAAGCAAGTACTAGGAAATTCAAAATCCAAAATCCAGTCTTTGTGAACTTGGACAAGTCACATGCTAAGGAATCCAATGTTATGATATTGGTAAAGTGCTTAGCACGGTGCCTGGCATATACTATATAAATATATATATATAAACTACACAAATATATATATGCATAAATATATATATATATATATACACAAATACACACACACACATATAAATGCTTGTTCCCTTCTTCTCCCTCACCATCTTTCCTTTAGAGCAGAAAGAGAGGTTACAGCTCATTTAGTCCCAGGGTCATACAGCTAGAAGGGGCCTCAGGAATCATTTCATTTAATGCCCTCATGCTACAAATGAGGAACTCAACACCCAAAAAACTGAACTGATTTGCCCAAGATCACATTTGTTGCTGTAATTATTCAGTCATTTTGGTCAAGTTTGACTCTTTAATCATGTCTGACCCCATTTGGGGTTTTCTCGGCAAAGATACTGGAATGGTTTGCCATTTCCTTCTTCATCTTATTTTACAGTTGAAGAAACTGAGGCAAACAGGGTTAAGTGACTTTCCCAGGGTCACCCAGCTAGTAAATGTCTGAGACTACATCTGAACTCAGAAAGATGAGTCTTCCCGACTCCCAGCCCAGAGCTCTATTCACTGTGCCACCTAGCTGCCAAGATAAGTGTCAGAGTCAGGATTTGAACCCAGATCTCTTACCACCATAACCTCATCTCAAAGTCCCTGTTGACTCATTTATTTGTAAAATGAAGGTTACACAATTTTAAATTCCAAGTGAAGAGTGAATTGCTATAATGCACACCACAAATAAAACAAAGTCACATCATTCATTGTTCAACTCTTATCTTCCACTTAAATAGAAAGTCCCCTCCCCATTTAAAAACTCAAAACTTGCCACTTGCTCCCACCTTTCCTACCACATACTGTCTTTCCAGTTGGGATTATTTTCAAATGTTTTCAAGCTACATGAAACAGTAGACTGGAGCCAGAAATCCTGCCTCAGACATTTACTAGCTGTGTGATCTTGAACAAGTCATGTAACCTCTTTGACTCAGTTTCTTGATCTGTAAAATGAGGGCAATAATAGCACCTGTCTCCCAGGACTGTTGTGAGCATCAAATGAGGCAATCTTGTGAAATATTTGCAAACATTAAAGTCGGCAAATACTCTTTTCCTCTTATTCCTCTTTCTCCTCCTCTTCCTCTTTCTCTTCCTCTTCCTCCTTCTCTTCCTTCTCTTCTTCTTCTTCTTCTCCTCCTCCTCCTCCTCTTCCTTCTTCTCCTTCTCCTCCTCTTCCTCCTTCTCCTCCTCCTTCTTCCCCCCATATTCTTAAACAGATGTTTAAAGTCCCCAGTCCTGTCTTAGCACTACACTGTCCATTGGCATCATATTAAAATTTATTAAAATTAATAAAAGAAATGACTGGTCAGACTTATCTAGTGCATCAGTCTGTAGGTCACCGGAATAGTGCAGAAAACGTTCTTCCTCAGGTGTTTCACTCTATACCTCAGTCTGATTTTCTGTAGACAAGATAATATTCCCTCTCCTCTTGATGTGTGATAATTTGTTCATTCCTATAATATGTTTCAAATTCCATGAGAAGATGTTAAATAAAGATTTATTTTTAAATTTTACTCAATCACAAAAAAGTCAGAAATAGACTAGTCTCAAACTCTCTTTTATGCTAGGAATCCTCACTCTGGGCCCTTACTATCCTGACTGGTACCTTTCCCAGTTACTCACTACAACCAAGCCCAGGTCCAGTCAAGCTTCATTTCACTCCCTAACCTTTCCAGCTGCCATACAGTGACCAGAAACCCACTTCCATATTTTATTTCCTTCCTCCCCACCCATCACTTCCCCCTTTCCAGTTCTGGAAACATAGTCAAATCAACTTTGTCTTGCTCTGAGAAAGGACATGTCCAATGGATTCCCTATGACTCTAAACATAGTTTCTGTAACTTCCAAACCAAAATATCCCTTTCTGGATATCACTGCTCCCCTATTAGAAGGTAAACTCCTTTAGGGCTATATTTTGTATTTGTGTCCCTGAAGTTTACAACATAGTAATCACTTACTTTTTTTCATTCATTCATTAGTTTTGTGGATATGGAAACTGAGTCCTTAAAAGATGAAGTGACTTCACGAAAGCCATAAGTGGTTGAGTGGCAGAACCAGGATTCAAAGCCAGATCATTTGACTCCAAGTACAGTGGACAGTCCACAATACATTACGGAAAGGATAACAAAGGAAGCAGACAAATTTGGGAGTTGAACTCCAAGTAAAAATTATCAATTACCACTTAGGCAAATATTAACACTAAAAAAAACTGATGATAGACATTAAGATGATAAGTGCAACTTATCTGCTAAGTGCAACTCTTTGAAATCCTCTAACGTTCAAAAATCTGACAATAACCTTCCAACTGTAACTTCAAAGAGCCTTGACAAAACCCCACAATTTTACCATGAAGAAAGGCAAACACAATTTCTCAGCAACAAGAAAGGGAGAGGCATTTTGAAAATGAGTAGAAAGCCAACTAGCCCTTGCAAGTATCAATCCTGTTGATACATCTATTAAA
>CM053582.1:507845090-507872351 GCA_028627135.1 Pseudochirops cupreus
CATTTACCAGGTTTTTCCATTATTTTAGGGTGCCTGATGCACGTCTCCTCCTCTCATCAAAAGATTCACAAAACTAAATGTGAAAGCCTATTTTGCTACAGGAAGAATGTGAGGGTGGTCAAACACAAGTCATTGTAATTGATGAAACTACATTTGAGGTCTGTGTGACCTTTTCAAGGTTCATGGTTGACTTTCTTCTACCATACACCTGGGTTTTTAATATATCAATATGTAACTAAAATCAATATACAATATATCAGCCTGAATGGTGACCAGGGCTTTCAAAGTTCAAAGAATCCAACTTGAATAATAACATTGCCTACAGAAGGGTGAAAAATCAGCACTTGATGAGCTAGCTGGAATAGTGCTCGTGCCCAGAAACAAGCATCCAATCAACAAGCATTTGGTGTCTTCTATGAACTCAACGTTGTGATTACACAGAGGAAACAGGCCCTGACCTCAATAAGCTTACAGTTTAAAGGAGGAGAGGGGGGCCACATGTAAAATGGGCATATATAAGTATATGCAAAATAAGGACAAAATAAATGCACAGTAAATGAGGAGATAATGGCAACTGGGAACTGGGAAAGGTCTCATGTAGAAGGTGGCATGGGAGCTGAGTTTTGAAGACAGCTAGGGATTCTAAGAAGGAAAACTCACCATCCAAAGGAAACATCACCTTTATAAATGCTAATTCTCTCCCCTCTTTTTCCTTTTTGGGGGGTTAATTCTTACCATCCTATCTCATGTAACCTTTCTACCCCTCCTATCTCTCCCCTATAAAGTATACTTTCTTCCCTAGCTAAGATCTGACCCCAAGGAATCTGAGGTCTTAAATTCTGGCACACAGTATGAACACAGACCTTTTGTACTCTAGAAATATTTTCCACTTCTCTCCTTATATACAAGTACCACAGAGATGCTATTCTTTATAGCACAGTTTCATATTCCTGTTTGATTCAATCAGCATTCTACCCTGACGTTCATAAACAGAGGATCATTCAGAAGTAGTCCCTGAGGAGGAAATGTGAATGCTAGAAGTTGTGGTTTAAAAATTTTTTTTCATGTATATGCTCACTAATCACAGATAACTAGAATGGTCTTGCTCTGCATAGTAAACTTTGTTCAACCTAGCAAGGCAGCTATCTTAAATGAATATTTATTATCCACTCCTTTCTTCGGAGATGTGGGTATCTCAAAGGTATCATATGTTGTACAAACTGGCAGACATGATTGTTGTGTTTCTTGAGCTTTTTTTTGGCTATTTTTCTTGGTTAAAAGGGCAGGGGGAGATGGAAAATAGGAATATCTAAAAATGACTGAGTTAAAAATAAAATGCATCAATGTCATTTTTTAAGTAAATAAATAAGGGGAGGGGAACAAACATTTAGCAAACACCTCCTATGTGCCAGACATTGTGCTTCATTCTTGTTTGATAGATAAAATATTTTTCGTATGTATTCAAAGTCTCAGCAAATGTTTTCAACGTATAATTTTTTCTGGGTGGGGAGGAGACGGGCATATTTTGTGAGATTCTGAACATTACATTAGCTTCAAATTTCAGTCCCGTGAATTTCAACATAACTGTAGCCAAACTCTTTATTTCAGGAGGAAATATGGTAAATATTCTTTCTAGGATCTTGTTGCAAGAAAAAAAAAGAGGAGAAATTACATTTGAAATACAAAGTCGTGCAGGCAAGTGGAGACCACTTTCCACATTTCTCAGGTGTGATATCATAAATTCCACCTATGCAAGCTGCATGTTATTTTTCAGTGTTAAATGAATAGAAGCACTGAGCACATAAGGAATAATCAATAGTCTCACGGCCTGGTCAGAATCTGCTTGTAGCAAGACTCTTTGGAACTTTTATTAGATTCAGTGCTTAAACTCTCGGCTCTCATGTCGGTTAATGAAACATCTTGAGCTATATCAAATTTCTCTCAAAATCTTTCAGTTTCACAGAATATTTAACATACAAACAATGGATTTGTAATTGAAAGGACCCCAGTTCAAACACCACCTCTGTCGCTTACTATCTGTGTGAAGTTGCGTGAATCCCTTAACCACTCTGGACCTCAGTTTCTCATCTGTAAAATGGAAGGGTTGGACTAAAAGACCCCTAAGTTCTCTTCCAGCTCAAATCTATGATCTTATGAATCTGTGAGAAGCATCCACTACTCTTTTATTTGTTAATTAAATTCTTTTTTGTCCTTACTGTAAGAATTCTCAGTTAAATATTTTTTTGTGTCCCACAGTTCCAGGGATAGCAAGAAGTTACCATCTTTTTTCTACTTTCCCTGGAACTGAGAGACTTAAAGAGTATTTAGTTGAGAATTAGATTTATTTATTATTGGGCTTAAAATCCCCTTGTTTCACCTGGCTTCACCTTCCACTGAAGACATTTAAAAGAAAAAAAAAGTTAAGTCTGAAAAAACCTACAAAGAACATAAAACTTGAGTGTTCTTATTTTCAGAGCAGAGTAGAAAGTGCCATATTATTCAAGTTTCAAAGAAATAAATGGTGAGTACGTTTTATTTAGCCAACCACCTTAATGTTCTCCCTAAAGAAAAAAAAATCACAACAATCTCCACTGTCTCAACAGACAGGGACAGACTGGTGGACCTTCCCCTGAAAATCTGTATACATTTTGTTTTTCTTTAAAGCCCTGCCAATAAGGTGTTTGTGATTTTCTACAACTACCTATCGTGGCTCTGACAGGAATTACCCAGAAGGCATCTCCCAAAGTGAGCTAAAACTTAGCACAGTGGTTCTCAACCTTCCTAATGCTGCGACCCTTTAATACAGTTCCTCATGTTGTGGTGGCTCCCAACCATAAAATTATTTTCATTGCTACTTCATCACTGTAATTTTGCTACTGTTATGAATCACAATGTAAATATCTGATATGCAGGATGTAATTTCATTGTCACAAATTGAACATAACCCACAGGTTGAGAACCACTGACTTTAGCAGCTTAAAGGCCTGATGCAGCGTTACCATCTTTTATTGTTAATGCTTTTCTCAGGAGTTTCCTCAGGGGCAAGGCTCATGCAGAAATGTCACCCTGGACTCCAAGGAGTCACGAAAGCTTTGTGTTTTGGTCTTTGGTTCCCAGGGCTTTTTTGTGCTAACTTAAGGCCAAGGGAAGGACTTTTGAAAAATCTTTTTGGTGACTGTTCCTAGTTCTACTTGGCCTTAAAATTATTTTCTAGTTGAAACATCCAAGTTTGGATAGTATGTGCTTTACTTGATCCTTGATGGTTTGTTTATATGACAAGATGGTTAACTCTTGGAGAGCATTCTGAGGAAAGCAACAGATAAGATAAGAGGGTTGGAAGACAAGCCAATGAGGAAAGGTTTAAAAGAGTTAGCTAGGTTTATTTCATCTGGAGAAAGGAAGATTAAAGAATAATTTAATAATAGTCTTTAAAAAAATGAGTGAATGCACTTGAAGGCTAGGAATTAGCCACTGTCATCATCATGGCTGATATTTATTGGCTTTAGGTTTTTTAAATTTTTGGAGGCGGGAAGGCAGGCCAATTGGGGTTAAGTGACTTACCCAAGGTCACACAGCTAGTAAGTGTTAAGTGTCTGAGGTCAGATTTGAACTGATGTCCTCCTGACTCAAGGGCTGGTACTCTATTTGCTGCACCACCTTGCCACCCCCATGGCTGATAGTTATGCACTGCTTTAAGGTTTTGAAAGTACTTTCTATGCATTATCTCATTTGCTCCTCATAACAGCTCTGTGAAGTAGATAGTACAGGTATAAACCTCATTTTATCAGTGAGAATGCTGAAGTACAGAGAGATTGATTTTCCCATGGCTACACTAAAAAGGGACATCGGGGACAACATTTGAACCAAGTTCCCTTCTGATTCTCAATTTAGTACTCATTCCTCAACACCACACTGTTCCACACCCACTAAGAAAGGAATAAGAGAAAATGGGTTCAAATTGCAGAATATGGAGGGCCTACATTAAACACAATGAATAATTTGCTGATCATGAAAATCACTAAGCATGGAACAAGTTATCAAGGAAGTTATTTTTCCGCCCTGTGCACCTTTTAAAAAATGGTAGACATTCATCCCCAGGGATGCTGCAGGCATAAACCTCCATGAGTATAGATGAATAGTCTAGAATGTTTTTTTTAAACAACTCTTAGTAGGCTACTGTATGGTATCAAGTAACAAATATTGTAAAATATATTAAAGAAACAGGCAACAAGAGAAGGAGGTAGGAGATAATGTAGCAAGAGCAGGGGATAACCAATGGATGACCAAAATTTTTCATTTGTGTCTACACAATATTAAGACGTCTAGAGCAAGTTTTTCCCTGCATGATGTGTGGACCTCTCCCTCCATACCCCACTCCCATCATGGAAGGCTTATGTATTCACAGGAGGATGTGGAGTCACATAAGATTAAGTATAGATGAGTTGCGATCTTTTCTGTTAGAGGTAAGGGAAATATCAAAGTATCACAGGGACTACCTTTGGCTCTAACGGAATCTTTCAGCTTCGTTTTCCAAGATGTTATTTCTTTCATCACCCTAAGATGGGACATGTCTTCATGAGGTAATATTTATAAAGTCACTAGAAGCTGAGTGATGTGTGTTACATAAACATTAGGCATAATTTATTATTTGAAAAGCTACCAAGTTTCCTGAAGACAGTGCGTAAAATGTCTGGCACCATCATCACCAGAGCTAATATGATACATCTCTTGCCTGAAAACATTTATTTTGGTGGTAAATAAATATTGCTTGAAACCATCAAATGTATTGCCATGCTGGGAAGAAATATTCCATTTTTTCCAATATCTTTCTCAACCCTTTACCATCCAGATTCTAATCCTTCATCTTGATTGAAATTGCTTTCTGTAAGCTCCCTAGTGACCTCTTTTCTGCTAAGTTCAATGGCTTTTTCTCAGTCTTCATCCATCTTGACTTTAGATCATTAGCTATGCCCCACAGACCCGTTTTGTGGGTGACCTAAAGTTTTGTCTTGAACTCTTCTTCTTCTAAATTCTTTCTCTTGGTGCTCTATTGGTTTGGCTATCATTTCCATCAAGATCATTCTCAAGTCTATTAATCCAGCAGCCATCTCTCTCCTGTGTTCTAGTTCATATTTCTGTCCACTAAAAATTGATACCTGAATGTCCAGTAGTCATCTAAAACTTAACATGCCCAGAACAGAATTTATCATTTTTCCCCTGCACTTGCTACAGAGGAACTTTGAACTTCCTTATTTCTGTTGAGGGTGACACTATCTTTCTAGTGAACCAGGTTTGCAACCTTGGAGTCATTCTTGACTTTTTTCCTCTTCCTCATCCCCAGTATCCAATTAGTTACCGAGCCACATCCATTCTACTCAGTCATCATCTCTTGAATTCATCCCCTTCTCTACACTAACACCACAACTACCCTGGTTCAGGCCCTCACTATATCTCACTTTCATCAGCCTCCTAATTGGTTTCCAGCATCCAGTCCCCCCCTTCTCTAAGCCATCTTCCATATGGCTGCCAAATTGATATTCCTAAACTCTAACAATGTCACTCCTTCACTCAAGAAGTGTCAGTGGCTCACAAACATTCCAAACCCTTCACAATCTTTCTACATCCTCTCTTTTTGGGCTAATTACTTGCACACACTCTATGTTGCAGCAGTGCTCAACTACATGCTGTTTTTGTACACAATATGCCATATCCTGCCTGAGGGGTCCTTGATTCAGCTCTAAGAGTTTTGAAAATGATATTTTACAGTGTACCATATCTTTGCAGTCCTGTAATTGGTTGAACAGAGTATCAGTATGGATAAGTTGCCAAAACTGGGGCCATATCTGGCCTCTAGTACTTTCTATCTCAAGCAGCCACTTTATTCCTCTGGGCCTCCGACATCTTAGGGCTTCTGTACTAAATCACAGACACATAAATTTATAGATCCTTTCTCGCACAGTTGACTAGAAGACCCAGAGAAAACAAGGCCCCAGTCTGCTTTTTTTTTCCCCTTTAACCATAGAAAGCATTTGATTCAGCACAACAAAATGCCTCCTTAAAGGAAGGCTGTCTCCTTCAACATGGTGTTCCCAATACTGAAGTTTAGGTAATAATGATAATAACGATGTTAGCTAGCGTTCGTATAGTGCTTACTGGGCACAAGGGGCTGTCCTAAGCACTTTAAAAACATTACCTCGTTTGATCCTCACAACAACCCTGGGGTAGGTGCTATTATTATCCCCCCATCTTACAGATGAGTAAATTGAGGCAAACGGGTTAAATAATTTGTACAGTCACACAGCTAGTAAGTTTCTGAGGTGGGATTTAAACTCAATTCTTCCTGACTCCACATCCAGAATCTAGATGACCCTGAATTGAATAGAATAAAGTAATCAGTTTTTTAAAAGAACAAAACTTAGGGAATCTACTAGCTATGTGATCCCAGGCAAGTCACTTAACCCTGATTATCTTGCCAAAAAAAGAAAAACAAAACAAAACTAACCTTAGGGAACGTTAATAATGGCTTGTGAACGTGTATAGTACTAACGCTGGTCCAAGGTGATATTCCAAAATTGTAAAATCCCGGATTTCTGGAGTTCCTCTCTCCTGATTGGGGACTGACTTACCTGGCCTATTATTTTAGGTACTTACTCCCCAATCAATCAATAAATGCCTATCAGACACTTATTATGGGCTAGGCATTGGGCTAAGCTGTAGGGATACAAAAAGAGGCAAGAGAGAGCCGCTGCTCTTACAGTCTAATAGGGGAGACAACATGCAAACACATATAATACAAAATAATGCAATAAACATTTATTAAGCACCTACTCTTTGCCAAGCACTGTGTTAAGCTCAGACAGCCTTTGCTCTCAAGGAACTCACAATCTTATGGAAGAGACAACTGTAAACAAATGCACAGAAAACAAGCCACATACAGGATAAAAAGGAGATATTAACAGAGGGAAGTCACTAGAATTAAGAGGGGTTGAGAAAGGCTTCCTGTAAAAGATGGGATTCTAGTTGGAACTTAAAGGAAGACTGGAAAGTCAGCAGGCAGGTAGGGTGGTCCAAGCATGGGGGGACAGTCAGAGAAAATACCTAGAGCCAAGAGATGGAACATCTTGTTAATAGAACAACCAGGAAGCCGGCGTCATTAGCTTAAAGAATGTGTGTCAGGGAGCAAGATGTAAGAATACTGGAAAGGTAGGAGGGAAATAGGTTATTTAGAGCTTTGAGAATCCGACAGAGCATTTTGGATTTGATCCTGGAGGTAATAGGGAGTCAGTGAAGTTTATTGAGTAGGGGAGTAACATGGTTGGATCTAAGCTTTTAGAAAATCACTGTGATGCCTAAATGAAGCATGGATTAGAGTGGGGAGAGACTTGAGGCAAGCAGACCCAGTAGCAGGCTATTGCAATTGTCTCAGGTACATTACAGTTCATTCCTTACTCCCTAGTTATCTTTTTGGTCAAAGTACCCCTCTGTGGCCAACACTCCTATGTGCAATTTTCCCCGTTAGAAAATTTAAGCTCTTCCTAATTAAAAAAAAAGAAATAAATTTAAGCTCATCGAGAGCAGGGATGATCTTTGCTTCCTTATTTATGCCTGAATCATTTAGCACAGTGCTTGGCACACAGTAAGAATTTTAAAATGCATTTCAATTCATTAAACACATTAGTAAGCTAATGCAAAGCTACAGTGGATACTATTCTAAATACACAAGTTAGGAATTTCAAAGTTATGAATTCTCATCACCACCATAATTCATCCCTATCATAGAATCTGTTTGTAATAGAACCTACTGTATGTGGTGATAACTTTTATGGTGTCTGTTAATGTGCAATGTGTAAAGGTTATGGTAGCAGAGGGAATCATAATTCTCAGTTTTCTGAATCTTAGGATTTTAAACAGTCATTTCCCCTCCTCCACTCAAATTCATTTCTCTTCCTTGTCGCTACCAATAGCACCTCTTTCATCAAGTTGAACATTAAGTGAAGGATATTTTGGATCTAACTGGAAATGATGAAAAGCTTGAAAAAAATCTTAGCAAAGCCTAGTTCTGACCAGGCCAGGAGAGTATGGATTATTTTGATGTGCTTTGCTTTTCTATCCACTTAATATTAAGAAAATTAAGATATTACAAGAGTATGTAAAATTTTATGCCCTCTTTCGAGATTTTGCACAATAAACAGATCACAATAGTGAATGAATGCCTTTGGACATCAAGACTTATGAGGAATTGAGAAGAGTTCTCTGCTCCTTAGCTTATCTTCTGAGATGAGTATTGATAGAGAGAGGCCTTTTGTTGAAAATGCTGCCAACTGCATTTCTCTTCTCCACTATTTATTTACAAGTCTGCTCAAACTTATGTGCCAACCAGAAACAGTAATTTTGAAATAGGATTGATTAAATTTGCATAATTCACCACTTTTAGTGTATGGGTTGAGTATTCAAATGGTAAAACCCTGGCATAATATACCAGAATGGGGGGTGGGGGAAGAGGGCTTTCTGCTCCCCCAAATTAGAAGCAAAAGTAGCAGGTGCCTAGACATTGTATGTGAGGTCTAATTTCCATAGTCTTAGATAGGAGAAAGAACAGAACAGAAGCCACATAGAACCATGGACATAGGACAGGCAAAAGAGAGGACTACTGGTCTCCCTTAAACCAGAAACACTCAGTTTGATTTCTCTGCCTATTTTCCGGAGGTCATTTGTGTCTCTGAGGCATGAGAGTCAACAAATCTCTCCATAATGAGTAAACTGCTCCTTTCTCACCTGTTAAATCAGATCATATGAGCAAATAATCATGCAACTTACCTGTAATAACATAGGTAGCTATGGTTAGAAACCTGAACTTGACAGAAATGGCATTTTGTGCACGTGGTTGTTACCAATATATAATTCCCCCCTAGAACAAGGTGATATAGATAGATACATATATATGTGTGTGTGTATATATATATATATATATATATATATATATATATATATATACACACACACACACACACACACTGTATATATGTGTTTATATATATATATATACACCAAGATATACATATATGCATATAAACACTTAAATATATCTACATCCATGTCCACATACACATACATATATGTGTGTTTACAGTTCAGCAACAAGAAATTCAAAGAATGAACAAAACCTATCAGTCCTCATCAGGGGGCACTGGCAGAGACTGGAGAAAGCCCTTAAGAGTCTTCACCACAGGATGCTAAGGGAGGATTCCCCAGGGTCACTCTAGAGGTGTTTGAATGGGTTAGAACATGGCACACCACCTGGTCTGGATATTCTTTCAGGATTCCATAGCAGTTGGTGCCCCCAGCACAGGAAGCAGGGTAAGTATGAAGAATGAGAACCTTGCTATCTTGGTCATCTTTAACATAGTGATCTCCTAATAGATCAGGCAAATCTTTAAAAATATGCTCTAGGCAACATGAAGACAATGCATCATTATAGAAGAGTTTACAACAAGGTATACCATTAAAGAAAATTAGAGACTTGGATTGCTTCTTGGGTAGAACTGCTCATGATTTCTGCTGCTGTGGTAAGTTTGGGGGCTCAGAATTACTCTTATGGAAAAAAAAAAAGAAAAAGCTTTTTTTTGACACTTGTTTTGGCTTCTGTCCCAGGCTGCCTCTGCTAGGCTTTTTACCTACTTTCTCCCTGACACGTGGCTGTCAGCATCTCTCAGATAGCTTGGAAGAGAGCTTGGGAGAATATTTTCCACAGACTCAAACAACGTACCTTATCCAAGTTATGTAGAGTATGTGGCAAAGGAGTTGGGCACACCTATGTCTCCTGCTTCTTTTCATTCCTCTATAAGTAACTGACCAGTTTGGGGGTGGGGGAGAGACAGCAAAGGGGGAAATTTCACTATTAGCATCCACCCCAAGAAACTGGATTGCTAGTGCTGACTTTGTTTCCAAGATACCCTGGGTATGCATAGGAAGAAAAATGTCTCCTCTGGTCCCATTTAATTAATTCTCAAGCCCAACATCCTTCACTGTTCTCCATCCTCCCCCCCCCCCCCTTCCTTTCCCTCCTTCCTCAGGCCTATTCTCCCAATTCTCTGAGTGCACATTAAAAAGCCCTGTAGAAGCTGACAGGCTATTATGCAGATTCGTGAATTCATAATTCAAAATAAACCCATCAAAACATTTGCTCTTACTTTTAACCCTATTGTCCGGAGGAGTGGAAATGTTAAGACACAACCCACCGATGAGATAAAGATAGCAGACAAAAGTTTTCCCACAGCCTTTTAGCCCCTTAACCATTCTAATCCTATTGAGAATATTGATGCCTGGCAAGACAATGAGGGAATGCCCAACACTGCCCACAGGGGCTGAGCTCCTGCTGGCTGCCCCCTTGCAGAGCACCCGCAGGGTTCTGTAGGGACCAGCTGCCCGTTGCCATGGTGACTCCTTCACCAAAGGGCAATGCAGGGCACCACATCCAACTGTATCCCCCCCACACATACTCCTTTAACCAAACCACATGCTTATTAGAAGAAAGGAGAAAGTTTCCATTAAAATATTTGGGCTGATTACATTTAGAAACTTACTAACATGTGTTGAGTCTAATACCTCCCATTGAACTCCCCCACCAGCAGGGCTTGAGGACACAACAGGAACAAACATCTATGATGTATCTTGGCATCCTAACCCTGTTTAACATTTTAATTAAGGAAGGGAGGGGGAAAAATCAGTGTCGTTGGCTTTCTGCGGTCTCCAAGCGAGGGAGGGAGCCTGATGGAGAATTCCTCGGAGAGTGTGGTTGAGAGAAATAGATTAGCTAATTAGAAATGGTGTGAAGTGAATACTAGCAAGATTCACAAGCTGTTTCTGCGTTTGGTGGGGCCAGCTCCGTTATTGCCCGTTTTCCAGGAGAGATTTCATACGTGAGGATAAAGGCGTCTCACCATTGGGTCCCACTGTTTATTGAAAATTAAACTGCAGGAAGAGTATTTTGTCACAGATAGTAATAGAAAGGCTACCACGCCATGAAAGACTAGAAGGTAAAACTCTGGGGCAGGGCTCCTGGGGAGAAGCTGATTAGCCAGCTTGACGGGGAAGCAATGCCCCCAGGTCCTTATTTCAGAACTATCTACATTGGACACTTGAACATCCCGTTTGGCTGGCCCAGAGAACGTGGAAGGAGGGGTTAACTCCTTGCAACAGTTCTGTGAGGCCACAGATATTACCATCTCAATTTTACAAATGAGTTGGTGAAAATAGAAGGTTTGTAACAGCATAAAAATGGGCTGCCTGGGTCAAAGCCAGGGGAAGAACTCAGCAGTTTCTGGCTTCCAGTGGTGGGTGCTTAGCAAGCTTGCCCTCTCTTACAAAAACACACACAGGATGCTAATCTATTGTGTTGTCCTCTTCCCCCCCCCCCCCCCCATAAAAAGCAAACTGGGCAACTGGAGGGAGGGCTGAAAGAGGAAACTTCAAACAAAAGTTATTTCAACCAGAGGATGTGTGCGAATTTTTTATGTTTTCTGCACTGAAAATACACACACACACACACACACACACACACACACACACACACACACACACACACACACTGCCCTTAGCAGAGTGCCCGGAACATACATAGCAGGTGCTGAATTATCCCTCCTAATTTACATTAAGTTAGCTCTCTCTTCTGACCTCTTGTCCTTCCTCAGCCTGCAGTATTGAGAGTTCACTCTGTAAGAATTGACTGCGACCAAAGTTGGCACCCTGACCTGGGCATCGGATGCCCAAGGTCACACCCCTATGACTCCTTAGTAGCAAAGATTGGCCTAGAAACCAGCTCTCTTTATTCCCAAACTGCTACTCTCTCCCCTCCACTGAGACTGTCACTCCCACCCCCAAAGCGATATGGAACAAGTGAACTATGTGTTAATTGCGTTAAGGCACTTTCTCTGATGGAATAGTAGCTTTCCCCATGGTAACAGTGATTAAAAGCTTACAATGAAGGGCTCTCCTGCTCCTGTCTGGGAAGTGATTGCCACTTTACGGAACAATTCTGTCCAGATAGAAGTTTATTGTGCACATTTCTCCTAAGCTGACTGCTCAGGTCACACACCCTGAAGCCTTCTTTCTCTCTCCCAGTACTATTTTCAGGCTGATTTGGGGGAGGGGACTAAAGGATATTTTGCAGTCCAGTGGGGGGGGGGCATAGTGGAGGGAGGGAGATGGCAAACGAGAGTTATTTGTGGGCAGGAGGGAGGGAGGAGGGGAGAGATGAGTGCTGTATTCAGTCCAGTTTGGGGAAGGGGATGGAGAATGAACGTTTGTAACTTGAATGCAATTCATCTCTAAAGAACCCCCATGCTTCATTAAACATCTTTAAAAATGCTCATCGCACTGCCGAGAGGGGGTAAGGTAAATTCTCCTTCCATTTTTGTGTGACTTTCTAAGGCTCTCAGCATTCCTATTTTCTACACTGTAGGGTAAGTGCTTGTCAAAGTTAGGGAAAAAATAAACAGTGCCGAGCCTAAAACACACAGGCTTTAACGTACCCCCAGAAGTGACGTGCTCAGAAGATAGTGGGAGGTAGAGTCGCAGGCAGATTGGAGGGTCACAGATGAAAGGGGCAGCTAAAAGTTGGGCGAATTTATTTTCCTATGCTTCTATCAGCTCCCACTTCCTCTGCTTTTTTCTCCTCTCCACCCCAGAGGATAAATTCAAAGTAAAGAAGCACTCCCCCCACCAATATAACTGTGAGGCATATGATATTCCTGGCAACCAAAGATTCAGTGTAATATAAAGAACAATTTGTAAACTGCACAATTCATTCTACCTACATTGTATATAGAGAATATCTTTTTTTAAGGAAATACTTTACTGAGGCTTTTTAAAACATCACCATCATTTTCAAATAATACACACACACACACACACACACACACACACACACGCGCGCACACACACACACACACACACACACACACACACACACACACACACACACATACTAGAGTCTTCTCTTTTAAGAAATAATGGTGAAGCAAAATAAATCAACATACTGGCCTCATCTGACAATGTATGCCTCACTACAGGGAGACTAATCCTCGTACATTTTCAACATTAGTATAAGAATTTGGAGTGAAGCTAATTTTCACTCTAATTAAGAAATTCAGATTCAAGAGCTTGATTTAAAAAGTCAGTTGGATACTAGAGAAATTATTTCTTCATCTCTCTTTAAACAAAATAAGATGTCTTTGTGTACACTTTTTCCCTTTGTTATTTTATTAGAGACACTCTTGAGTGTCAGGGCCATTAATGTAGCCCAAATTAGCCCAAGGAAGGCCTCTCCTGGAAAATATACTGAAAGATGAAGGATAAGGAGGCAAGAAAGCTTTTATCCCCACCTCCAGCTGAAGGGATAGGACCTTTCTCGTAACACTTGACTTTTGGTTGTTTATATAGGAATATAATTATTCAGTCCACATCTTGGGGTTTATTCCTCCTTTTTTTAAAGAAAGAAGTTAGTATCCTTTTCTACTCCAAAAAAAAGTGATATATGTATAGACAGATAGAGAGGTAGACAGAGACAGAGACAGAGACAGAGACAGAGAAGTGGAGATAGATATATAGAAATAGGGATAGATCTATGAGGCAGCTAGGTGGCTCAGTGGATAGAATGCAAGATCTAGAGTCAAGAAAACTCATCTTCCTGAGTTCAATTCTGGCCTCAGAGAATACTAGCTGTGTGACCCTGGGAGAGTCACTTAATCCTGTTTGCCTCAGTTTCCTCCTCTGTAAAATGAGCTGGTAAAGGAAATGGTAAACTACTCTAGTGTCTCTGCCAATGGGGTCACAAACAGTCAGATATGACTGAAATGAATGAATAACAACAGTAAGATATGCATATACATACCTTGATCTATCTCTATTTCTCTATACTTATCTCCCTATATCTCTATATCTATCTATCTCTCTATCATCTATCTCTCTATCATCTATCTATCCATCATCTAGCTAGCTAGCTGTCATCTATCTAGCTATCATCTATCTAGCTATCTATTGCCACATTTATCAGATGAGAAAATACAGAGATTTCTCCAGGAAGAAAGTATAATTTATACTAGCAAAAAGGATAATTATTTACACTTTAAAACAACACTTGAAAGAAACTGGATGGAGGCCACAGATCTAAATAATTGTAGTAGTAAGAAATCTGTTTGCTACTGTAATTTGCTCCTTTCTCCTTAGAAAATTATTACCTAATAGTAACACTCAAACTTTCTGATTGTGGGGGAAAAAAATGGCAGTCAAGTCCCAATGCCAAGTTAGGATACAAATCTCTTTAGACATGTTTTGTTGCACTTGGTACACTGGATTATCACTCAGATTTCTGTCTTATTATGAATACCTAGGACCTTTTGATGACAACACTTCAGTTCAGCAAGGTTTTTCACACATCTCCCTCGTGGGCACTTGTGCTGACTGATGGGGATGTTAAAAACAAAAACTGAGGTGGTCCCTGCTCTCAGGGTGTTTTTGCTTTCTCCTGAAGAGAGATAGTAAATATAAGCAAACGGTACACATTCTGGACCCATAGATATTCTAGCTGATTGAAGACTAACGGTCTACCCATCCAGAAGTGGGGCCAGGACAAGCCATTCGGGTTTCTTTACATTATTCCTTAAAGTTTAGAAACTGTGACCCCACCCCACCCCCAAGCATTACAGTCCACCAGAGGGTTTGCATCTCTCTGATAAAACACATGTAACCATGACTGTCCTGGCCCATACTGCCTGAAGACCGGGGACGTTATATTTCACCCTTCCTCAGGGTTCTCTGACACTCTTAAGGGACATAGGGGTGGGGAAGAGAAGGAAGAGAGGATATAATTCAGTTTGGGGTCTCCAGTCACATGTGGCCTTCTAGGTCCTTGGATGTGGCCTTTTGACTGGGTCCAGATTTTACAAAACAAATCCTTTCATTAAAGGGGATATGTTCTGTGAAGTTTGGATTCAGTCAAAGGTCCTGCATTTGAGGACCTAGAGGGCCACATGTGGCCTCAAGGCCACAGGTTCCCTACCCTAGTTTAGTTTCTCTGCCATCAGCTCCAGTCTATACTGATTAAGTTTCCTCAATTTTAGGGGGTCTCCTACATCCCTGTTCCATTTAATTTCTTATCTCTTCATATGAGCTTTTACAAAGAAATATTTACTTCAAGGCTATAATAGGAACAGAAATATCACACACACACACACACACACACACACACACACACACACACACACACATACACACACACACATACACATACCCCCAGTACTTGGGGAAGACACAATCCCTCTCTTCCCTCTCTTACATCTCAGTCTTTGGGCTATTACGTTCACAACTTAGTTCATTTCCTATATAGCTTAGTTCCATCACGTTGGGTTCAAATCTTGAGAAGCCTTGTTTCTTAGAGCTTCCCTGCTGAACCCACAGTAACATCTGGCCTGGAATTCTGCTTCTGAGACCACCCTGACTTCAGTCTCGGTCTGGGGTCTCTGATACCTGTGCCTAGAACTGAAAAAGAGAATTCACACAGACTAGGACCCACTTCAATTCATGATGCTCCTACTATGGATGAACAGGACCTTCAGCCCCTCAGACTCTGCTGGAAAGAGAGGAAAAACTGTCCCCAGCTGAGAGTTTTAAAGGTTCAAATTGTTCCAACTACACAGACAAAGGAAAAGGCTATTCCCATACATGTAGAAGGGGAACCCAGAATGTCTTGTTCCCAGAGTAGATCTCTGGCAAATCTCACCTAGATGAGCATATGCAAAGGTCCCATTAGACATACAATTTGACTTATCACAAAACAAATACCTCCAGTACATGTCATGGAAAGTACATGTCACTCAAAGTATGTGCATTATACCCCAGAATACTAAAAAGTGGTCTTTGTGGCACACACACCCCCGCCACTGCTCATCTCACTTTAGGAGACTTGCTTCATTGCCTACTCCTAGGTCCCAGGTCTGACTGCAAAGGCTAAACCAGAATTTCCACAACCTAAAAAAACCTCCAAAAACTCACATTCATTTGGCCATCTTCACTGTCTTAGTTTTCTCCCAGCAGAGTGAACAGGTGTGGAATCTGCATTAGCTGGAACCTTGAGTGCATGTCTGCTTTGCCCTTCAGTAAACTTGCCTTGGTTGCATGCCAGAAACAATGTGTGTTGCTGGTGCAGTTTCAGAGCTCTGATGATCCCTGTGATTTACCAGACTTTGCAACTGAATGCAACTGTACAGTGTGATAACAGCATCTAGGAGAACCTTGGGCTCTGGAATACTGTTTGAAAGGTGCTGAATGAAAGTGTCATACATGAGTGAGAAGTATCTGGCATTGTCTCAGTATCTGCATCATTATTTGCTAGGGCATATTACTCACACATGACAATATTCAGAGATGGATTATTTCAGCATGTGCCATGAACGAAATTCAAGGGGCGAATTTAAAAGGCAGACTCATGTAGCAAAGAGAGCACCAGATTAGTGACCCAGACCAGCAGTCAGAGCACTTCCAACTTGTCACTAATGAGGCTCACGTCCAGAATCAGGGTCTGCTGGCTTTTCTCTGGACATTCTCACTTCCTGTGTGGAGGCGGCCTAATAGGAGCTGGGAACTATTATTGTCAGTTATCACATGTCTTCCAGGGTTTCATCCTCAAAACTTCGTAGGTTCTAGAGTCACTCCACAGGGCAATAAGGGCGCAGAACCCAGTGCGCTGCAAATCCACTCCCTGGATGCAGGCTCTGGGAATCTGTCTTTTTACACTGTCCTAATTTCCAATCACTCTCAGGCTCCCTAAATCCAATCCAACACAACAATTATTTATTTATTGTTTACTAATTTATGTTCTTATGTGCATGGCACTGTGCTAGGTGCTGGGAGATATAAAGGCAAAAAGAGAAAGGATCCCTGGCCTCAAGGAAGTTCCAGTTCTACTGGGAGGATGTAACAGATGAAAGGATAAATATATATACACCCGCATATGTATATGTTATATGTGTATATACATGTATATCTATCTTTATGTAAAGAAATATGGAGAGGTGGGGAAAATGCATACTAATATTTTGATCTACTCAATACCCTCAGGAGAATGTAACATATACACACTTATGAATATGTCTCTGCATGTATATAACACATACTTATATGATATATACATGTGCATATCTACAACATAGAGGTGTAGACATATATGCACTTTATATATTTATATGCATTTATATTACATATGTTTGTCTGTGTATATATATTTATGTACATAATTAGAGGAGAGAGAGTTGTAACAACTGGTAAATGAAGTAAGGCTTTGAACAGAAGGTAGCACCTGAGCACAGCCTTGAAGGGAACTAGAGCTTCCAACCAGAGGCTCCTCTGAGATGGCAGAGCCATCACCAGCTGTCTTGATCTATGTGTTACCACTGGACTCTGGTGACCCTGGAGGAGAGAGTGAGGCTGGTGACTTCTCACAGCTCTTCCTCACTTAAATCCAATTCACTTGCAAGTCAAAACATCACCCACATGATGTCAGTGGTCTTCTTCAGGAAGGAAGGACAAACAATATCTGAGAGAGTGACATACTCCAAGGCCTAAAACACACCCTGGCATTGCCTGAGGATCCTCACCCAAGTAGATGTACACATACACACACACTCACACAAGTACACACAATGACTCATACTCAAAGAGTTTGTATATGGTCATGGCACTAATTACCCTCCACCCCTAACTTATAATCCCCTCCAAGCCTGACACAAACCAATGAACCCTCGCTGTACCCCATACATACATACTTACTCTCCATGTACTTTGTTTTTCTATTGTTGTCACACTCCAACACAATTACTCAGGGACTTGTATCCAGCCATGCCTATTCTAGTAATTACAGACATCAAGAGAAGGTCCTGCTGTTCTCTTATGCCTGTGGAAAGTCATCAATCACTATGGACAGCTTCAAGCCCTCTTCACCCTCACACACTCCTATTGCCTTTTCAGACCATCCTTATTCCTCTCTCCCATTTTCCTTCTTCTCTTCTAAGACATATTAGGAGAGGAAGGCATTAAAGGAAAGGCCATGACCCTCCTGTCCATCTAGTAGTACAACTGACTGTCCACTCTTCACTCCCTCTCGGTTCTTCTTTGCTAGGGCTACTCTCCTTGTGATCAGATAAAGGAATTTCAGGGTCATGAATGTGAAAGTGTTGAATTTGTGGGTAATGGCAAAATCAAGGGCATGAGCATCTCTGTGTGCGGCTGAGATGGGGTGGAAAAGGAGGTCCTGGGAAATGACTGTGGGAGACCCCTTTACACCTCTCAGTCCTAGTTTCCTCTTCTGTAAAATGAAGAGGTTGGATCTGAAGCTCTCTAAGGCCCCTTCCAGGCTTAAATTTCTGATCCTGTGAACTGGGAGAATATTTAGTGTCAGAGAGAGGTGCTTTCATAGATGTGAGCAGCCCAGGGTCACTGAAAACCCTTCAGTTTTACAACTGCATATTCCTTTAGGCAGCTGGGTGGAGTAGTGAATAGGACCTCGGTTCAAATCTTGCCTTAGACACTTACTAGCTCTGAGCAACTAGTCACTTAATTTCTGTCTGCCTCAGTTTCTTCACCTGTAAAATGGGAGTATAGCACCCACATCACTAGGTTGTTGTGAGGGTCAAATGAGATGATATTTAGACAGTGCTTTACAAACCTTTAGGCTAGATAGTGTTATTGTTATTATTTTGAACCCAAGGGCTCTTTGGCTATCCCCAGTACCTATTCATCTATAAAATAAAGTGATTGGCCTAGATAGCCTTGGAAGTGTCATCCATCTCGACTTAGGATCCTATGCTACTGACAATAGTCTAGTCCCTGTTTTTGCCTTTGTAAGGGACAAGAACCCAGAGTGGAGCAGTTGGGAAGAAGGGCAAAGGTTACCAGCTCCATCTCCAATATTGCCGAGTGCTTCCAGGAGCTCAGGTAGTTTGTATGGCCCTGGCACTAGCTAACCAAGACATGTCAGGAGCTGAAAGGAATGTACTTGCTCCAACCTAAATATCAAGGTAGCCTGAGGGATTTCCTGTTAAGTGTAGTTGGAAAAAAATTCTGCACCTGGGGGGCCATTTGTGTGCCCTGTTGGGTGTGGCTCCTTGCTTGACTAACAGAAGAGCTGAAAATGTCTTGGGGTTAACTCAAGGTACATTAGAGAGGCGGCCCCACTGAAGAGAGAGCTGCTAGGTGGCACCATGGTGCATGGGATCAGGAAGACTCATCTTTGTGAGTTCAAATCTGGCCTCAGACACTTACTAGCTGTGTGACCCTGGGCAAGGCATTTAGCCCCATTTGCCTCAGTTTCCTCGTCTGTAAAATAAGCTGGAAAAGGAAATGGCAAACCACTGCAGTATCTTTGCCAAGAAAACCCCAAACGGGGTCAAAAAGAGTTGGACTCTATTTAACAACAACAACCCACTGAAGAGGGTTAACACGCACTCTGCCTGCAGAAAAAAAGCTTCAAGTAGTGGGCAGTAGCAGCTTTGCGGAAGAGAAAAAAAAAAAAAGCTCAGTCCCAGCTCAGGAAGAGAAACAACAAATGACTCTGTTTTTTCACTTGTGATTTATTTTGCCATTCCATCCCAATCAAATGCTTTGATATCAGATTCATGATTCCTGATAATCATAATAGCCCTCATTTCTGTAGCACTTTAAAGTTTGCCAAGTGCTTCTCATACATTTAACTCATCTGATTCTCACAACAACCCCGGGGCGGGGGGGGGGGGGGGGGGGGGGGAAGGGAGAGGGGAGGGCAGGAAATCAAGGCTATTATGATGGTGTCCATTTTATAGATGGGGAAACTGTGGCCCAGAGAGATTAAGTGACTGGCCCAACATCATGCAGCTAGTCTAAGGTGAGATTTAAACCCAGCTCTTCCTGACTCCAAGACTAGCAAGTTGTCTGCTACCCTACACTACCTCTGATCTGTTAGTAGAGAATAGCAGACTCCCCTCATCCCCTCTTAGGAATATTAAGGAAGCATTTAAATTATCCTCATCTGAAGCATTTGGATGAATCTGAAAGAGAAACCCTTAATGGTCTTTAATAATCAATTCCTCTCTCTTATCAACCCAGGAAGGACTCCTTCCTTGAGAAAATTAGGGCAGTGAGCAGAGAAGGACAAAGGGTCTTCAGCTTCAATTTAACTCCCCAAACCTTAGAACCAGCAGTTTATAATCATCCCTAAAAGGCTATATAACGTCTGAAACTTTTGATATTTATTATTGTGAGACCATCCTTTACATTCCCACAGCACAATATACTCTTTCTGTACTCTTGGACAAATGCCTCTTTAAATAAAATCTAAATACCCTCATTATTGATACGCTAGGACTGACCATGATTTATTTGTTTTTCGAGGGCAGAGGACTGGTCAAGGAAACCATAAATTAAAAGGAAAAAAATTGTCAATCCAAAACTCCTTTCTACACATTGAAACCCTAAAGTTTTCTCCTTTGAGATTGTTCATAGAATCCCTGAAGTGGAAGGAACCATGTGATTTAATGTAGTTCAGCCTCCTTGGTTAGGATAGCAAAGTCTAAATTAGGAGTAGGTAACCCAACAAGCCCCAGTGTAGGCAGGGGTGAAATCTTAGCAGTTGTTATTGGGAAAGAATGGGTTAATTGATCAATTTTGTTAAAATTTCATTTTGACAAGCAATCACACTGCAACATACTCAAAGCTGTTGTTCAGTCATGTCCCACTTTTTGTGACTCTGTGGACCACAGTACACTAGGCCCTTCTGGTGCATTGGGTTTTCTTGGCAAAGTGATTTGCCATTGCCTTCTCTAATTGGATTACCTTTTGTCAGAACTCTCCACTATGACCTGCCATCTTGGATAATCCTGCACGGCACAGCTCATAGTTTCACTGAATTGTGCATGTGTCTCTGCCTCAACAAGGCAGTGATCCAGGAGGGGATACTCATGACTCAATCCTAAAAACACTTAAGCAAAATAGTTTAGAGATTGCAAGTGGTAGTCAAAAAACCCTTATTAAGTCCCTACTATGTGCCAGTCATTGTGCTAAGTGCTGGGGGTGCAAAGGAAGGCAAACCACTCCCTGAAACAAGTAAACAAACAAACAAAAAACCTAGTCCCTGCTCTCTAGGGACTCACAGAATAAATTGTAGATAATGAACAGAAAAAAGGCACTAGCATAAGGGGAAATTAGTCAAGGTTTCTAGTAAAAGGTAAGATTTTAGTTGATATTTGAAGAAAGTTAAAGAAGCCAGGAGGTGAAGATGAGGAGGAAGAGAATTCCAGACATGGGAGATAGCCACTGAAAATGCCTAGAGTCTGGAGATGGAGGGTCTTATAGGAGGAACAGCAAGGAGACTCATATCACTGGGTCACAAAGTACATGATAGGAATAAGTTATAAGAAGACTGAAAAAGTAGGAAGGAACCAGGTTATAAAGGGCCCACAGCTTAGAGGATTGGGAAAGGGCTTCTGGCTTTGAAAAGGGAGTGGAAAAGTTCCTTGGTAAGTGGAAAGGGCTCTTCTGCAGCATTTTTTTTTTTTAACACACAGCCACATGTAGTACAGGTTCAGGTGCCAGGGACAGAGAATCAAGGCAAGCCCTTTGCAGTACAGTTCCTCTTCTCCACCTGCCTTTCATCCTTGGCTTTGGAGCTTACCAAAATACACACACAGACATTTTTAGCAAGCTTATTTATGTTATATATATATATATATATACATTGAAATACAGTTAAGTCTCAAATATCTCCCTACTCTAGTCTATCCTTCACACAGCTCTCAAACTGATCTTCCTAAAGGGCATATCTGACCAGGTCACTCCTATTCAATTAACTCCAGTGGTTCCCTATTATCTCTAGGATCAAATAAAAATCCTTTGGAGTTCAAAGCCCTTCATAACTAAGGTGATGGTGGTGATTTGACTTATCTGGCATCTGCTACCTACTGTCTCTCTCAAGGTACCTTGCTGATTCAGCTAGGTTGGCTTGCCTGATATTTGGTTGACAGTTGGTAAGGATGAGTGGTCCCTTCCCCATAGGAATTGCTTCCCAGATGATGACTGTGATGTGTGCATGTTGGGGGGGGGGGGTGGAAGAAGAGGTAAGTAGCTATAGTATATACATGCACCTATATATATGTATATACATATATGTATATTTTATTAACTCCTTCCAGAGATTAAAAAAAAATTTGATACAGACAAGTTCTAAAAATGCTCATATTTTCCAAAAATGAATCATGAGTTGGTAATACTTTTACTTAATACCCATTCTTGGTGAAATCGGCAGCCATTTTAGACCTTACTAGTTCTTGGGGCTCTTTCTTGACCCATACATTGGAAGTCATTGTGGAGGGCTTTCATGGCCACAGAGTGACATACTCCAGGTAGCACCAACTCCTTCCTGGTTCCATGTGAGGGACCAGTCGTGGTCCGCTATATAACTTCACTGCACAGCTCCAACTCCTGCCATCATCTCAACAATGAGAGGCTTTCTGGCAACTGGAACTCGAGTCTTGCAATTTTCCTTCCTTCTTTTTGTTTTGTTTTTGTCACTTCTCTTAGCTCTTTGTTAGCTATTTGTTTTCACTGCCCATCATCCACAACAAAGTCAAGGAGGGTAGACTTAATGAATAAGGCGTATGTAGGCAGTTGATACTCTGTCTGGTGAAAGTGCTGAGTTCTTAGCTATACCTCCATTTGATTGTGGTCCATCTTCCTAGGCTTCACACACAGTTCTAATTTTATTTTTTAATAGATTTTTTTTCCCAATTACATGTAAAGACAATTTTTAACATTCTTTTTTTTTTTAATTTTGAGGTCCAAATTTTCTCCTTCCTTTCCCCCTTTTAAGACAGTAAGTAATTTGATACAGGCTATAAATGTGCAGTCATATGTGTAATATTTTCATATGTCATGTTGTAAAAGAAGAAACAGACCAAAAGAAAAAACACAAAAAATAAAGAAAGTGAAAACGGTGTGCTTTCAACTGCATTCGGACTCCATCAGTACTTTCTTTGGGTGTGGAAAGCATTTTCCTTTACAAGTCCTTTGGAATTGTCTTGGATTATCGTATTGATGAGAAGAGCTAAGTCATTCTTAAGTGATCATCACACAATGTTGCTGATACTATGTACAATGTTCTTCTGGTTCTGCTCACTTAACTTTGCATCAATTAATGTAAGTCCAGGTTTTTCTGAAATCTGCCTGCTCATCATTTCTTATAGCACAATAGTATTCCATTACATTCATATGCCAAACTCTCATTTTAGAAAGATTATTCTGGAAGCTGTATGGGAAATGGATGGGAAAGGGAAGATTCTAAAAGCAGGAATATCAATAGAGAAGTGTTGTAAAGATAGAATCCACAAGATCAGACAAGCAGGATGACATCCTGTAAAACACTGGATTTAGAAAGACCTGCATTCCAATCCCACCTTGGACCCTTGCCAGCTGTGGGACCCTGAACGAATCACTTAAATTTCTCTGGATCTCAACTTCTTGTTTTCTTAAATGAGGGGATGTGAATTCAGTGACTTCAAAGATCCCTTTTTGTTCTAAACTTCTGATTCTATGACTTGGAAACCAAGTACATAGAGGAGGCAAGGGAGAGCAAAAAGTTAAGGATTATTCTGAAGTTGTGAACCTGCCTGGGTGACTGGAAGGATGTGGTGTCCTCAAGAGGAGGGGAAAAAGCAAAAAGAAGTGAAGAATTACCTTGGGCTCTTCACTCTTGTGCACACTCCTTGCACGCAATCAAATGTCAAGTCTTGTTGATTCTACCTCTTCACTATCTTTTCCATCTTTCTCCTCTCTATTCACACCATCCTAGTTGCCGTCATCACCTCTCACTTGAGCCTACTGAAATAACCTCCTAATTGCAAGTCTTCCTGGAGTTGCCCTCTGCTCCAATTCATCCTCACAGCCCAAGTCTGACCAATCAAGAAGTATCAATGGCTGCCTGTCACCTTAAGGATAAACTTCTCTATTTTAGCATTAGAAGCCCTTCATAATCTAGCTCCAGCCTATATTTCCAGGCTGATTATAGATCACTCTTATGTATTATATGTATTATATCTTCCTGTCAATTTAGATTACTTGCTGTTCCATCTCCTGCGTTTGTGCCCTTGCACAGACTGTCACCATTTTATAACTGGAATGATTTCTCACCTTCTCACCTCTGCCTCTTGAAATCTTCTAGGCTCTTTTGTAGACTTACCTACAAGAGGCCCTTCTTAAGGGTAATAGTAATAATTATCATGATAATAATAACATTTATATAGCACTTTAAGATTTGCTACTTAATTTATCCTTTCTTGGGACTTCTGGGTCATATGACCAGCAAGATGATAGATTAGTCATTTTCTCCAAATTTTCCACAATCCACCATTCCGTCCCAGAAGGTATTATGTGCCAGATGTAGAGTAATTGCAACTAAATCCCCAGAAGACAGAATCCCTGACAAGGTAAAATCCTCAATTAATTAACACTGGAGAACTTTAATACTTAAAAGTGTTCATGCAGTGACTTCTTCCCAACAAACCTCCATGGGTCCACAGCAGGAGCACAAGCAAATTTGCAACCTAAAATGACATATTCTGCAAGCTTGAACTTAATCACCAATTTAAAAAAAAAAAGAAGAAAGAACATTCAACCAAATGGAGGCGTTTCAAGGCTTTATTACTAAAAAAAATTGTTTTCAGTAGAAAATAAAGCAGAAGTGAGCAGAATGTTTGACTCACGAATATTTTCAACAACAGAAATATTAAGAAAAGTAAATAAATACAATTGCCAAGGAAATAAGAAATAATAAAATCAATCATCTCATTCATTAAGGATGTTGTTTTAAAAATAAAGATTGACTTATAGGATAAAAGAATGAATTAAGATCGATTAGTTAATAAGCAATTAAAAAAAGACAGGATAATAGGGGATAACTGGAACCTAAAGAACCAAGAGAAGCCAGGATGGGCTGAACTAACTCATCTAACCCATCATCAGATTTCTAAGTGCAAAAAGGAGAGATCTGTAAGATATAATTATGTAGGGGCAGCTAGGTGGCGCAGTGAAGAGAGCACCAGCCCTGGGGTCAGGAGGACCTGAGTTCAAATCAAGCCTCAGACACTTATTATAAAACTAGCCATGTGACCTTGAGCAAGTCACTTAATCCCAATTGCCCTGCCTTTCCCCCTCCAAAAAGGAAAAAAAAGAAGATACAATTATGTATATGAGGGATGTGAGTATAAATGAATCTGTGCTCTACCCTCTCTTTCCAATATATTTTTTTCTCTTTTGACTTCAGAGATACCACACTCTTCTGTTTTTCCTATCCTACCTAACTGTCACTTACTGGTCTACACTGGGTTCTCATCTTTTTTTCAGCTCTTTAAGGTGAGTGTTTCCAAGGTTCTGTCCTTGACCTTTTCTTTTCTTTTTCCATGCTTTGTTTTAGTAATTTCATTTACTGCATAGGCTTCAACAATGACTTCTGTGCAAAACACTCTCAAATCTCCAGCCCTGCCCTCTCCTTTGAGTTGCAGACCTCCATCTCCAAGCATTCATATGTTAGTTTTGCAAGTATGTAGATCTTGACCTCAAACCTCAACAAGTCCAAAACCAGTCTTATTTTCCTCCCTCCCCCTTCCATATCTGCTCTTACATCTGATTTCACCACTGCTATTAATGGCTCAATTCTACATTTCATTTCCCTCTTTTGAAACCTTGACATTCTTGGTATAACCCACGGAACATGACATGGTAGAGAGAGTGTCAGACCTGGGGTCAGGTTCAAATCCTGTCTCTGATTTTTAGTTGTAAAAACCTTAAATAAGTCACTTCACCCCTCTGAATTTGTTTCCTTCTCTATTAAATCAAGATGCAAATTCCCGAGGTTATTGTGAAGCTTGAAAGACATGTATGCAAAGGACTCCTACATTGCAGGGTATCAGAGGGTTATCCCATCATCATGTCTCTGCCCAGCAGTTCCCTGTGCCAGAAATTTCCAATGTCAACCCTCCTCCTCTTTACCTACTGAATTCGTCCCCATCCAATTAAAATGCCACATGTTCCATAAAGGTTTCCCTTATCTTGCCAGCCAGAAATAACCTTGCACACATACTCTCGTGGACCTGTTTTACATTTCTACTTAATTTATCACATCATATTGTGTATTCAAGTTATCTTTGGCTCTTACTATCTACAGGGTAGACTTTAAACTCTAGGAAGAAAAGTGATTACAGCAATTATGTCTTACCTGCAATTTGCATCTCCTCAAGAGACTAGTGAAGTGCTTTACATACAGTAAGTATTCTGTCAATGAACACTTATTATTAGGCAGCTAGGTAGCTCAGGAGATAAAGCACCAGATCTGGTGTCAAGGAAGACTCATCTTCATGAGTTCAAATTTGGCCTCAGACACTTTTTAGCTATGATTCTGGGCAAGCCACTTGTATTGGTAATGGAATTTGGAGATGCCCCTGTATTGGCTTGGTTTTGGTATTGAGTGTTAAAACCCAGAGCTTGCGAATCCCACTTGTGGGATGGACTTGTTGACGTGAAGAGAGAGGGCTGAACTGGGAGGAGCCATGAATTGGGAGAGAGGCTCAAGCCTAGAGAAGAGCAGAAGGACTTTGGGAGAGCAGTATCCAGTATCATGGAGCCTGAGTTGCTGAGAGAAAGACTGCTAAGAGCCCATTGGAACTGCCACCTGGAACTGTCACCCGGAACTGCCAAGGACTGAGGAGGCATGGCTGTGATGCCAGTATTTTGTCTGTCTGTTTTGATGTTGTTTTGCCAGATTCACAGGATGGTGAGGGACAGTGCTGCTGTTGTAGAGGTCCTGGAACCTGGCTGTTGGCTCAGAAGCCCTGAAGGAGGATTTTCTTGTAGTACCAGCACAGAAATCCTGGAAGAGGGTCTTGCTGATGTTTTGGGGGGTTCTGGGACTGTTCTACAAGCAGAGAGTGACTTGATGAGGACACTGGCTATGGCTTTGTTGAGCCTTGTCTCCCCAGGAACTGAGATTGCTGAGGGCTTGCCTCGAGTGAAGATGAAAGAAGGCCCTTTCCTTGGGTATTCAATGTTGAGCTTAACTTTGTTGTAACTTAAGGGTGGATAGCCTTTTGTACTCTCCTGCCCCTTTTGAGATTCAGAGGTGGGAAGCCTTTGAGTTTTCTTTGTGCTCTGTGATTGACCAAATGAATGTACTTTGTTTATGGTTGGAGA
>CM053582.1:507872451-507891958 GCA_028627135.1 Pseudochirops cupreus
CTGTCTAGGGGTGGAGTAGTACCAGGATTGAATTGAGAACTTACTTGCTAAAGGAACAAATTACACTGCATTTTGACTTTCTCTGCTCTGTGAATGTTTGCTGAATAAATGGGGTTTACTATGCTGGTAATCTGAACCTTGGAAGTTGCCTTTGCTTGGCATTACATCACTTTACCCTGTTTGCCTCAGTTTCCTAATCTATAAAATGAGTTAGAGAAGGAAATAGAAAACCAAACTAGTATCTCTGTCAAGAATACTTCCAAATGGGGTCATGAAGAGTTGGACAGGACTGAAAAGCTTGAACAACAAAGCATTTATTAGGCATTATGCTAAGCTCTGGGGATGCAAAGAAAAAGCAAAAATCATCCCTGCCCTTAAAGAGCTTAAAACATTTTGCTTAATGGAACTGAATTGTTTTTGTTTAGCATTGGTGGTAATTAGCCTAAAATTACAAGATCAATCCCTGTTTTGAATAATTACTTTCACCTGTTTGCAAGGGCACAGATTGTACTCTTCATCCCATCTTGAAAATGTTTACTGTGTTCTGGGATAAGAACTTACTATTTGACAAAACTGTTGGGAAAATTGGAAAACAGTATGGCAGAAACTAGGCAGAGACCAACCTCTCACAGCCTATACCAAGATAAGGTCAAAATGAGTATATGATTTACACATAAAGGGTGACACCATAAGCAAATCAGGAAAGCAAGGAATAGTTAACCTGTCAGATCTATAGAGAAGGGAAGAATATATGACCACACAAGAGACAGAGAACATTATGAAATGCAAAATGGATAATTTAGATTACATTAAATTTAAAAGGCTTTGTACAAACAAAATCAATGCAACCAAGATTAGAAGGAAAGTAGAAAGCTAGGAAACAATCTTTACAGCAAGTGTCTCTGATAAAGGCCTTCTTTCTCAAATATATAGAGAACTGAGTCAAATTTATAAGAATACAATTCATTCTCCAATTGATAAATGGTCAAAGGATATGATCAGGCAGTTTTCAGATGAAGAAATTAAAGCTATCTATAGTCACATGAAAAAAATACTCTAAATCACTATTGACCAGAGAAATGCAAATTAAAACAACTCTGACATACTACCTCAAACCTATCAGATTGGCTACTATGATAGAAAAGGAAAATGATAAATGTTGGAGAATATGTGGGGAAAGTGGGACACTACTGAATTGCTGATAGAGTTGGGAACTGATCCAAGCATTCTAGAGAGTAATTTGGAACTATACCCAAAGGGCAATCAAACTATGCCTAACCTTTGATCCTTCAATACCACTACTAGGTCTGTATCCCAAAGAGATCATAAGAAAAGGAAAAAGACCTACATGTACAAAAATATTTATAGCAGCTCTTTTTGTGGTATCAAAAAAAAAACTGGAAATTGAGGGATGCCCATCAGTTGGGAATGGCTGAAAAAGTTGTGGTATATGAATGTAATGGAATACTACTGTGCTATAAGAAATGATGAGCAGGTGGATTTTAGAAAAACCTGGAAAGATTTACATGAACTGATGCTGAGTAAAGTAAACAGAACAAGGAGAACATTGTACCCAGTAACAGCTACATTGTGCAATGATTAACTATGATTGGCTTAGCTCTTTTCAGCTATACAATGATCCAAAACAATTCTAAAAGACTCATCAAGGAAAGTGCTATCCAAATTCAGAGAAAGAACTATGGAGTTTGAATTCCGCTTGAAACATATTCTTTTCACTCTGTTTTTGCTTTTTATGGCTTTTCCCTTTTAGTCTATTTCTTCTTTCACAACATGACTAATATGGAAATATGTTCAACATGATTGTACATGTATAACCTATATCAGATTGCTTGTTGTCTTGAGGAGGGGGAGAGAAGGGAGGGAGGAAGAAAAACTTGGAAGTCAGAATCTTATAAAAATGAATACTGAAAAGTATCTTTACATGTAATTGGAAAAAAATATAATATTTAGAAAAAAAGAAAATTCATGCTGTGACTTTTGAGGTAATGAGAAACTGGAAACAATGGGTGCCTATCGACTGGGGAATGGCTGCACAAATCATGGCATATGAATGTAATGGGGTGCTTCCTATACTATCAGTGAATAGGAGAGATTTCATTCAGAGAAAGACGGAAAGTCTTACATGAAATGACAGCAAAGTATATAGAAATGGAAACACAAGGACAGGAAAAAGGTAAATGAAAACAACACTAAAAGGGAGTGAAATTCATTTTAATTGCAACAACTAACATAGGGCCCAGAGAACAGATTATAAAATGCTCGAACCTAGTAGAGGGGGGGGAGACTATAGGCATGGAATGTTACATATGCCATCATACGTGGTCGTTGCATCAGTTTTGCCTGTTTCTTATTTGTTACAAGGGAGGAGTCAACAAAAGAGGGCACTGGATCAAGAAATGACTTTAGTGGGGTAGGGGGAAGTCAGTATGCAGTCCAGTGAAAATCTGGACAGCAGTTCATTTACTATCCTACTAATAGGAAGCTGTGTCATCTTCATATAAAAAAAAAACATCAGGATTGTAGGAGTTAGATAGGAAGGTTCTTTAGAGACCTTCTAGTCTAGCTCTCTTATTTTCAGATCAAAAACTAAGACCCAAGAAATTAAGGGAAGTGACTTGCCTAGAGTCACTTAGGTAGCTACTAAGCAGCAAAGCCAAGATTCCTTTTCATCTGACTGCAAGGCAATTATTACATTTCAAATAGTTGGACAGTCATGAAATTAGTTTGTCCTTCCAGTGTCTGAGACACATAAGCCCTGCCATGGCATTTGGATATGAAATCAGCTTTCCCCAGCAAATATCCTGCCCACAGTGGAATAAAATTGGGAGATAAGAGTATATTTTTATTGCTCAGCAGGCAGGGTAAAACATGGCACTATAATAGATGAATTCCAGTCTTGGGCACTCTGCCTTGTATGGCGCCAGCTACAAGTCTTACATTTCCACTATGCCACCCTTCCCCCTCTCCTCAGCCTCCATAAAAGGGAAAGAAACTTCATAATAGCAAACCATACATAATTGATATTTGCAAAGTTTATATATATGTAAAAAAAATGCTCACATGAAATGCAGACACATTTGGTTTTGATTCTCTTTGACTGACTCAGGGAGCAGTAAAAGATCTCCCTTCCCTGGAGAGGATGCTTTGGTCAGCCCATAAATTTTCCAAGTGCAGCATGTGGTTTCGGGCGCATGTCTCTTATTAAAGCCAATGGGAGCTGTGTGGCTCTGCCCTGGGAGACTCTCAGTGTTGACCATAAAATGCCCATAAGAAATGGCAGCCCCGTTGACAGGTTAGGGGGAGAAACTGCTGACTGAAAGGATGGCTTGTATCCACTGCTGTGTTTGTACTGTTGGAATCATTTCTCTGAAGCCTCCATAGAGATCCTGACTCCATGGATCTGAGAAGATGCTGTGCCAGAATCTTAAAAACAAATGCCCATCAGGAGATGTTCATTTAGTCACCTCTAGAAAATAGCTTTACATGCACGACTAAAGTGTATCTGAAGATAATTTAAGGAAACGGAAAGGATTTATTACAGGACAGCCTGCCTTCCTAGAATTGATGGTGGGAATTTTCCAATTTGACTCAAGTAGGGAGTGACAAAGAACAAAGTTAAGAAGCAATGTGGTGCCACGGTAAGAGCCCTAGGTTTAGAGGCAGGATCTGTCACTTATTATCTGTGTGCCTTTGGTCAAGGCCCCTTACCTTTCCAGGTCTCAAGTTCCTCGTCTGTAAATGAGGGCACTGAAGTGTACAACCTCTAAGATCCCTCCTAATTCTAAATCTATGATTCTCTGGTATTATGAGAACACACAGAGGAGTGATTGCTTTTAATGACTGGGAGGAGGATGAACTTATCTCCCTAAAAGTCATGTTTCCATATTTTCATAGAAATGGAAAAAATCTACAAAAATATATATTTATGTATGTTTATAGCCTTAAGAAAATGCAAGGTGAATTTAGCGCTTAATATATACCAGCAAGGATGCTTTTCTTTATCCTTTTCTAGATAATAAAACTTGATATTCCTATAAAGCTTTGAATTTTTCAAATCAATCAACCAACAAATACCTACTCTGTGCTAGGCATCATAACACTTTGAAATAGGTTGGCTGATAATTACTAATCCTGTTTGATAGGAACCATGTACGCGTACAGAATGCAAAAGTAAAGCTGGTTCTTGATCTCAAAGAATTTCTTTTCTGACAAGGGTTCAGGCTTAGTGTTCAGTTGAGGGGGAAGAGGAGAAGGAAAAGGAGAAAGAAGAATGAGGAAGTAGAGGAGGAAAAAGGAGGAGGAGGAATAAGAGGAGGAAGATGAGGAGGAGAAGAAAGAAGAAAAGGAAAAAGGGGAGGAGGAAGGTAAAGGGAAGGGGAGGGGAAGTAGGGAGAGTAGGGGGAGGAGGAGGAGAAGGAAGATAAGAAGGAGAGGGAGGGGAAGAAGGAGGAGGAGAAGGAGAAGAAGAAGAAGAAGAAGAAGAAGAAGAAGATGATGATGAAGAAGATGAAGAAAAAGAAGAAGAAGAAGAAGAAGAAGAAGAAGAAGAAGAAGAAGAAGAAGAAGAAGAAGATGATGATGATGATGATGATGATGATACTGATTTCCTCGACGGGGGGAGTCTGAACAAAATTTTGTTGAGGAAAAATATTTGTTTTTCCATTCCTGTCATATTTTGTTAGTAAATGTCTTCTTGTAGAAGCAAATTAATGTTAAGTGGTCATTTGGAACTAGAATGCTGTTCACTGGCCAACAAGAATGTAGGGGAGTATAGCCTGTGGAGTTTGGAGCAGATGGCAGTAAAGAAGAGAAAACCCCAAACCCCTTAGGGAGCTATAGATATAGCCTGGTTCTAGGATGATGGGCCAGAGCATACTAAAAAATGATACACAAGGGGGGTTAGTGGAGTCATCAAGGAGTAGATTCACGTACTTTTTCTAGTAGCCATGACAGTATGGCACTATTGACTTAATTATGGCCCAAGAACTCGAAACTAGGCTGTTGGAGGAGGGAGAGGGGCCCATCACATAGGTCAGCAGGAGTACTATGGCAGGAGTTTCATAGAGAAAAAGGTCATTGTTTCTGGCCCAGGAAGCAAGGTGTCTGGTGAAAAGATGTTTGGAGAGTAAAGTTTCAGAGCTAAAAGGTCAGGAAATAGAAGTGGCAATTAGAAGTAAGTAATAATTCATATTGATCTAACTTTTTTAATTTTACAAAGTTGAACAAAACTGGAAGGTGGGTAATATAAGTATTTTAACCCACATTGTAAAGAAGAGGAAAGGGAGGCCCACAAGACTCCTAAGATTGAGAGCTGGATGGAACCTGAGAGACACCCCTTTATCTCCAGATGAGAGAACTAGGGCGCCGGAAATGTGCAAGGTCCTGACCGAGGGCCATAGCAAGTGGAGAAGTGACTCCCACACACATCCTGTGAGTTTTTGCTAGAGACAAGGCATGACCTGTGATAGAAAGAGCCCTTGACTGAGAGTCAGAAAACCTGGGTCTCAATCCTGGCTCTGCTACTCAGCTTGCTCTTGTGACCTGGAACAAGCCATTGGACCTCTGAAGCTCTATTTCCTCCTTTGTAAAATGAGAAAATTTTGTTAAATGATCTCTAGAAATACTTCCAGGAAGCTAGGTGGTGCAGTAGATAGATCGCCAGCCTTGAAGTCAGGAAGACCTAAGCACTTACTAGCTGTGTGACAAGTCACTTAACTCTGTTTGCCTTAGTTTCTTCATCTGTAAAATGAGTTGGAGAAGGAAATGGCAAACCACTCCAGTATCTTTGCCAAGAAAACCCCAGATGGAGTAGCAAAGAATCAGACACAATTGAACCATAATAAGAGTCCTTCCAACTCCAGGTCTTATCTATGATAGATAGACAGACAGACAGACAGACAGACATATTTATTACATATTCCTTTGTCCTGCATATTCTATTCTTAGAACAATGTTGAATTAGATCTAGACAATGCTGACAGATCAATTTTGGTTTTGTATAAGGAATTTCATGTTATGTACATGCATGCACAATATATTTGCATGTGTATACAGTATACAGATACAGGCACATGTCTGGACATATATGTTTATGTTTATGTGCATGTATGCCCAATCCTTACCCAAATCTAAAATTTATTTGTCAGCATCAATCTAGACCCAATCTAACACTATTTTGAGAATAGACTGTACACGACAAATAAATGAAAAATTAATTAAACACTTATTTGTCAAGTGCTGCATAAAACTCTGGAGATTATTTTTTAAGGGAAGGAGATAATCCCTGCCCTCAGGAAGTTCACATGATAATAGGGAGAGACAAAAATGATGTACATTTTCTCAATTAAGTAAAGAAAACTCATTATCCTTCTTCCCCAAATTCCCCTACAAATGGCAAGGGGGCAGGGGTAGGTTGTTACTTTAGAATTTTAAATATAATCTTCCTCAGGAAGGAAATATCTTAGCCCTTTAACTATTGACCAAATTCGTGGTCATCCTTGATATTACTGTTCATTGTCTGAGACAAAATCTATTCCATCCATGTTTTATTGTATTTTTATTCATTATGTTGAATGTTTCCCAATTACATTTTAATCTGTTTGGGGCAGCATTCAGGAGTCTACTGTACTTTGTGTTTGACACTTCTGCCAAACACGATAAAACTGAAGATCTAGTCCCATCCTGCTTTCAGTTTTTGTATCTTGGTCATTTCTAGACACCCACTCTAGAATTATCTTTTCCTTATTAATGAAAGCAGTTAAATTAAAAAAAAAACACATGGTTGTGTCTGATAATGTATGGCACATTCTGACCTTATAGTACATTGTCTCTCTACAGGCAGAAAAGAGGGATGGTTTGTTACCTGTTCTCTCCAGGATTAACGTTGATCATTACGATTGCTCAGAGATGGGCTTCCTTCTTGTTTTCTTTTCATTCATGTTGTTAGACACAATGTATATGTTTATTCTGAATCTTCTTATCCCAATGCTTCATTTCACACAACTCTTCCCATGTTTCTCTAAATTCTTCATGTTTACCATTTTTTATTATACAATTTTATTTCATTACATTCATAGGGCATAATTTTCAACCATTCTCAATTGATGGGCACCTACTTTGCTTCTAGGCTTTTGCTACCTTAAAGAGTAATGTTATAAATACTTAGGTATCATAGCCCATTTGGCTTTTGCTTCGGCTTTCATTAGGAGTTTGCCTCAATGTGTTGAACTTCCTTGGACCTTCTATACATATATTTTCTACTGAAGAAATCAAAACACTTACATATCTATGATTTCACTTGGCTTCCCAATAACCAAAGAGCAGTCATAAAATCCCACCATTAGAAGGAACCTTAGGAATCATATAGTCCAACCCTGTTTGTTTTAGAAAGCAAAGTCCAGACAAGTGAAGTGATTTGTCCAAGGTCATGCAGCTATATAAACAGCATAAAGAAAATAAACCTATTACCCAGGTCTCCTGAACTACCAGAAGTAGTACACTTTATACTCCTCCATCTTGGTTCCTCTATTTTTGAGGGAAAAAGGAGCAGACACTACCATAATTTATTTCTCAGACTGGGAAACTCACTTACAGAGAGAATAAGTAATTTGCTTAAGGTCACAAACCAAATGAGTGTCATAGAACCACACTTAAAACCCAGGTCTCATGAATCCCAGATCATTATTATTTTCATTAGAACATGAACTCAATCAACTTTCACAAAAGATCATGGTCATTTATTATACCCTGCAGCAAGAATGTTCATGAAATTCTACTCCAGACGGAAGAACTCCTTGAATGAATAGTTACTTTAATGTTAAGGAAAATAGCACTAAAAGGCATCTGAGTTCAGATTAATATAATAAAGAATTTTTTTATTTCATGGAGCTGAGGAGGAAAATATACTTCCTCTCAGGAAAGATGTGGTGCACAATGGGTGATGAATATGGCATGCACTTTGATTTGCTCAAGTCTTTTTCCTTATTACAAAAAGGCATCTATGGAGGGATATGTCATTGGGAAACAATAGTGAGGTTTAAAAAAGAAAGAAACAAAAAGCATCAAAAAATTTTTTGAAAGAGCTACTGGAAAGGTGTACTATTTACATGTCTTAGGCCCCTCAAATATACTTGCGTGTATTTTTAGTTTGCCTTTTCTATTGCTTCAAAATAACTTCTACAGAGGACACCTATTGAAAGACACCATCATTTCTTTTCTACATTTGCATTGCATTAATTTCACATTCTAATACTTACGGGACAGCAGGGAGCATTCCAAAAATAGTAATTCTTTGTTTATGAAGAAATGCAAGTGTTGTCCTTTGTAAATCTCCTACCCACCCAGAAAAAGACAGATATTTAAAAGGTTATGAGAGTGAACATCTTTAATCCATCTTGCCCTGAAAGGTATATAGCAGGAAACATTCATTGGAAAACTTAAGAAAATATGAATATTAAAGTCAATCAATGATTTCACTTTGATACAATGGGTTGGTGCCAGATTTTTTTTTAGAACTGTAATTTCTTGATTAAACATCTGCTTTGGTACAACATATTTGCACCATATGCAGTTACCTTCTACAAAACATGCTTCAGCTCCTTGACTCATTCAATTCACTTCAATTCCACAAAAATTTATTAACCAGGAACTGTACAATCTTCTACCAGGCAAAGGTAATAGAACAAGTATAAAAGTCAATACAGAGTATATAAAAAGTAGTTTCAAGAGAGAGAAAGTGTTAATGACGTGCTTGTGTTCAAATATATGTGCTCTTGTCTATTTGTTAGCATTCTTATAAATTCTTGTCTTGTTTTCCCCCTTTAGTCCATAAATTCATTAAGGGGAAGGGCATTCCACATTCCCTCTGTGCTTATTTCATATTGTATAGAATTCCACCATTCCTATTCATGAACCCCCCCAATATAGATTGCTGATGTAAATCCAAAAAATGTAGGCTCTGAGAGTCTGCATTCTAGCTCTATTCTATCTTTTGCTGATCAAATACAGCCATCCGTAAAGGCAATGACACTATAGATAATCATGAATTTCTTTCACTGTCTAATTCATAGAATATCCACAAGCTGGGAAGGGTTCATGGAGCCCTAGAAATGGTAATAGAGGTGACTGTAACCAATTGATTACCCCAATCAGAATTAGTTTCCACTAGCAAAATGAAACTACTTCTGTTAAATCAATCAATAAACCTACCATGTGCCAGGCACTCTGATAGACCTGAGAAACAACACAAAAAGTTGCCTCAAGTATACCTCAAGGCTATATGTGACACCTCTTTCTGATTCTGTCTTCTGGGCAATGGTATGCTCATACTAGCCATGGCCACATTCCCCAGTTTCCTTATCATGGGCTGAGCAGCCTAAGGAACCCATCCATCTATAGAACTTCCAACCAGTCTAAGATATGGTAGCTAAATCACAGGGAGTTTCCTAAGGTACACAGGAGGTTAAGCGATTTTCTAGGGTCTCAAGCGTCACAAGTGTTGGATCTTTGAGACTCCAATATCACTTCTCCATCTGATACTCAAGCTGCCTCTAGTCCTTAGATCAAAATAAGAAAGAGTCACTTGTGGGTTAGCAAAGAGATCTAGAACATGGAGAGTGGTATGGCTGGAGGTCATTGTCTTATCATCATCACCACCACCACCACCACCATCATCATCATCACCACCATTATTTCGACTGAATACCTTGACTGAACATGTGATTTTATCTTTCTGGGAGCTTCCAGTGAGGAACTCCCTCTACCAATGCTGATTAACATTTCCTCTGAAATTTAAAGACTTTAGAGCAGTGGTTCTCAACCTTCCTAATGCCATGACGACCCTTTAATACTCATATGTGGGCATATGTGCATGTGGGCGGACCTGCCTGGAGATGGATAGAGGAGTGGTGTCTCGGTTCCTAAGACCGTCAGAAATATGTGTTTTCTGATGGTCTTAGGTGACACCTGTGACTCCTGTGAAAGGGTCGTTTGACCCCCAAAGGGGTCACGACCCACAGGTTGAGAACCGCTGCTTTAGAGTTTCCTCAAGCTTTAAGACTTGCCCAAGGTCACATGGAGTAGTGTGTTAGAAGCAAGACTTGAACAAAGGTCTCCCTGACTGAAGGAACTTCTTTATCCACTACACCTCCAGGATTCTCTTCCTTATTGTACATTTATGAAAAAATATAAGCTACAATCCTGCCTAATATAGGCACTTATATAAACTTTATGGATTTAATGTTTCAGAAGTATAGAAGCAATATAAAACAAGGCTCTGAACCTTTTGTGTTATGGAAGCCTTTGGCCATCTGGTGACACCTATGGGCCACTTCTCAGAAGACTTTCTATAAATCCATCAAATAAAATACATAGGATACAAAGGAAACAAATTGTGTTGAAATATAGCTACTCTAATATTTAAAAAACCCAAATTCACAGAGCCTAGGTTCAGGAACTCTGGTATAGAATAATAGAATCTTAGAGCTCACCATCGAAGATCATGAAATACACCTGTCTCTTTTAAGATATGAGTAAGCTGATGCTGACTAAGGTAAAGGAACTTACTCAGAGGTCACAAAGTTAGTTAGTGGCAGGGTTGGGGCAAGAACTCAAGCCTAACTTCTGGCCCAATAATCTTTCCACTTTACCTTTAACATCTGGGTCCATCTTAGAGGAAGATGAGCGTGAGCACCAACTCAGACCTTGCATGACTTAATTAAAGGTGCCTTCACAGAACAAACAAGTTAAAGGCCTCCAGGGGAAGTGTCCCAGAGATGGGAAAGCTGTAGCTGCTGAATATGCTGGATCAATGTTCAGAGCAGTTTGTCCACAGAGCATACTGAAACAATTACTACCCCTCTCCAGCTGATTGCATCTGTGTATTCTGTTACAAATCAATAAGATGATTCACTGCGAATGTCATGGTGCTCCCTGTGCTCAGTAAGTAGGTCAGAATACAAAGGAAACTGAAGTGTACGTCTCACAGCCTTGAACTTGCTCTTGAGTTACTAGCTTCAAGTAAATACACCAATTTCAAAAAGTCTCCATGAGATTTCAAAGCCATGAGTAGAATCCTCCACCAAAAGGATGGGTGAGAATCAATCAGTCAACATTTATTAAGTGCTTACTATGTTCCAGACACTTATGCTAAGATCTGGGAAGATAAAAGGCCAAAGAAGTTCTCAAAATGAATGGTCTGGTCTGTGAAAAAAGGATTCAATTGACCAATACAATCTACTGGGTAAAATGAAATCCTACAAGTGTCAGAGTGCACTTTTCTGGTCTTGTGGAGGATTAGTTCATTGAGTTGTGTTTCCTTGCTCCCCTTAGTCACCTCCAACAAGTTCAGATAGGTCATTTCCAAAGTGAGTAATTTTCTTAGCATATACATACAAATGAATCATCCAGAGTTCATGGTGAGAAAATTTATCTTTCCCTTCATTTGTGGAATATATTTAGTTATTAGTAAAAATACAAATGTTAAATAGGGATCACACTGATCCCTCCTAAGAATTTCCAGTTCTCTAATATTCTCTTTTCTCTCCCCACCCCCGCCATACTAAGCAAAACAGACATCACAGGACCATGTGGCCAAGCACCTACTCATTCTACAAGCAGATTTTTCTAATCTTTTCTTATCCATGATATCCTACATCAACCTGGGTATTCATGATCCTTGTTCATCACATACTTCTTTATGGCTGTACCTGTTCATTTAGATAGCAAGATGCCCTATGTACCCACCTGCTCATGTATGTAAATATTCATTCAAATTGGAAACACTCAGGTGTTCCCATGATGGCCACTTTCCTATGCATCTTATCTCACTACTTAAGATCCTAGAGTATCAAGTCTGGAAGAGATCTTAGTAAGCACCTTTTGAACTCTCTTGCAAGCAAGAAATTTATTTTGTATATACTTATATATGGTGAATACTCCCAATTAAATGCTAGAGGGCTTCATTTTTGGCCGTTGCATCTCCAGAGCCTAGCATGGAGCCTGGCAGATTGATGCTTAATCAATGCTTATTGATTGATTGATTGGAAAGACAGGTAGAGTGTCCAGAAATAGGGAGGCCACAGTACTACTGTATTCTGACTTGATCAGGTCATAACTAGAATATCACGATTATTTCTGGGTGTTGTATTTTAGGTTGGGCACTTATACCAGTATGAGAGGCAAGATCAGCACTAGAAAAGATTGTCAAGGAATTAAGGAAGCCTTCAGAAGTAAGCTCATTTTCCATGAACACCAGAATATGTAAAGATTTTGAAAGGAAGAGATCTAGGAATGAGGGGACCTTGATGACAACAGTATAAGGGTTTCTGAGAAAGGGAGGGCAGAAGAGGAGAATGAGGGGGGCAGGGTAGGTATGAGGGGTAGGTATGAGCTAAAAGATAATAGTGGAAAGGGATTTTTGGTGTTTTGTTATTTTGTCTCTTGTGATTAGTGACTGAACCACAGAGGATTAGGGGATCAGAAGATAGGAATTTGCTGGCCATACCAAGTATAATGAAGCTTGCAGACCAAAGTGGTCCCACGTAGAGAATTTTCTACATTATCAGTTAGCAGCCTATGCACTGGTATTTGGTAACTTAATTAGTTCTCAAAGTAAACACAAATTATTACCTGAAAATTCATTCAAACTTTCTAATAAACAGAGAAGCACAAATTAAAAGAACTCTGAGATGCCACTCTGAAACTGCCAGAGACAACTTAAAATGGTAAACATTCAACGTGATGTGAAAATGCTATTACACTTAGAGCACTGAATTGGTGCACTCTATTTTTAAGGCAACATGGATTATACAATAAGATCTAGGAAGACTTTTCTACCCTTTGGGTCAGTGAACCGAACTCTAAGGTGTTACTGACAGGAGAAAGACTCATCTGAGCAAAAATATTCATAGCATACTAGGTGCTTCACAAATACTGATTGTGTTATTTATCAAAGCAAAAACAAAACACTATGAAAATATTATATACTAGAGCCATAACTAGCTTGAGATGATTAAGGCTTTTTTTCCAGGTGCTGACATTTAAGGAGAAATGCTACCTTCCCAAGGGGATACGGCTTCTCCCCTAGGGAGCAAACTATTTCACTATGACAACTCTCATCCCCATGCCATGTGGTCTCCTGCCATGCCACACTACCTTGAGGCTCAACTGCCATCCCTGGGTTCCTGTTGCCATGACACTCCCCTTTAGTCTGACCTTCCAACCAACCTAGAGGAAGGACCAGATTATCCTTTTTCCTTTTATGATTGGACCTGCAGAGGAACTATTTTCTGCACTGATTGCTTCTCTCTGTGGTCTCAACCACCAACTGGTTTTGCCAGAGGTGAAAATTTTTCTTGTGACGGCTCTGTGTCCAGCAATTTAAGATAGATTAAGCAAATTGTGGGATTTTAACGAAATAGAGTATTATTGTACCATAAAACATGACAAATGTGCAGGATACTAGTGAATATGAGAAGTCATATACAATGATGCAAAAGGAATAAATCAGAACCAAAAGAATATACAGAGTCTACAAGTATAACAAATAATAACAATAATAAAGTCTGGATAAATGGAAAAAATCCATAAACGAGCATGGAAATAAATGGGACTAAATACCCGCAAGCATATTAAAGGCAATACGTACTCTTTTTGCAAAACAAACTATAAATAACTAGAATTAATTTTTATATATAATCAGTTATACTTTTTGTTTGTCTATTTAATATTTATATTTGTCAATGGATAGTAAGTTCATAATAATTCTTTTTTAATAGCAAAGTCAGCCCTTGCAAAATCTCATTGGCAGGTCGTCTATATAATATGTTAATACTATAAGGGCTTAGCACCTTTAGAGATGACTTCTGGATTCCTATCCAAGCTAATATTGAGATGGGAACTATCATAACATATACCTTTAAAAAGACTTGTCTTGTTTTCATAGTAAATGCTTGTTTTATGTATTGTTACTTTTGCATGGAAAATACTAGCAAGATGCTAATTTATTAATTGGCCTTTTCCTACTACTATATTGAAAACATTTGCCTATTTAGCGTGAGAAAATAGAAAAGATAGATTTCCCTTTCTATTTGGACCATTAAGGAGAGTTGAGCACATAAACTTCATGTGACGGTTCCTGATTTATTTAGCGAAAAGAGATTCTCCAAATAATGAGCCCTTTCCTATTTTCCATACTCCCTATAGGCAGAAAGGAATCTAGGGTTAGAGATGTCCGGGATTGTCTGGAGTAGTCCCAGTTTCAACAAAAGAAATACATTTTTAATGACGCTTTGCAAAATGAATATCTGGCAGAACTTGAATTCTGATTTGGGATTTAGAAAACATATTTACTGTGCCCTTAGGTGGTGTTTCCTATTGTCACTTAAGCAACTGCTGCTGTTCCGACATAAGATCACATCTAAAGTATCTACAGAAGCCAAGCCCCGGGGCAAACACCTTAACCTCTGGATCCATGCAAGGGGATCCTGATGTTCCCTAATCTTGCCCTGCCCTCTTTTGACTCTCAATTTGCATTGGATCCCCTTCATGTAACCCACTTTGTCTACATCTCTAAAATCCACTTCTTCCTTCAAAGCCCAGCTCAGGCTCCACCTATGCCTCCAAAGTTTCCCTGATCCTTCAGGTTGAAAGTGATCCCCCCAGCACCCCAAATTCCTTATAGAACTTCTAGATCTCTCTTTTCCCCTGACCCACATTCTGTCTTCTATTTACTTGTGCACATAGCTGTTAGAGAGCAGGGACTGTGTTGTTTTCCATCTATCTATGCCCAGCATTGTATGAAGATGTTTATATATACAGCCTGTGTACGTACATATGTGGAAAGAGAATTCAGAATCAGGGGTCACAGTCCTCCCACCTCTGAGGTACAGTGACTGTATCACCCTGAGCAAGTTCCCTAATGTCTCTGCCACCAGGAACTCCAAGATGGAGTCATAGAGAAGAATCTGAATTGGTAGAGGGTGTTTCCTCCCCACAGAGTTCCCTACACTGAGGAACTCACAGGTATAATCTTCCCCATTCCCTACCATACACCCCCCTACATCTACACACCCACACACTCCCCTCCCCCCATGTACCCCCCATTTCTCCCCCATACATGCCTACACACACACACACACACACACACACACACACACACACTTCCCTTCCCTTACTACATCCCCCTACACACCCTACCCCTTCACACATATACACCCACACTCCCCTTCTCCCACTAGATTCCCACATATACACCCTCCCCCTTCAAACATACCCTCACACACCTCTCTCCTCTCCCTCATACATACTTATATACACACACATCCCCACAAACACCCTCCTCCCTCACACATACCTTCACACACTCATACACCCCTCCCCCATATATACTTACATCCACACATCCACACATCCCCCTTCCCCTCACTACATTCCCATACATACCTACACACACACACACACACACACACACACACACACACACACACCTACATACATACACACACCCCTCAAGTATTTGGTATTTTCTTAACTGGATATATGGTTTATCACTTTCCCCTCTTCCCTCAAGGGCAGGAGCTGTCTCATTTTTATTTTTGTATCCCAAGAACCAAGCACATCACAACAGCTATTTAATAAACATTATGTTGAATAAAACTCACAATAGGAATAACCATAAAGGTAACTCACAGAGTTATTGTAAGTTTATGGATCTGGGGCTACATTTCACAGAGCGTGTACCAGCTCTCCTCCGGCCACTACTAGGAACATGTGTGTGGCTCAATATGGAGGGGTCTTGGTGCTTTGAGATGATGAAACAATCCTTTTATTAGCCACCTAGTAAGAAGAGACTTGGTGCACACTCAAAAGAAATGATCCTGTACTGCATCTGTCTCTTCCCAACTGCCAGCTTTTGGAACTTTCCCCTAAATGAGAGAGGGAGGCCTAGTTTGTTCTTCCCCCCACTCCAAAATAAATGTTCTCATGTGGGCAGCTACAGCAGGGATTCGATTAGGTAAGCTAAGCCTGGGTCTTAAGCCTCTGGCTGTCTTTTTTCTGCTTTACGTTTCCTGACCTGAGTAGAGGCAAGACTGAACAGGGATCCTGAGATGAATGAATCCAGCTTTGGAGACAGCCTTGCGAGTCCCAGAGGTTGAAAGTGCCTGGCTCTCTGAGTCAGTGCTGAGTGGCAACAGGTCAAGTTTCTTCATCAAAGAAGATGATCACCAGCTGAAGGAGGAGCCCAGCCCCCTGATCTGACTTGACTGAAGAAAGAGATAGACCTTGAAGGAAACAATGCAGAGATGAGTCAGAGATGGATCCAAGGATCAGCCTCCGGGGAAAGTGTAACAGTTGTCATAAAGTTTTTTTCCTGCTACTTACTTATCAATACGTACAAGTGAATCTCTTGTGTTTTAACCACTTTTTTTGTATAAGGAGAAAATAAATGGCTGTTCTCTACTTGATTTACATACTGCAATGAGTACCTTTTCTGCTCCCTCCTTTTGGTCCCAGACATGAATCAGACATCAGTCAAATCTTCCCCAGAGCTACAGAGAGTAGGCAAAAAAGCCCAGAATGTTTGAATCTTGTTCCCTTCTTCGGCAAGGTTACCCCAGGACTGAACCTGGTCCACCAGGGCAGAGAGAGGCCTCTGAGTGGAGAGAGAGAAGGTGAGTTTCCTCAGATCTAGGAATGTTTTTTCTTGTTACACTTAAGTGAAATCATGTGTATAAAATACCTTGTAATCATAAAGTGCTACATAGATGTGAACTGTTACCATTTTATTTTAAAATACCATCTTTTTAAGGAAAAAATAGGATCTTTATTGTTTTCATCATCAAAGCTTTTTATCAAACGGCTCTCTACATATGGCGGCACTGTGACTGGACAAATCATTGGTAGCGGGCATGTTATTCTTAGACTAGACTTTTAATTTCATTAGTACGGGAAAGCCTGAATGAGGAAATCTTCTCTCTCAATTACTCTCCAATTCATAGTTTGAGAGAGATGAGAAGTTAAATGACTTGTCCAGGGTCACATATTCGGTGCATGCCAAGGGCGGGATTTTAACCCCAAACTTGCTGCTCTGAGGTCATCTCTTCAGCCACTACACCCAGTTACCTGCCTCTTTTATGTCGCTCACTCAGTATGAAATTTTCCCTGTTTGATGACTTTTCTACACAATTAAATTAGGAAACAAAAGCATATACTAGCTATAATACAAGCCTGAAAACACTATCAAACGGAAGACAGAATTTCCAACAAAAATATCATTCACCCTCATGAAGCACAAAGCTAGTCTGACGTCCTCCTTCCCAATAGTATGAAGAAATCCTGAAGGAAGCCTCTTTCTGCCCCCTGGTGGTCACTAGGAGAACTAAACTAAGCACATAGAAGAAGAAAAAGAGGCAGGATGTCCCAAAATGCATCATTTTGTACTTAGCGTCATCTCAGAGATGCCGTCCTGGCCAATGAACTTATTGATAAGTCCCTCTTTCCTGCCTCTCCCTTAAACAAATTAACTCACTGTCTACTTGAGGCTGAGAGCTCTTGAATTTGTCAGATGATCTCAAAAGTTCCTTCCCTTTCTACATTTTATGATACCCCATGTCTTCAGAGTATCTATGATCTGGTTTTCCTGCTCTAAAAAGCAGGGCCTCTTAGTTACACCCCAATATTGTTTCAATTGGCTACTTTTTGGTAGAGTGACTACCTCAGCAGTGTATTTCTGGAAATGGTCAGCAAGCAGTTCTGACTTCTTTATTTTCAAGAAGTAGTGCATTAGAATCAAAGTACATTTTTGAATACATAGCCACTCACTGGATGGATTTATTTTTTGATCAAGTTGGCAATAGTTATTGTTTTTTTGATTATTTTTAATAAAATGTTTATCTTTTCCATAGACACAGCTTCTTTCTCAAGTTTCTTCCTAAAAAACTATCTAAAATGGTGCATAATATCAAAGGATAGTAAATTGAATAGTAAAACCAAATGGGAAGTTTTTGCCATAGTTTAAAGGAAATGAGAACTGATCTATGGGTAGTTGCCATATAAATGGAGAAAAGAGGATGGATATGAAAGGCATTGTAAAAATAGAATTGATAAGACCTGACAATGGTTTTGATACAGGGGACAAGGAAAAGGAAATAGAATTGGAGGTGGGTGAGACCTCAGAGGTCATCTAATCCATTCTACAGATGAGGAGACTGATACCCAGAGAGATTAGATGAGTTGGCCAGAGTCATAAAGATAAGTGGCAGAGTCAGGTTGCGTGACTGACTTTGTATCAAACTTTCCACTAGTCTTCTAATACAAGTACACTTTCAATTCCTCCACTTACCTATGTACTTCAGCTGTTCTATGGAAACAATCCTGTGAAAAGTCAACTTCATGACAGGATGTCTATTGCAGAATTTTCTTTCATACATAAGAGAAACATGGAGGACAGTAGAGAAATGCCAAAGCAGATGGAGGCAAGTCAGAGTGGCCCAGTTAAATTTTAACAGGAGAAGGTGACATGCTGAAGAAAACAGTCAATCTCGTCCATAATCATCTGCTGCCTTCTTAGGCAGACTATAGCTTGGCTTAGTTTGCTGCAAAAATTTCACAAAAACTCAGAATGCATTTAATTTCACCTAAAAGAAAAAAATGATTTATTATGACTTCAGGACTGTGTTCTATGACACAATTGTTAATATACAATCTGCTATAAAATGTCAACTGTTTTCTTTTAAAATATTATCGTTCCAATGAAATTCTTAAGTTCTATGGGTCTGAAAGCAGGTTAAAAGTCAAGGTCTTGAAGAGCTGTTATTATCATTCTCTTTCATATTCTCAAAATTCAAGGGGGTAGGTTTGCTAAAAAACTATTTAATTCAATATTTCTTAAATACTGACTATGTAACAGGAACTATGCTACAGTGTTGGGTGTACAAAGGCAAAAATGAAACAGTTCTTAGGCTCAAGAAGTTTACATTATATGAGAAGGAATACAACATGTACATAGATCCTACAAGATAAATAAGGCATGAAAAAGCACTAACAATAGGGGAATAGGGGGCCTGTGAGGTGAGAGGGAAGAAGCATCCCATAGCAGGTGATACCTGAGCTTAGCTTGGAAGAAAAATAAGGATTCTGAGGAAGAAGAACATTTCAGACATGAGGGATGGTCTATGCAAAGCTGTGGTACAGGAAGGAGATCAAATGTTTAGTTTAGGAAATAGCTACAAGGTCAGTTTGGCTGGACTATAGAATGTATGAAAAGAAATAATATAAAATGACTCTGAGAAATAATATGAAATGTCGGGAAAGGGAGGTTAGAAGGAGATAAAGGAAAGGTTTAAAGGCCAAGCTGAGTTTGTAGTTTATTGTGGAGATAACAGAGGGACTATTAATTTGCTAGCTGTACAGAAAATGGTTTGGAGAGCGGAGAGATGGAATGCAGTAAAAACAATTAGGAGGCTATTGTCATTATTCAGATGAGATA
>CM053582.1:507892458-507924275 GCA_028627135.1 Pseudochirops cupreus
TCCAGCATTTGTCATTTTCCTGTTTTATCATCTTAGCCAATCTGACTGGTGAGATGTGGTACCTCAGAGTTGTTTTGATTTGCATTTCTCGAATCAATAGTGATTTAGGGCATTTTTTCACATGGTTATAGGTATCTTTAATTTCTTCCTCTGAAAATCGCCTGTTCATGTCCTTTCACCATTTATCAATCAGGGAATGACTTATATTCTTACAGATTTGACTCAATTCCCTGTATATTTTAGAAATGAGGCCTTTATCAGAGACACTGGTTGTAAACATTCTTTCCCAATTTCCCACTTCCCTCTTAATGTTGGTTACACTGGCTTTGTTTGTACAGAAACTTTTCAATTTAATGTAATCAAGATGATCTATTTTGCATTTTATAATGCTCTCTAACTCTTCTTTGGTCATAAAGTCTTTCCTTCTCTCCATAAATCTGACAGGTAAACTATTCCTTGATTCCCCAGATTGTTTATAATATCAGCCTTTATACCTAGATCGTGGACCCATTTAGATTTGATTTTGGTATACAGAGTTAGATAATGGTCTATGCCCAATTTCTGCCATACTATATTTCAGTTTTCCTAGCAGTTTTTGTCAAACAGGGAGTTCTTATCTTAAAAACTGGGGTCTTTAGGTTTATCAAACAGTATCTTACAATAGTCACTGACTACTTTATGTGGGTTTGTTATATCCTGCAACTTTGCTAAATTTATTTATTGTCTCAAGAAGTTTTTTATTTGATTCTCTAAGTATATCATCATATCATCTACAAAGAGTGATAGCTTTGTTTCTTTTTTGCCTAATTTGATTCCTTTGATTTCTTTTTCTTCTCTAATTGCTACTGCTAACATTTCTAGTACCAGATTGAATAAGAAGGGTGATAGTGGGCATCCTTGTTTCACCTCTGATATTATTCTAGTTTATCCCCATTACATATAATACTTGCTGATGGCTTTGAATAGATGTTACCTATTATTCTAAGGAAAACTCCATTTATTCCTATACTTTCTGGTGTTTTTAATAGGAATGGATGTTGTATTTTGTCAAAAGCTTTTTCTGCATCTATTGAGATAATCACATGGTTTCTGCTAGTTTTAGTGCTGATATGATCAATGACACTGATGGTTTTCCTAATATTGAACCATCCTAGCACGCCTGGAATAAATCCTACTTGATCAAAATGTATTATTCTTGTGTTAAGTTGCTGTGATCTTTTTGCTAACATTTTATTTAAAATTTTTGCATCTATATTCATGAGGGAGATTGGTCTATAATTTTCTTTCTCCACTTTGTCTCTTCCTGATTTAGGTAACAGTACCAAATTTGTGTATAAAAAGAATTTGGTAGGACTCCTTCACCAATTTTCCCAAATAGTTTGTAGAGTACTGGGATCAATTGATCTTTAAATGTTTGATAGAATTTATTAGTAAATCCATCTGGCCCTGGAGATTTTTTCCTAGGGAGTTCACTGATGGCTTGTTCAATTTCTTTTTCTGAGATGGGGTTAAGTTATTTACTTCCTCTTCAGTTAATCTGGACAACTTACATTTTTGTAAATATTCATCCATTTCACTAACATTGTCAAATTTATGTGCATACAATTGGGCAAAATAATTCCAAATTATTGTTTTAATTTCCTCTTCACTGGAGGTAGATTCACCCTTTTCATTTTTGATACTTGAAATTTGGTTTTCTTCTCTTTTTTTTATCATATTGACTAAAGGTCTATCAATTTTATTTTTTTTTTTTCATAAAACCAGCTCTTAGTTTTATTAGTTCTATAATTTTATTAATTTTAATTTTATTAATCCCTCCTTTGTTTTTCATTATTTCTTAGTATTTAATTGGAGATTTTCAATTTGTTCTTTTTCTAGCTTTTTCAATTGCATGCCCAATTCACTGACCTCGATTTTCTCTAATTTATTCATGTATGCATTCAGGGATATAAAACTTCCCCTAAGAACTGCCTTTGCTGCATCTCACATGTTTTGGTATGATGTCTCATTATTGTCATTCTTTTGAACGAAGTAACTGATTGTTTCTATAATTTCTTGTTTGACCTGCTCATTGTTTAGGATTAAATTATTTAGTCTGCAATTAGTTTTTTGTCTATCTTTCCATGGCCCTTTATTGCATCTAATTTTTATTGCATCATGATCTAACAATGATGCATTTAATATTTCTGCCTTTCTGCACTGAATTGTGAGGTTTTTATGCCCTAGAACATAGTCGATTTTTGTGTATGTGCAATGTACCACTGAGAAGAAGGTATATTCCTCTTTATCCACATTCAGTTTTCTCCAGAGATCATGTCTAGCTTCTCTAAAATTCTATTTGCCTCCTTAAGTTCCTTCTTGTTTATTTTGAGGTTCGATTTATCAAGTTCCCCAACTAGTACAGTTTTGCTATTTCTTGCTATCTACTTCCTCCTCTAATTCCCTTGACTTTCCTCTAGGAATTTGGATGCTATATACCACTTGGTGCGTATATGTTAAGTAATGATATTGCCTCATTCTTGATGGTGTCTTTTAGCAGGATCTTGTTTCCTTCTTTATCTCCTTTAATTAGATCTATTTTTGCTTTTGCTTTATCTGAGATAAGGATTGCTACCCCTGCTTTTTTTACTTTCGCTGAAGCATAATATATTCTACTCCACCCTTTTACCTTTACCCTGTGCATATCCCCTTGTTTCAAATGTGTTTCTTGTAGACAGCATATTGTAGGATTGTGGTTTTTAATCCATTCTGCTATCTGTGTTTAATGGGAAAGTCCATCCCATTCACATTTATGATTACTATCTGTGACTTTCCCTCAGTCCTATTCCCTCCCCTGTTTATATTTTTGTATCTTCCTTTTCCATTTCCCTCCTTAAGTTTTCCTTTTGACCACCACCTCCTCCCTCAGTATTCCCTCCCTGTGTCCCCCCCCCTTCACCTACCCTTTCCCCTTACTACTCTTTCCTTGCCTTCTAACCACCCTCTCTCTTCTTACACACCCTCTTACCCTTCCTACTGCCTGTAGGGCACAATAGATTTTTATACTTAATGGAATATGTTATTCCCTCCTTGAACCCAAACCAATGATAGTAAATTTCATACAGTGCTCCTCTCCTTCCCTCCTTTCCCTCTATTATAATGACTTTTTGAGTCTTTTCATGTTAGGATCCTAAACTTAACTGATTATACTGATCCCTCTTTGAATCAGAGCCAATGACGCTAACATTCCTATGATGCTCATCTCCCTCCTTCCTTCCCCTCTACTTTAGTATGTTTTTATGCCTCTTCATGTGGCATAATTTACCATTTTCTGCCTCATCCTTTCTTTTTCTCCCATTACAATCCCTTTGTTCCCATTAATGTTTTTTTATCTTCAGATTAGTTCATTTATACCCACACCCTCTATGTACATCCCTTTTAAATGTCACAATAATTATACAAATTTCAATATTGACAGGTATCAGCTTCTCATATAGGACTGGAAACAGTTTGCTCTTATTGAGTCCCGAGTTATGTGCATGTGTGCATGTATGTTTATGTGTGATTGTATGTTTTCCTTGTTTACCTTTTTATGTCTTTCTTGGGTCTTGTAACTGTAGATCGAATTTTCCACTGAGCTCTGGCTTTTTCATCAGGAAAGTCTGGAAGTCCTTTATTTCATTAAATGACCATCTCCTTGGCTGAAAGATTATGCTCAGTTTTGCCAGGTAGTTGATCCTTGGTTGCAGTCCTAGCTCTTTTGCTTTACAAATATCAAATTTCAATCCTTCTGATCTTTTAGTGTAGAAGCTGCTAAATCCTGTGTAATCCTGACTATAGTTCCACGATATCTGAATTGTTTCTTTTTGCTTGCATGCAGTATTTTCTCCTTGACCTTGTAGCTCTGGAATTTGGCTACTATATTTCTTGGACTTTTCAATTTGGGATCTCTTTCAGGAGGAAATTGGTGAATTCTTTCAATAACTATTTTATCTTCTGATTGTAGGACTCAGGACAGTTTTCTTTGACAATCTTTTGGAGGATGCTGTCCAGGCTGCTTTTTTCATCGTGGCTTTCTGGTAGGCTGATAATTGTTAGGTTATTTCTCCTGGATCTGTCTTCCAGTGAAATATTTTGCACATTCTTCTAATTTTTCAATCTTTATGTTTTGTTTGACTGACTCTTGCTGCATCATAGAGTCCTTACCTTCAATTTGACTGATTCAAATTTTTAGTGAATTATTTTCCTCAATTAGTTTTTGAAGCTCCTTTTCCATATGTTCAGTTTTCATTTTTAGGGAGGTATTTTCTCCAGGTAGATTTTGGACCTCCTGTCTTAGTTCTCCAATTTTACTTTTTAAGGATTTGTTTTGTTCAGTGAGATTTTCTTCCAATTTGGTCACTGTAGATTTAAATTTATCTCCTACCTCTCTAATTTGGTTTTTAAAATCTTTCTTGAGCTCCTCCAAGAATGCTTTTTGGGCTTGTGACCAATTCATATTTCCTTCTGTGGTCTCCAGTGTGAGTATAGAGTCCATGTTGTCCTCTGAATTTGATTGTTCTTGCTCACTTGAAAAGGATTTTATGGTCCTAGATCTCACAGATTCCTTCTTCCCCATTGTGATTGCCTATGTCCTGGATTTTTAGAGTGGATATCTGTTTCTGGGTGCAGATGTATTGAGCTTCTCAGGCTGGGAGGTAGGGGTTTGGTTGTTAACTTCATGAGCTGAGGCCTCTGAGTGTCTAGACTGAGGCCAAGGCCAGGACTCTCAGTGTTTCCCCTGATGCTCACAGAGTAACCTGTTGGGGAGGGGTGGTCTGGCTACTTCATGTTTCCATTTCTGTGTCTCTGGGCTACAGCTTGGGCAGGCTCAGCTGGAGGCTGGCAGGGCTGGTGTCTACAGATTTCCCTGGTGATGCTAAGGCATACCTGGGCTTATGTTGCTAGTGCTTGCTGGCTCCACCCCCCCTGGGCTTAGACTCTGTACTGACTCATTTCCCCCTTCCTCAGTGACTCCCAAGCCTGAGGCTGTTTCCATTAATTCAGGACTTTACTCTGGGTGGGACATTTATCTCTGGGTTTTCTGGGTCAGGGAGGGGGAATCTGAGCAACTAAATTTTATTTTGCCATCTTGACTCCTGGAAATTCGAGTATGTAATTTTTAAATATCCAGGCTATGGGCTGATAGCCCCAGGAGAAGCTGCTGTCCCTGTTGTGGGCCCTGCATTTTCTCTTACCCAACTCCGAGGATCCTCTGTCCTGTGGCGAGATGGCTGCCAATCACCCTTGAAGTGGGTGAGTCTGCTGGCTGGGGCTCCTTCTCACTCTGCTATAGTCTGTTCTCAGATCTGTGCTGGTGCAGCCCCTGTGTGCTCCACATTCCCCTTGTCCAGACCTATGTGGGCACTTTCCCGGGCTGGGAATCCACCATGCTACATCTCCCAATGGGTTCTGTCACTCTAAAATCCATTCAAATTCACTTTTTTAAGTTTAGCGACAGAATTCTTAGAGGAGCTTAGAAAAGTTACTGCTTCCTTTCCACCATCTTTGCAGCTCCAAGTATGCAGTTTTATAGCCCTTAGGGTACAATTTCAAACGGAGCAGCAGGTGTTTCATAAGCAGCTGTTCTTTTACAGATAGAGCTTTCTATTGCTATTATATATATGTCCAACTTTTCTTAGAACCAAAAAATGCTAAAGAAGTAAAAGTTCTTGAGAGAGAAATTTATTTTAACAACTAAATATACAAAAACTCACCTAGATAAGGTAGAAACTATGGTGACAATGATGCACAATTTATCTAGAGTTCAGGTGTCTAAGAGCCTCATCTACTCAGAATACATCCTTAAACTCAGACATGAGAAAGTGTCCCTCTGAGTAGCAAGGAAAATGGCTGTCATAAATCATGTGCTTTGTTCCATAGGACAGAAGTGAACCCATCCTGGAGTATTCCTTAAAATAATTATGTGTGAAATAGGACAGTAGAAAAAAGGATACATTTGAAAAGTCACAACTGAAAGAGAAGATAAAAAGGGATAAGATTAGGCAGGAGAAGCAGAAGCCAGCTGAATGACTGAGGGAAACTATAATTAATAGTTAAAAGTTAACTTACAAAGTCTCCAGTAAACTACTGCAGAGCTCTGTGCCTGTTGAACTTTTTCATCAGTGACTTAGATGACAAGATAAATGTTACATTTATAAAATTTACAGATGATACAAAACTAGAAGTGATAGCTGCTATACTAGATGATGGAATTCAGATCCAGAAAGATCACAAAAGGCTGACAGAAATTACTGAATTTCTTAAGTTGATACTTAGTTCATTTACATTCCAATGAATAGATCAATGATTTTGTTAACATGGGTTCTTCCTCCAAAAGTCCCGATTGCAAACCCTCTATGTGCTTTTTTATCTTACACAATTCTCATCTACAAAAGCCCTACAACAATGCCTCATCCTGGCCTAGAAGTGACCTGGAGGTCTTAGAAGGATAATTCAACTGACAAGTTCTAACTTGGTGGAAAAGTGAAGATGATCCCTATTATAGACTGGGATTTACTGTCTGATAATGTACAATAGCTTACTTCAGAGAAGTTTACCAGCTATTCTGCACCTAGATAATGACAGAAACCTAAATACACAGTAAAATATAATAGGGATGAATGTATAGTGCTATACATTGAGGTTAAAAAAAATTATTGATGGAGAGTAAGGAAAATGTGGCTTGACAGCAGTTCAAGTATAAAAGACTTAGGGGGTTTTGGTAGATGGAAGATTCAGTGAGTTAACAATGTGAAATAGCAAACTAAAAAAAGGTAAAGAAAACTTGGGCTGCAACGGCAGAAGTAATAGGCTTAGAATGAGGGAACTGACTATTCCACTGTATTCTGCTATGACCAAATTATATCTGGATTATTGTATTAGTACTGGGCACCACGTTAGGAAGGACACTACAAACTAGAACATCTCCAGGTGTCAATAATTAGGACAATGAGGGAATCTGCCTTCTGTGAGGTGGACCCTCCAGATTACAATAGAATCTGCCAGGAGGTTGAACTTTGAGGAATTACCATGAACAGTTTAGGATCTTGAGGAAGGTCTTTACACAGTCTAGTCACCTACCTCCCTCAATGGACCATTCCCCAAAAACTGGTACTCTGCACAGGCTCATTCCTCACTGGCTGGCATGCTCCCAAACTTTTAAACTCTCCCTGTTCCAGTGATTCTGAATCTTCATTTCCCTATACTCAATTCTTCACATTTAGCTCAGAGGTTCCCCAAAAATATCCTACTCTAGATCTGCCCATCTCTTCCACTGAATCCCCTCAAGCAATGTATGCTCCATAAACAAAAATTAAAACGACAAACAAATTTATTCCTTCCTAATAAGCCTTTTTTTTCCTCACACTCCTATCTTGTACTCATCAAGACCTGGCTCCCTTGAAACACTGCACTCTGACTACCACCCTCCTTTCTAGAATTTTCACCTTCACTTGTATCCCTAGTTTGCTCTTAATAAGAAAATCATGAAGTTATAGGACTTCATAAATGAAAAAACATCCACTGTACCAAATGATATAGCCAGACTGCAACATACAAAAAAATTCCTCCAATTACTATTCTTACATTATACTAACACTTCATTTGACAGACTATATAAACAAATAAAGACTTATAAATTAATTAAAAATTTATCTCCAACATCAGGACCCAAGAGAAGCCTAAAAAGGGAAAAGAAAATATAAGGGATTCAATAGAGCTGAACAGTTTCCATCCTCACATGGGAAGATTGTACCACTAATCATACAACTAGAAGGAATATACATAGACACAGGATACATGTACAAGACGAATCTGAGAGAAAGACATAAAGAATAATTAAAGGATGAGAAAGAGGAGTACACTGGGTACAGAAGGAAGGGAGAAGTAGAATGGTATAAAGACAGTGAAGAGAAAGATGAGAGGGTAGGTGATGGGCAATTACTGAACTTTACTCTTATCAGTACTGGCCCAAAGAGGGAATAACATATCAAATCAGTTGAATATAGAAATCTATCTTACTGGAGAGAAAAGTAGGAAGGAAATTATTAAAGGTTTGGGGAAACTGACAGAAAAGAGGGCAAACTGGGGGAGGTGGTAGACAGAAGCGAAACACTGTCAAGGAGGGAAAGGGTGAAAGGAGAGAGAGGACAAACAGGAGGAAAAATAGGTAGAGGGAAATAGAGTTAGTAATCACAACTGTGAATGTGAATGGGGTGAAATCTCTCCCATTAAAAAGAAATGGATAGCAGAGTGGATCAAACACCAGACTCTGACAATACGTTGTTTATAAGATATACACTTGAAGCAGAGAGACATACAGAGTGAAGGTAAAGGACTGGAAGAGAATCTATTATGCTTCGGCTGAAGTAAAAAAAAATCAAGGCTAGCAATCCTGATATCAGACAATGCAAAAGCAAAAAGAGATCCAATTAAAAGAGATAAGGAAGAAAACTGCATCTTGCTAAAAGGTATGATAGACAATGAAGTAATATCAATACTAAACATATATGCACCACACAGTATAGCATCCAAATTCTGAAAGTATCAGTTAAGTGAGTTATAGGTTCATGACCAAACAAGAGATAGAGAGCGTTACAAAATGTAAAACAATTTTGATTATCTTAAATTTAAAAATTCTGTACAAACAAAACCAATGCAACCAAGATAAGGAAAGGAGAAAACTAGTAAACAATCTTTACAGCAAGTGTCTCTGATAAAGGTCTCATTTCTCAAATATACAGAAAACTGAGTTGAATTTATAAGAATATAAGCTATTCCTCCATTGATAAATGGTCAAAGGATATGAACACGCACTTTTCAGATGAAATCAAAGCTATTTATAGTCACATAAAAATGCTTTAAATTAGTATTGATTAAAGAAATGTAAATTAAAACAAGCCTGAAGTACCACCTCATACCTATAAGATTGGCTAATAGGACCAAAAAGAAAGGAAAATGATAAATGTTGGAGAGGATATGGGAAAACTGGGACACTAATGCACTGTTGGTGGTGTTGTGAACTGATCCAACCATTCTGGAAAGCAATTTGGAACTATGCCCAAAGAGCAACCAAACTGTGCATACCAGCAATAACAATCCTATGTCTGTATCCCAAAGAGACCGTAAAAAAGAGGAAAAGTTCCTACATGTGCAAAAATATTTTAGCAGCTCTTCTGTAATGGCAAAATACTGGAAATTGGGGGGATGCCCATCAACTGGGGAATGGCTGAACAAGCTGTGGTATATGAATGTAATAGAATACCACTGTGCAATAAGAAATAATGAACAGGAAGATTTCAGAAAAACCTTTAGAAAGGCTTGTACAAACTGATGCAAAGTGAAATGACAAACACTGTACACGGTATCAGCCACGCTGTATGATGATCAAGTATGAATGACTCAGCTCTTCTCAGCAACATAACAATCCAAGATAAGTACAAAGAACTCACAAAAGAAAATGATTTCCACATCCAGATAAAGAACTGATGGACTCTGAATGCAGACTGAAGCATACTTTTTTCACTTTATCCTTTTTCATGTTTTTTTCTTTTGATCTGTTTCTTCTTTCACTTCTGCAACTAATATGCAAATATGTTTTACACGACAGCACATGCATAACCTCTATCGAATTACCTACCATTTTAGCAAGAAGGGAGGGAGAAAAAAATTGAAACTTAAAATCTTTTAAAAATGAATGCTAAAAACTGTCTTGATATGTAATTGAGGAAAAAACACAATTAAAAAAAAACTTTTTATTGCTGTTGTATTTCTAGCTTAGCTAAAAGAGTGAGACCTAATCTGTCTCTCTCTTCATACAAGCATACACAGACATATACATAGATGTGTGTTCAATATGTGGAGGGAGAGAAAGAAGGAAAGATGAAGAGAACACTAGTTCCTAAAATTTAGCCACACAGAGGCATAGTAATAAGCTGTCATAAGAAAACCACTAGCTGTGGTTCAATATACTTTGCTTTTCATGGCTTTCCCCCAACTAAGGACATCCCCTTCTGATTACCCAGTATTTATTTTGTACTTATCTACTTATGTACATGTTTCTTCAGATTATGGACTCCCCCAGCTAAATTGTAAGCTTCCTGAGGGCAGAGATAATTTTCACTTTTCTCTTTGTGTACCAGTACCAAGTACAGTGCCTGGTTCATCCAAGGTAATTAATAAGTGCTTGCTGATTGAGTGATTAAATGGTGTGTGAGATACTCTATGGAAAATTCAGAGTAAGACATCAACAGAACTGTTCTGATAGAAATCATACATTTGCCACCTTATTTTAGTTAATGACCAATAACATTTAATCACATACCAATTCTGAAATATTAGCTGTTAGTTCCAAGTTACTGTTTTCATTACTAACAGACCAAATATTTTCATAGGAGTGCCTACCAAAGTGCCCAGAAAATAAGTGGCACTAAACAAATCTCAGGTGTTAGGGATGAAATATGCTCCCTGCCCCTTACATTATCCAAAAAGGAAGAATGAAGTACAAAGATAAAAAGTAACAAAAAGGAGTGGGTATCAAATTAGTTCCTGCAGCCAATGATGGGCATATCCATGAAAGATACTTTTTTGCTTCACCTGATTATTGAATGGATAGCTAAGTGGCACAGTAGACAAAGGAACAGTGGACCTAGAGTAAGGAAGACTCATCTTCCCAAGTTCAAATCTGGCCTCAGACACTTAACTAGCTGTGGGACCGTGGGCAGGTCACTTAACCCTGTTTGCATCAGGTTCCTCATCTTCAAAATGAGTTGGAGAAGGAAAGGGGAACCACTCTCGTATCTCTGCCAAGAATACCCCAAATGGGGTCATGAAGAGTCAGACATGACTGAAAAGTGACTGATTATCAAATATTCCTAGTAGATACTTAAGAGATTTGAGTGTTATTAGTGTCTCAATGAGACCTGAAAACCTAGCAGAGATCTGATGTTATTGCAAGGACTTGAATAGCAGAGAAGCTGGCAAAATGAACATAGTTGCATAAAACTTGCTAAGTTCTCAAACCTCAGATTGTTTTTTCAAAACTTTGTACCATTTCAGTTATAATGGACTAAATCACTGGTATAGACTCCTGAAAATCATTCCAAATACCTAAATTTAGATATATTTTAAATAATATTCCATTCAAGATGTCTTCACTTTAACTTCAGTATAACACAGACATTTTTTAAAAGTGTGACAAGAACTACCAGACAGGATTTATGTCAACGACTCTGAAGCTGCTTCTTTAAAAATATAGGAAGTTCATGATATTGATGTCTACAAAAGGTTATATCTCAATCCCAACTTACCATACTTTCGAAGAAAATATATATGTGTGGACACAATACAACACAAATATTTAAGAAACACCCTATGGAAAAAAGTTATTATCAATATTTTTGTGGTTGGGTTAAAAACATCTCAAACTAACTTGAGTTGTTACTATACAATGGTAAGTATATATATATATATATATACACACACACACACACACACACACACACACACACACATCTGATATCATGTTTGTGGAATGATCTGTGGCAATTTTAGGGAAGCTTATAAGAAATTAAACTTACCTAGACTCCATTGAACCTTCTCAAATGAGTTGCAGAATCAGAGCTATTTTATAACTAAAATGATCATAATGATCAAAATGTTTACAGTAGTTCTTTTTGAAGTGGCAAAAACAAGAAAATTAAGGTGATTCCCATTTACTGAGGGAATGGATAAATAGTATATGGCATATGAACATAATGGAATTTACTATGCCATAAGAAATTATGAAAGGAATAGTTCCAAAGAAATGTGAAAGACCTACATTAACTAAGGCAGAGTGAGATCAGAACCAAGAGAACAATTTAGACACAATGACATTATAAAAACAAACAACTCTGAAACACTTAAAAACTCTGATCAATACAATGAACTGATGACAAGCACGCTCTCTACCTCTTGATAAGAGGGGTGATGGGCTTAATATAAAGAATTCTGGATATGGCCAATGGGGGGGGGTGTTTTTCTTGACTATGCATGTTACAAATGTTTTGCTTTTCTTATTTTTTTTTCAGAAGAGGAGGGAGACGAGAGGGAAAGAAAATAAATGTTGGTTAACTGACAAAAATGAATTAAACATAACATGATTATAAAGGATAATTCACTTGCAAAGTGGGTTCTTAATTTCTAACATCACAATGCTGTAATGTAAGGTCAATAGTTATCCTTAAAATAATATTCTCTCACTTGTGTTAATTCTAAGTATTTTGCTATCAAATGCACTTACATATGAACAGTTCTGTGTACTGCTGGATATATCACAATGGGTGTTTCATTCCTTTACTATATAGGCTAGAATACATGGCCAATGAAGTCACTTCTAATTCTTACATTTTAGGATTCTTGTGAAATATGTTTTGTGAATAAATTCCGAAGTAATACATTATTCTTAATGTCACTGAGGCTCTAAATTGTATACTGAAGATTAATACGAATGCATTAATGCCTTCTGGAAACAGACTGCTACTTAGTTTTTCCATTAATAGCCAAACTTACTGAATTTTTCCAATGCTGTCACATTTTGACTAAAAATGAAATAAAAACCACATTTAAGTACTCAGTACTGTTATTGTGGCAACAAAGACTAAAGAACTTGTAACTTTTTCTCATGAGTTTCAATTTTCTTTGTACACAAGAGTTTGCACATTTAGGAGGACTCATTAAAGAATACTATAAAAATAAACACAAAAAAGGCAACTAAAAGAATATTCTGATAATACATTTAAATACAGGTTGAGTCAGAATATGGCATATCTTAATTCAAAGCTAATAGTCAACACATCAACATCTTCTAATTTATCCCTTCCATATAGGAAAGAAGAAAGCACCTATTTGTTTGGCAGGCACTGTACTAAAGGCTTTACAAATATTATCTAACTTGGTCCTCACAACTACTCTGGGACAAAGGTGCTATTATTATCTCCATTTTACAGTTGAGGAACCTGAGGAAGACAAAGGTTAAGTGACTTCCCCAGGGTCAAACAGTATCTGAAGCAAAATTTGAACTCAGGTCTTCCTGACTGTGGGCTAAGCATTGTATTCACTTAGTCACCTTATTACCACTATATACTATTCTATTAACTTTAGAAAATAATGAAAAATTACAAAATGCATTCTTATTTTCTAGACAATCTATAATAAAGTCTATGATTTTTTTTTTGACAGTAAATGATAAATGCTCCATTTTTAAGATCACTCAAGTATAAAAAAGTTGGAATTCACTTTTTTGGTACATTCCATAAAACTGATACTAAAAAATATGTAAGGGTCACAAACTAAAAACTCCTTATGTTTATGAAAACTTCCACCATATATCTGATAATATATTGGAAATGTTATCTTGTCATCATTAATTTAACTAAAGTGCCAAAAATTATTTTATGATCATTCTTTTTTGTCTACTTCTCAAGTATCTGCTCTCAGAAAAACCAAATGTAGCCCTGGGCTGCTGTAATGCCAAGCAAAGGCAACTTCCAAGGTTCAGATTACCAGCATAGCAAACTCCAAGGAAAGGCCCTTCTTTCATCTTGAATCGAGGCAAGCCCTCAGCAATCTCAGTTCCTGGGGTGACAAGGCTCAACAAAGCCATAGCCAGAGTCCTCAGCAAGTCACTCTCTGCCTGTAGAACAGTCCCAGAACCCCTGAAAACATCAGCAAGGCCCTCTTATAGGATTTCTGTAAACATACCACAAGAAAAATCCTCCTTCAGGGCTTCTGAACCAACAGCAAGGTTCCAGGACCTCTACAACAGCAGCACTGTCCTTCACCAGCAGGTGAATCTGGCAAAACAACATCAAAACAGACAGACAAAATACCGGCATCACAGCCAAGCCTCCTCAGTTCTTGGCAGCTCCAGGTAGCATTTCTCAAAAGTCCTGGGCAGCTCCAATGGGCTCTCAGCAACTCAGGCTCCACGACACTGGATGCTGCTCTCCAAAAGTCCTTCTGGTCTCCTCTTGGCTTGGGCCTCTCTCCCAATTCACAGCTCCTCCCAGTTCAGCCCTCTCTCTTCATATCAACAAGTCCATCCCACAAGTGGGATTCACAGGCTCTGGGTTTTAACACTCAACCCATAAACCAAGGCAACACAGGGGCATCTCCAAATTCCATTACCATTACCGCTGCCAAGACCCAAGATGACAGAGACTTTTGGCTATTAATGCTATACCTTTAAGAGGATCATAGAGACAGTTAAGTGACATTCTGTAGAGAATTAAAACCGTTAAACTGTTAAATTAAAACTTAAACAGACATTCTGAGGAGAAAAATAGAAACAGAAACAGTATTAAAGAGAGTTTCAGTTCATTCAGGAGAAATGCTTTGTTGTTGCAGAGCCTTGAAAAAAGGACTTTTCCCCAAGTTTTAGAGCACAAAGGGGAAAGGCAGAGATCAGAGAAGAAAAGTGTGTGACAGACATATGTTAGAGCAGAAACCAAATGTAGCGAATGACAGTTGATGAGAATAAAATACAGTTAACAACTTTTCCTGCCAATGATTTCATAGAACTTAACTCTGGCTGTGAGCCACAAACTATACTTCATCTAAATATTAATCTATGTTTATAATTACTTAAAGATGCTAACATATTACATTGTCCATTAATGGCAACTTTGTCTAAGCTTATAATTTGGCATTTGAGAAGGGGGACACGAGGGAGAACCTAAACTATGGGAAAAGAAATTTGCCCAAGGTTGCTTTGGTATGGGAGCCAGGCCAATTAACCAGTTTTAATTTTGAGAATTAATACAAACTTTTCAGATAATATCCACTAGAAAACCTTTGAACCTAGTGACAGAAAATTTGTAAGGCAAATGAGCCAGTAGTAGACCATGGGGAAGAATGCATAGCTTATAGCCTAGCCTTACATACCCATTTCATACATTTTTTTCCCTTTTTAATTAATTCATTTTTAGCTTTCAACATTCAGTTCTACAAATTTGAGTTTTAAATTTTCTCTGCATTCCCTCCTTTACCCCCCCCCATATGGTGTGCAATCTGATATAAGCTCTACAAATATCTTCATATTAAACATGTTTTCACATTAGTCAAGTTGTAAAGAAGAATTAGAAGCAATGGGATGAATCACAAGAAAGAAGAAACAAAACAAAAAAAAAAGAGAGCGAAACAGTATGCTCTGATCTGGATTCAGACTCCATAGTTCTTTCTCTGGTTATGGATAGCACTTTCCCTCATGAGCCTTTTGGAGTTATCTTAGAACCTTGCACTGCTAAGAAAAGCTAAGTCTATCAAAGTTAGTCACCACACAACGTGGCTGTAACTGTGTACAATGTTCTCCTGGTTCTTCTCATTTCACTCAGCATCAGTTCATATAAGTCTTTCCAGGTTTTTCTGAAGTCTGCCTGCTCATCATTTCTTATAGCACAATAATATTCCATACAAGTCTTTAATAATCCTATAGTGATTCTGTGGTAAACCACACTATTATTTAAATTTTTTTTTTAAGAGATCTGGAGGACTCTTTAAAAAGACGTCAGCTTAGAATATCATCAGGATCTGTGGTATTTTGAGATTAAAGATCAGTTTCATTTTCAGCTAAGAAAAACAACAAGCACAAAGGATGTCTTAGAGGTTGCAATAAGAACACTGCTAAACCCTTTACTTTTTCTGATGTCAGCTTCGGTTTCTTAAAATAAAAATCAAAAGGAAGCCTACATTTTTATCTCTTATTCTCTAAATAAACCCGTCATGTCTTTGATATTTAAATTTTCAACCAAAACTCTGGTAGACAATAATTTATCAATTTTTTACAAGTCAAAAAATTGCCATGGGAAATAAGCTGTGTATCATAAGTGCTTCAAACTCAAAGATTCTAAGAGATCAAAGTTTCACTTTTCCTTAAGGGAACTTAACTCATTTGTTATTCTTAAAAAGACTTCGTAACTGCTATTTCTTTCAGAATACAATCCCAAATTCTATATTCCTTGTCATTTATTATCATTATAGCTTCTCAGGACAAAAATTTTTAAATGGCAAAGGAGTTAATACAAGTTAATGGATAAGATCATGCGAAACTGTGGCATAACAATAAAAAGCTTCAGATTTTGAATGAAATGAAAAATAAAGCAGTTAAGATTTTATTCCACTGATATTCACTTCAGAGAGTAAATATAGCTTAAAAAATCATATGATAAAAGCAGATACTTAAAATTCATGAAACAATCTGTCCATCCCCCAGATTTTTTCTGTCTGAGGGCTTAGTAGAATTCCAAGGACTTGGCTGTATGCATACATACATACATACATACATACATAAATACATACACATTAAAAAAAATGAAAATACAGAATGAATCAAACAGTTCATTCTTCAAGTACTAGAAATTTTTTTGATAGAAGACTCAAAAGTTACTTTTGAATACATCCTATATAGAATTACACCTGCTGATATCTACTTAAGCACTCCTCCACAAAGAACATTGTTGCTAAGAGAATTTGGATATAAAGATTTTAGTGTATAGTGATATGAAATGAAGAAATGTATAGATATTACTTGAGTTAGTTTTACTGTTCTAACTAGTAAGCTAGATCTATTCACCTGACATTACGTTCAAATTTAAGAGCTGAAATGAGAAAGATAGGTGAGACATTAAAAAAATCATCGTAGTATGCTACTTACAATATTCCCCCAAATAAATGTTGTTTTGTTGTGATGTCACTGAGAGAGTGAAGTCAAATCCAACTAACATTAGAATGGCTACACAGTTTTCACTACAGTGGCCACAACATTTAGAACAAGGAACAAAAGAATAATCACCTGGTTTCCCTAAAGGGGAAATCCTCCTCATTCAATCAATTCACAATACAATAATCAATCTTCCACTCATGGGGCAATCTTAACTTAATCAATCACTCATCTAGATTCACAATTACTAAATATCATTAATCATTAAGTACAGTCATTAGAAAATTACACAAACCCTCTACCCCTCTGTGTCCAGCAAGCCTCAACTTCATCCAAGGGGAGGCCTTTTCTTCATCTTGACTCGGGGTGGTCTCTCAGATTCCCTGGATCCCCTTCCATGGTCCCAGCTCCTACCTGAATCCACCAAACAGTTACCTGGATTCAGAGGCAGACAGCTCCCAGGTCCTTGTCCGGTCCTCAGAGGGAGACAGCTTCTAGGTCCTTGTCCAGTCCTCCAAGGCAGACAGCTCCCAGGTCCTTGTCTAGTCCTCCAGGCAGTCCCTGGCACACAACAAAGTTCACAGGGTCCAGCACATCTCAAACCCTTCACCACTTCTGTTGCCAGGAATTCAAAGATCAGCCAAGCCATGAACCATCAAAGGCTTATCCTGGTAATGCTTCTTCAGTCTTCTAGCAGTTCAGCTGCCCCTAGGAACCAGGAGAAATCTTGGGTCTTTCAGGAGGCCTTCTAGGCAAGCCCTCTCAGGCTTCCAGGACGCCTTCCAGGCAAGCCCTCTCAGCCTTCCAGGCAAGCCCTCTCAGCCTTCCAGGCGGCCTTCACCAGATTCTGGTCTTGGGAAAACTCCAACTCAGTTCTCAGTCAGCTTCCAGATGCTGGAAGAGAAACTCCTCCCCCCCTCAAGAAAACGCCAACTTCAGCCCAGCGGCCCACCTTCCAGATGCTGGGACAACCCTGCTTCCTCCAACAGGAGTTACCAGGAGGGAGATTCCTAATTCTGTCTCTCTGTCTTTAGAACTCTTTTTATATACACACTGGCCTCCTGTCTCAGCCAACCCTCTCCTGCGAAGTCAGGACAGGAGAAGAGCTCACACCTTCCGTGCTTAGCCCTACGTTACTAAGTGCTAAGTATCTGCTAAATTGATTGCTGTTACAGACATACACTCTGAATTGGGTATCTTGCCCTACAGAAGAGTAGGGGGAAAGGAGATGAGAGCGCAGATGATGGAGAGGAGGGCAGGTTGGGGGGATAGGTAGTTAGAAGCACACACTTTTGTAAAGGGACAGGGACAAAGTAGAGAATAGAACAAGTGGAGGGCAGGATAGGATGGAGGGAAATATAGCCAGTCTTTCACAATATGTCCACTGTGGAGATGTTTTGCCTGTATTGAATTGCTTGTCTTCCCAGTAGGGGTGGGTGACGAAGGAGGAAGGTAAAGAATCTGGAATTTAAAGTTTTAAAATAAAATGTTTAAGAAATACATATATGTAATAATAATAATAATTATTATTATTATTATTATTATTTCAAAAATCACAAAAAAAAGAATCTGGATACTCTGCTATTTGGTGTATATTTGTTTAGTATTGACATTACTTCACTGTCTATGGTACCTTTTTAGCAAAATGTAATGCCATAATTTTCTTGTATCTCATTTCGTTTCCCATTTTTTCCTTTATCATTCTTATCTGAGATTTAGAATCATCTTTTGGCTCTTTCTTTATCTCTTCCAGGAATTCTCGTTGGGCTTTTGTCCAATCTGTATCATTTTCCTTGAGGCTTTGCTTGTAATTGTTTTCATATCACTGTATGCTCTCCTGAGTTTGTGTCTTTAACTTCTGTCATTATATTAACTTTGTATGGTTAGGGTTTTGTTTGTGGGGTTTTTTTGTGTTGTTCTTTGTTAATTTTTCCCAGCTTATTTCTTGACTGAAGTTAAAGTTAAGCTCTCTTCATCTTGGGTGACGGTTAGTGGTGGGAGGAGGTGTGTTGCCTCAAGTTTCAGGTTTTTTTGTGTTTCTGTTTTTACAGCTAGTTCTGAAAGTTTTTAAGGTTTGGGTGCTTCCAAAGTATTGTGATCCAGAGAAAAGAGTGGCCACTGCCCTCCTTATCCTTACCCAGGAAGTGGTAGCATTCCTTTCTGCCCTAGAACTAGGTACGTGCAAAGGAGTTGCTAAATAATGCCTGGTCCTACACTGTGTTAGCACAAGAGTTCCCTGTAATTTCTTTCTAATCGTTTTTTTCCAATTCCCTTATCACTGGACTGAGAGTTCCCCAAGCTTCTGCTGCTCCTGTTGTAGCCAACTCCAAGGTCCACAGCTGGTACTGCTGCTATGTGTGCTCTGGGTCAGTCCCCATCATAGTGTCACAGATCTTTCCTTCCAACCTAAGTTGACATAGTCTAGAAAAATGTCTCACTTTGACCTTTTGTTTTCTCTACCATTCCAGAATTCAATTTGAGGTTTCATTTTCAAATTATTTGGAGGGAAATATTGGGAGAGTTGGGCTGTTGTGCTTCATCTACGCCCCCACAATTAAGATTTCCCAATCAATCAAAAGTATGGTAGCTATAACACACCAACCCCTAAGTCATTTTCATTTTCCTGCCTTCCTCAAGGATCTCATACCCTGAATCATCATTTTCTTCTCCCCACCTCCTGTCCTCATATGTGGTATCTCAAAAGTCTTGGCATCATTTTAAGCTTCAATATCTTTAATAGCTTTTTTGAATGTGCTAAAGTCTTTTGGAATACTCTCTGTGCTAGGCAACTCTCATTCATGCAGATGCTTCTACAAACTCCCTTGCCTTCCATTTCTTCAATCTTCTTAAGTCCCAAAACCAACTCCTTCCCTTGACCTTGTCCACACAAAGGAATTATCACTCACATACTTGATCTTGCTATTATCAATTGTGCCACTTCCTTAATTAGAAGCTCTGACGTGTTCCCATCTGAACATAGGTCCAGTCATTTCATTCCTCCTACATCTATTCTTTACCCACATCATGATCTATATTCCCTCCAAAGCTCAGTATTTTCTGAGGCCATTACTTACGCCTTCTCTGACTTAATTGTCCTTTCTTTCCAATCTCAATCCAATAGTTAGTCATTTTAACTCAATACTAACTTCTGCTCCTGAATCCCTCCCACCTTGTCCTATTGCCATTCTTCTCTTGCTAGTACCTACCTCTAGATTACTCCCTCCATCCTCCTCCACTCCTAGTACTGAACAATGCTGGAGGAATATTCTGATTATGAACTTTATATTTGAGCTACATATAGTTTTTTATACATTCTTTTTGACTTCCCAATTAGAATGTAACTTCGTTGTGAGTAGGGACTGTTTCATTCTTTTGTACCTATATCCTTAGCATCTAACACAGTGTCTAGCATACAGGTGACACTTAACTGTTTACTGGCTGAAAATAAGTGGCTGTGGTTTCTGTTCTCAGATCAAGAAGTTCCTGCCCTGATTCTATAGAAATGTTTCATAACATTATCTAATTTCATGTTTTTGTGGAACTATTACCTACCATGGAAAAAGTAGGGGGACAAATCTGTATTAGTTAATAAAACTAAAGAAAAACAGAATATTTTTTTTTAATTTGCACATCACAGGAAAACGAATCTTAATATAATTTGGTCTTATATAACCTGACACCCCTATGACATTTAATGCACAGTTACAATATGAAGTTTTAAAGAAGAGATGCCATACTCTGTTAAACAAGATATGAGAAACTGACTAATTACAACCCAGTTTGGTGAAATCATAACATTCAACACACACAATAGTTTATTCTCAAGGTTATTTCGCCCAACAGTAACATTAGTATAACTATTAAACACAGTTCAAAAACTCTGCTTAATGTTAAAAGGACATAAAACAATATAAAAATCATATCCAAGTACATATAAAAATCAAATGACTTGGTTTTGATTTTTCTTCCTTGTCTGTCATTGAACTTGCAAGTAATAGTTATCTATTTCAAATGCTAATAAGCATTTTATATTACTTTGATGAATATATGTGATGATCAGAATTATATATTTAGGTGTTACCACCTCAAAGTACTACAACTTAAATAGTACATGAAAGGTAATATAGAACTATCAAGTCACAGCCCTAGTAAAACTACGCTAAAAAATGGCAATAAAGGGCGGAGCCAAGATGGTGGAGCAAAAGCACAAACTTGGTGTGGGCTCTAGCTCCAACCACTTCTAATACCTGTAAAAAAAATGACTCTAAACAAATTTTAAAGCTACAGAACCCACAAAGAGCTAGAGAGAAACAAATCTCCCACTGAGGGTAGCCTGGCAGGCCAACAGGAAAGGTCTATCACACCAAGCGGCGAGCCAAGTGCAGTCCTCCATGACCCTCTCCAGCCCCAGGGCGGCCCAAACCGGCCAGAGCAGACTTCAGGAGAGTGAATCACCAGCTGCTGTGGAGGTTTCCAGACTTTTCAACCCATAAATGCCAAAGACAAAGTAAAAGGTCAGTGGTGAACTCTGTCAGAAATAGGGGGATGAAAGAGCGTGGTGCGGCCCCTGCCCCTGGGGTAAGAAGTGGCAAAGGCACAGCTGTAGCTGCTTCCAGAGCTCCTGGCCTGCAGATCTTAAGGGGACCAAGTGACCATTCAGAGGATAATTGCTCCTGCTTTGACCTGCCTGGATCTGAATCACGGTCTTGGGTGGTGGTCCTGGGATGTGTGGCCAGTGTGCCAGAGCTTGTGGAGGCTACAGAGAGGGCACCCAATTAATAGCTCCAGCAGCTGCGAAAAACCCAGCAATTTGGGACAAAGCTCTCTTCATTCTGGAAGCAGAGTTCTACCAAGGCAAAGAGCTCAAAAGTCAAGTAATTGTCTGTCAATATGAGCAAGTGGAGGAAGCACAATTAGACCACACAATCCTTTTGTGGGGACAAAAAGGATCAAAGTATGGAACTGGAGGAGGACAACAAAGTCAGAACTCCTGCATCAAAAGCTTTCAAGAAAAATACAAAGTTGCTATGGCCATGGAGGAGCTCAAGAAGGATTTTGAAAACCAGATAAGAGAAGTGGTGGAAAAACTGGGAAGAGAAATGAGAATGATACAAGAAAATCATGAAAAGTGAGTCAACAGCCTGACTGAAGAAAATAACACCTTAAAGAATAGATTAGCTCAAATGGCAAAAGAGGCCCAAAAAGCCAATGAGGAAAAGAATGCTTTAAAAATCCAAATTTGTCACATGGAAAAAGAATTCCAAAAACTCACTGAAGAGATTAATTCCTTCAAAATTAGACTAGAGCAACTGGAAGCTAATGATTTAAGAAAAATCAAGATACTATAAAACAGATCCAAACAAATGAAAAAAAACAGAAGGCAATGTGAAATATCTCATGGGAAAAACCACTGACCTGGAAAATAGATCTAAGAGAGATAATTTAAAAATTACTGGACTACCTGAAAGCCACGATCAAAAAGAGAGCCTAGACACTGTCTTTCAAGAAATTATCAAGCAAAATTGCCCTGATATTCTAGAACCAGAGGGCAAAATAGAAATTGAAAGAATTTACCAGCTGTCTCTAGAAAAAGATCTCAAAAAGGAAAACTCCTAGGAATATTATAGCCAAATTCCAGAGATCTCAGGTCAAGGAGAAAATACTACAAGCAGTCAGGAAGAAACAATTTGAGTATTATGGAAACACAATCAAGATCACACAAGACCTAGTAGCTTCTACATTAAGGGATCAAAGGGCTTGGAATATGATATTCTGGAGGTCAAAATAGCTTGGATTAAAACCAAGAATCACCTACCCAGCAAAACTGAGTATAATGCTTCAGGGGAGGATTTTCAAGCATTCCTGATGAAAAAACACTGAAGAGAAAATCTGACTTTCAAATACGAGAAGCAAGAGAAGCATGAATAGGTAAACAGGAAAAAGAAACAATAAGGAACTTATTAAAGTTGAACCGTTTACAATCCTACATGGAAAAATAATTGTTAACTCATGAGACTTTTCACAATATGAGGATAGTTGAAGAGAATATATATGTATACATACACATATATGTATATATAGGAGGGTATATGTGTGTATAAATATATATGTGTGTGTGCATATGTGTGTACATGTTATATATAGACAGAGGGCACAGCATGAGTTGAATAGGAAGGCATGATATCCAAAAAATAAAATTAAGAAGTGAGAGAGGAATATATTGGGAAAAGGAGAAAGGGAGAGATAGATTAGGGTAAATTATCTCATATAAAAGAGGCAGGAAAACACTGTTATAATGAAGGGGAAGAGCAGGAAGGTGAAAGGGAATGGATCAATCTTACTCTTACTGAATTTGGCTTAAGGAGGGAATAACATACACATTCACTTGGGTATCTTACTCTATAAGAAAGCAGGGGGAAGGTGATAAGAGGGAGGATGATAGAAGGGAGGGCAGGCTGGGGGAGAGGGTAGTCAGAAGCAAACCGTTTTGAATAGGGACAGGGTCAAAGTAGAAAACAGAACAAGTGGGGTGCGGGATAGGATGGAGGGAAATATAGTCTTTCACAATATAACTACTATGGAAATGTCTTGCGTAACTATACATGTACAACCTATGTTGAATTGCTTGTCTTCCCAGTGTGGGGGCTTGAGGAGGGAAGAAGGGAAAGACTCTGGAACTCAAAGTTTCAAAAACAAATGTTGAAAAATTGTGTTTGTTTTTTTTTAATACATGTAACTGGGAAATAAGACATATAGGCACTGAGGTATAGAAATCCATCTTGCCCTACTAGAAAGTTGTGGGGGGTAAGGAGGAGGATATAACAGAGAACAGATTGGGGGAAAGTGTATTCAGTAGGCTTGCTATTTTGGGGTGGGGGCAGGGGAAAGACGGGGAGAAAAATTTGTAACTCAAAATCCTGTGGAAATGAATGTTGAAAACTAAAAATAAATAAATAACGTGGGGAAAAATTGGCAATATAGGATAATGAAATGCACACTATACTTGTTAAAGATGCTAATAAAGAAAATGTTCAAACGCAAGTAAAAGATGATAATATAGTTAAAATACAGTAGGTATAGATATGTTATATCTATTTAATATTCAGTTAATATTAGGAATAATTTCAAGCTTAATTTTATATTTTATTCTCTCTCTACCTCTCTCTGCTTATTTAAATCTTTAAGTTCCACAAAGTTACTAGTGTGCATACAAACTATCATGGACTCACCACAAGACTAGAAAATTCTTTCCAATGGTCCAGTTAATGTAATTACTATTTACTTGGGAAGCTCACCATAATACCACTCATTACAGAATGAATCTGGCATAAATTCAGACTCTCTTAGATCCTGCTCAAGGGAACTCAGTTCCTGAACTACCCAAACAAACTCACAAGCACTTTATCTGAGACCACTAGGTGAAAGCCATGGACTTGCACGTCTGAAAGAAGTGACTTCAAATCCCACCTCAGACACTAGCTATATAACCCTGGACAAGTCACAATCTCCCTCAGTCTCATTATCCTTATCTGTAAAACAGGGATAAAAATGACACCCATCTCACAGGTTGTTACGAGGACCAAATAAGATGCATGGAACTTTGAATATCTTAAAATGTTACATAAGTGTTTATTATTATTGCTGCTATTTTCCTGTATGTAAAGTTTGTCTGACATAATAGATACAGCTGCACCTGGGGACTTTGTTCTGGAAAGTTTAGTGATAAACCTAATTCTACTTTTCTGGCACCTTGTTTTCTTGACAGGATTGGATCTTTTTGTCTTTAAGGAAAGTGGTTATGGGCAGATTTTTATAAATATTAGGGACAGCAAAATGGTTTTAAAAAATTCTCTAGGGTTTAATTTTAAATAGATGTGGAGATTAATGGGCTAGGATTGTTGAATGTACTATGCATACAGTTCAGGAAACCCTGCAAATTTCCGGATCACTGGTCTTAGCTTACACTATACACAGTTACAAACAACTAGATAAGTAGTATAGAATAAACAGTACAGGACCACAAGGTGAAAGATCTGAATTCCAGTCTGAGTTTTACCATATGAGTGTCAAGGTATCTTGAGTTATATCACAATCTATTCAAGTCATTCCATTTACAAAATATGTAGTAATTTCAGATGAATTCTTGGCTGTGAAAATCAAATTACATAATATTTATGAATTGCCATTTTAAAACTGTAAAAGCATTAACTATAAGGCATTATGCAACTGGCAGGAAGAGGAATTAAGTCATTGATTTGTGTTCATTAAAGAAGCAAATATCTGCTTACATTTATTAAAGATCTTATAACTTTGGGCCTTCTCTCTTGAAGAAAAAGAAGATGCAAATGGATGGGGAAAAAGCTCAGATAGGACATCAAAAAAAGCATAAGAGATATTTTTTATCACAGTATAGTCCCATTTCAAAAATATGACCTCAAAAATATGACTTCTACTTGCAATATACCTTTTGTTCGCTATTTCTGTGATTATAATATGGGTGTTTCTATAAGGTCACTGGTCTAATATGCCTTCATGCGATCTTCGCTGTCTAAAGGGAAGGTCTTCCTCACTGGAAAAAAAAAGAAACATTAAGTGGAACTGAAGAAGGTACTATAGATTTCTCAATCAGCAGACGGTCTCCTCATCCCACCCTACCTCCCAGGCACTACCCTGACATACCAGGTTCTTACCAAATGAAAATTTCTCCTTTCCAGACTTAATGATGGTTAAATATGAAAGAAATTGAAACTAAATGTAATTTAGACTTCATAGCAATAGTAATATCTTTATGTACATTACATTTTCCTATATTTATGACATATTAGGCCCTTTTTCCCTAAAAATAATCTTACTAGGTAGTTATTTTATCATTATTTTACAGAAGAGACGTGGTCCAGCATCACAGTAAGTACTGGTACAATGTATCTGTCTCCTGAACACTAAAAATATCAATTGTCTTTTTCTAACCTGCACGAACCAGTACACCTGTGATTAATATTATTCAACATTAAAATAAGTCTTCTTTTACTTTCATTTACATTTTATTTTTATTTTAAAAATATAATATAGCATAACAATGTAATAATTAGTGAAATAGCAACAGAAAACTCATATTTATAATCTCTTAAGAAATAAAATCTAGAATTCAAAAGCCATCAAAACTTCATGCCAGAATCATGCCAGAGTAGTGTAACATGTAATAATAATAATAATAAATGTTATTATTATAGCTAGCATTTATATAGCAACTACTATGCTTCAGGCCCTTCAGTTGTACATTAATAGTTTCACAGCCTTCTACATTTTCTGTTTTTATTTCTAGACATTATCAAACCTACAACAATTACAGTAAATGCTTTTAAAGTTAAGAGTACTGAACTACATTAGAAAGATATTACATATGAGAAAATTCTGTAAGATCTACAGATGATTCTATAATAATACTTATGTTTATATAGTAAATTAAAGTTTACAAAGCTCTTTTCTTACAACAACCCTGTGAGGCAGATAGTATACATATTATTACTACTCCTACCATACAGATTTGAAGGAGTTATTGAAAATATTATCATAACTATTTTACCAATGTTATCAAGGCATATTTTTAATAAGAGCAGCAAATTACAACTTGAATTCTTTCAAACTATTTGTTCATTAAACATTGGTTTACATTGGTATACGATCTCAGCCAAATGAACACATTAAAATTAAGTGTTGGCTAATGTACACCGCACCAGTAAAAGCAGTGTTTTGGTTTCCTTTAATTAAAACCAGCAAGAACAAGTCATAAAAGGAAATACAGTAAAATATCCAGAATGTTCTAACTAAGCCAATTCTTTGCAGCTCAGTTACTCTAGCAGAAAAGAAGCTGGCAATCTTTGAAATCAGTATTCAAAAGCAGACTATATCTAGCCTTCAATTATCTACAGGATTTTACTGTTTCAGAAATGAAGCTCATGGAAGATATAGCACTATAGGCAGAACTTAAAAATCAAAGTTTGTACAGATGATTGTGTCCACATACCATGTAGTCAAAAACTGCCTGGCTCTGAGCCTAAAGGCAGATCTTTTCTTCCTGACTTGGAAATCAAACTTTAGAACCTCACAGACTAAACACTTTGACAAATACAGTCAAAATTGATAATAAACCTGACTTGTTTTTGCTGAAACAGTAAGTCATTGTACTTTTTTAAAGTCCTATTATTTTAATACTCAAAATGAATGGGGGATGGGGAAGATATTTCCTGTACAGCACATAAACAACTGTGTTAGGGTCCTCTAAGCTTACTGTAATTCACAGTAATGTGAAAAAGAGACTTTACACTTGCCCTATTCAAAAAGATTCTAAATAAACAAACGTATAAAACGACTTATACCACAGGAAAACTCAAGTCTTTCCAAACAAACCTGAACATCTGCAGTACCTACAGAGGGCTTAGTTTAATTTTTAAAAGTATTCTGAGAAAATATTTAACAAAGACAGCTATATACCAACTGTAAACTAAGACTATGAGAGAAATACTGACCACAAAAATAAATGCACACTAACTCTCTCAGTAAAGGCTAGAGCTGAGAAGCCAAGTTTTATGAAAACACCCTCTTGTGATATAAAATGAATTTCCATATGACAAATTAATTTTAATGTCAGTTTAATTGAAGTGGCCATATGTAAAGGTATTGTGTATACTGTATACGCTTATGCAGTATATGGGGCCAAATCTCCACCCTCACTAGCTCAGGTAACTATGAACTAATTATAATAGTAATTCACATCATTCAACCATAGAACACTTCAGTTTTTACAAAATACTTGTCTTACAAACACACTGTGAGGCATATAGTATATGTTTCATTATGCCCTTTTCGTAGATGTGAAAGACTGAGGTTCAAGCTTGTAAGTTAGTTTCCCATAGTCATAGCTAATAAGTTTCAGGCAGAATTTCAGGCAGGGTCAGATCCCTTGACTCTAATCCAAACACTTTTTCTACTGTGTTGTTATACACTCAACTGGGGAGTGGCTAAAAAAATGATATGAATGTAATGGAATATTATTATACGGTATGAAATGATGAATAATTTATAGAAACAAAAAAAATTTGTTTAAACTTATACAGAGTGAAATCATGTCTACACCAGGTTTAGAGGTTAGATCTTTCCCTTTCTAGCCAGTGTACAACACAATTACTTAATGACTGTAAATGAAAGATCATTAAAAGGAAATCAGCTCACAGTGATCCTGGAGAACCTACAATGAAACAAACCGCCCTTCGCCACAACAACAGTGGGAGATCACTAAGAGGAAATGCACACACTGTTGAACGGGCTTAGGTGTTTTGCCCCATGCTTCTGTGTAACGAGATCATTCAAGAGAAGGGTACTGGGGAGGGGGTAAAATAACCTCAATGTTAAAATGAAAGACATTAGCCAGAAGATGGCACGGGAACAAAGTAAAGCACCGTTGGGGTTGGCCTGTCAGAACTGGCCACATGAGACGCCTGCTCCAACCGCTCAGCTCCAAGCTGAAAGTTCCAGAGAAAAAAAGGGTCAACAAACTATTGTACAATGTGAAAGTATTTGCAGATCCTATACGTGACTGCACGCCACCATGGGGGGGGGGGGAAGGGAGGGGAGAAAATCTGAAACTCAAGTGATTGTGGAACTGAGTCTTGTAAATTAAAAGTAAATGAGTAAATAAAAAAAATTTAAAAAAAAAGGGTCAAGCCCTCAAGGGCATGGTTTCTGCTGCCAACAGCAAAGGGCCGGCAAGTAGACGGCTTTAGAGTGACCTTACTGCAAAAGGCAGTAAGGAGAAGTCAGGCTCCTTAAGTTACGGCTGCTCTGGAGGCCGCGTAGCATCCGGGAAAGACTACTGACCTTGGCTGCAGCTTTGGGGCTCACGCTCACATACCAGTTTTATAACTCGTCAGCTATATGACTAGACAAATCACAACTCGCTGTGCCAAAGATGCCCCATCTATAAAATACAAAGTAACAGTGTCTGTACTACCTGCCTCCCGAGAGTGTTGTGAGAGGGGCTGCTATCAGTTGTCCTCTAAGGCGAACTGTCACAATCAAACTGGCAGCCCTACAGCACTTTATATTTCATTTTAAAAACAGACATTCTTGGTTTTTAAAGTTGCCAAAGTGCTTTATTTTTTAAACTCAGTTTTCCCAAGTAACAAAAATCTGCTTCCTCTCCCTTACATTAAAGTGTTCTCCTTCCTATTAAACAAAACAAAACCAAACCAAACCCTTGTAACGGAAATACATACTCGAGAAAAATGAATTCTCGCACAAGTCATATCCAAAACCTGCGCATTAATCTGTGCCTGAGTACGTTACTTCTCTATCAGGAGATAGGTAACGTAATAAATCCTCTGGAATTGTGGCTAATCACCACACTGACCAGAGCTCTTGAGTCTTGATATTGTTCATCTGTACAGTGTGCTTATTCCTGTATAAATTGTCCCCTGATCTGCTCACTTTGTTGTCATTAGCTCACAGAACTCTTCCCTGGTTTCTGTGAAGCCATCCCCATCATTTCTTACAGCACAATAACACTTGATCCCATCTGTTCATTCATCCTCAACTAATGAGCATCCACTTAGTTTTCAGTTCTTCGCCATCACAGAAGGAGCGGCTCTAAATATTTCTGTACAAATGGATTGTTTTCCTCTTTCTTTGATCTCCTCAGAACAGTAATGGTGTCAACTGGATCTAAAGGTATGTATAGTTTAATAACTTTTGGGACATGATTCCAAACTGCTTTCCAGAATTGACCGAATTCACAGCTTCACCCACAATGCATTAACATAATCAGGTTCTGATCGGTGTGAAGAGGGAATCCCTTCAAATGGTCACATCATTCAAATTTGCACTGAATATTTCCATTGGGTTAGAAACAATGACCATATTTTAAATAATTATAACTTTGAATACATACAATCACTTCAAGGGAGTTGTTATCTGTACAAATCAAGAACACGGTGTATACCTTTTCCCACAATTCCCTTAGCATTTCTCATTTTCTGAGTTTTTTTTTTCCATTTTTTCCTATCTAATGGATGATGTAGAAGCTTAGAGTTGCTTAAATTTGCATTTCTCTGGTAATTAGTAATCTGGAACATTTTTTTTTCATATGGTTACAGATGAATTACTGATCTTGTTGGTAAAGGGAATTTCCATGCCAGGATCTCCCTACACCAATAAAAGTCACAAGTATGGCTCCCTCTCCCATCAATTTCCTAGCTAAAATTATGTTTGGCCAATAACAATTCATTAAAAAGCTTGCATTTAATCATCAAAACTACTTCGTACTGGCTAAGAAACAGAGTGGTAGCTCAGTGGAATAGATCAGAAACGCAAGACAGAGTAGTCAATGATTATAGCAATCTACTGTTTGATAAACCTAAAGACTCCAGCTTCTAGGATAAGAATTCACTATGTGACAAAAATTGCTGGCAAAACTGGAAAATGGTATGGCAGAAACTAGGCACAGAACAACATCTTACACTGTATACCAAGGCAAGGTCACAATGGGTACACAATTTAAACATAAATGGTGATACTACAAGCAAATTAGGAGACCAAGGAATAATTTACCTGTCAGATTTATGGAGAAGGGAAGAATTTATGACCAAACAAAGAGATAGAGAACATTATGAAATGGAAAATGTATAATTTTGATTACATTAAGTTAAAAAGTTTTTGTACAGACAAAGCCAATACAACTAAGATTAGAAGGGAAGCAGAAAGCTGGGAAACAATTTTTTACAGCCAGTGTCTCTGATAAAGGCCTCATTTTAAAAATATAAAGAGGACTGAGTCAAATTTATAAGACTACAAGTCATTCCCCAATTGATAAGCAGTCAAAGGATATGAACAGGTAGTTTTCAGATGAAGAAATTAAAGTTATTCATATTCATATGGAAAAATGCTCTAAATCACTATTGATAAGAGAAATGTACATCAAAATAACTCTAAGGTACCACTTCATACCTATCAGATTGGCTACTATGACAGAAAAGGGAAATGATAAATGTTGGAGATGATGTGGGAAAATTGCAATACTAATGCATTGTTACTGGAGTTGTGAACTGATCCAACCATTCTGGAGAGTAATCTGGAATATGCCCAAAGAGGTACAAAACTGTGCATGCCCTTTGATTCAGCAATACTACTATTAAGTTTGTATCCCAAAGAGATTATAAAAAATGGAAAAGGACCCACATGTAAAAAATACTTATAGCAGCTATTCCTGTGGTGACAAAGAACTGGAAATTGAGTGGATGTCAATCAACTGGGTAATGGATTGTGATATATGGTATATATACGTGGTATATGAATGTAATGGAATACTAGTGTTCCATGAGAAATGATGAGCAAGCAGACTTCAGAAAAACCTGGAAAGACTCATGTAAACTGATGCTGAGTAAAGTGAACAGAACCAGGAAAACATTATATGTAGTAACAGGAACATTGTGCAATGACCAACTCTGATAAACTTAACTCTTTTCAGCAATGCACTTAGGTCATTGCATAATGATCTAAGATAATGCCAAAAGACTCATGATGGAAAATGCTACCCACATCCAGAAAAAGAACTATGGAGTCTAAATGCAGATGAAAGCACACTATTTTCACTCTTTTTTTTTCTTTCTTGTGATTTTTCCCTTCTGTTCTGATTCTTCTTTCACAACATGACTAATGTGGAAATTGGTTTAATATGATTGTACATGTAAAGCCTATATCACATTGTGGAGGGGAGAAAATTTAGAACTCAAACTCTTATGAAAGTGAATATCAAAAATTAAAACAATTTTTTTTAAAAGTTTGCACTTGCATCTGACATATACTTAACTTTGGCAGGTATTAACTTTGATAGTTGGTTCTTTAAATTTTTAAATTAACTATGACAAAAAGATAGTCAATGTTTTTTAAGAAACATAGTATTTACACCTACCCAGCAAAACTGAGCATCATATTCCAGGGGAAAATATGGTCATTCAATGAGGTGGAGGACTTTCAAACATTCCTGCTGAAAAAACCAGAACTGAAAAGAAAGTTTGACACTCCAGCACAAGAAGCATGAGAAGACAAA